>VXBO01005467.1:619759-838904 GCA_013400135.1 Rhinoptilus africanus
GGGGTGGGGGGGGAGGAAATATCTCGCTGGAATTCTACCTCTTTGGAAATGTATAGAATAACAGAAGGACATCTAGAAGGCCCTTTATTTTTTCACCAGAAGCAACAGGTGGCTTGTGCCGCAATGTAGTAAGAAGAGCATCTTTAATGAGAGAGTAGGAGAAGGTTTTGAAGCTCTTCATATTTTTAGTAGCTTTGGGTTATCTGAGGCAAAGGAAGCGAATGAGCGAAACCTATTACCAAAATCTGGAAAATAAGACATAAGAATTAAAGGCAAAAAATGGTCTAAAAATTTGAGTTCTGAGATTTTCCATCAATGCATCCTCAAGAAGAAACTGGGTTCTAGTTCAAATGTGCAGCATTTTAGTACTGGGGTTGTGGAAAACCTGGAATTAGCATTTGATAACGTGTTAAAATTTAGCCAATCAGTAGCAGCTGCCCAGTCCAGAATGAAGGATGGGCAGTGTGCTGATCCCAGAATAGAAAATTGTAAACATTTAAAGGAGACTTGAAGCAGAAAGGCATTTAGAGCTGAAAGTCAGGTCAAGTGTCAGCCTGGCATTTGAAGAAAGAGGAAAAATTGCTGTGTGTAACATGAATTTGCAAGGACCAATAAATATGTCCAGATGACAAGGTAGTGATCTTAAAAGTGCTCCTTCTAGAAGCAAAGGATGAAAGGATACAATAGAAAAAGAGTGGGACATTTATGAAGTAAATGGGACTTCTGCTGACTTTAGGGTAAGCGTATCAGTGCAGTACCAGGGAAACCAGTATTATCTAAAGGAAAAAAGCATATGGATGAATGTGAGGCTTAGCAGCAGTCTCTTCATCCTTCCTGTAGAATTAAAGACAGTGTCTACGTAAGAAACAAGAACAGCAGTGATTATTTTTTTTTTTTTTTGCTGTTGTTGTACTGGGCAGGAATATCCTTTACTGGAAGAAGACAGAGACTCTTTAGGCCACTCTTACAATTAGCTTGACCTCAGTCTCCATTTTCCTTAATTTAACATGATGACAGAAAACAAGTATGGTAGGAAATAATAAGATGGATCCTAAGATAAGTACCTATAGAACTGATCATAGAGCTACAATAATTAAACATCAGTGGTCACCCTCTGCTGACTTCTTCAGTGGGATAAATAAAAATGAGACAACTTCCCACAAGGTGGAAACTAATGATGGAGACACTGAGAATTACATACATCTAAAGAGACAGACAAGAGAGGCAGAAAAACACTTCAGTATTATTTAGGGTCCCAAGTGCTGCTGCTACTTAAGAAGATGGTTTGCGTTTTTTCTCAGATTAGATACAACAGCCAAATTATCACCAGTCATAACTGCATGGCCATGTACCATTTCAGTGTTGAGCTGCAATGTGAGGTTACCCCATGAGGAGCATTGTTTAAAACAAAATTAAAGAAAAAAAATTGAAACAGCTCCCAAACTTTGCATTTGTCTGGGTCCACCTTACGCTCTGGACCCCTCTCAGTTCTTTCGTCATCTCTGAGGAATTATTTCTTGTGATATTTTTGGCAGTGCTTGCAATGCAAACTGTGGCATTGCACATCAGGCCCATGAGCATGTGCTTGTGGGAGAATATGCACTGAAGGAACAGAAATCTATCCTCTGGGCCCTGGCACAGCCATGCCCTCATTTTCTTTCTGTTTCTTGGTCAGGACATCCTTCTGCTTTTTACCATCTATCAGCATTGTGTATTTATTTTGTTTCCTCTTCATGTTTATCTCTCTACTTAGATTCCCATGCACAGAATTAGATGTTGTTCCTCGGCCTGTCTACGCTTGGGGGTTTTGTTTGCATTAGCACAGTAAATTTTTAAGTTATTCTTGTGGATAACGGCTTTCTGTTAGCTCCATCACCCCGGATGCCATAGACGTAATACAAACATTGTACTATAAAGTGGTGTTACGGAGTGGAACGGGAGAGATAATCAGAAGCGTTAAATTGAGAAGTGATGCTATCGATGTAAGTCCTATGCTGAAGATGGAGCTGAACTGACAAAGGAAAATATCCGAGTGACATTGTTTGCAACACAATGAATAGCTACAGACCCCTCAGAGGGGATTTTGACTCCGTAGCTGCTGTCCCCTATTAGGCTGGGGAGCTGCTGTCTATCAGAGAGGAGGATTTTCTTGGAGTCTTTCTTCCAAGATTTTTGAGACCAGTGAAATTGCGGGCTGGGCTTGTGTGGGTCATTTTTTTCACCTTTAGAAGGACAGTAATTATTGTGCCATCTATGTCATTTGGAATAGGATTTGCTCCCTAGAATTTACTTCTTTGAGATCTGTGTTAGTGTGGTAAGTAATAATGTTTTAATAGTCTATAACACATTGAGTAACAGACTACAAGTGAAATCTCATTAGAATTCAAATATCTGGTATGAAAATGGCTTGCTGTTATAGCAGTAAGAGCTGGGAAGCAGTTCCGAGTAAGGAGTAAGACACTTCCAGGAACCAAGGGCTGGGTAGCTAAGGACTTTCAGGAACATTGGCAGATAATACAAGAGCATTTATGGAGCACTGAACCAAATTATACCCGACTTTATGGCATAGCTATCCTTCAGCTCCTGTATGCATAAAATAAATGTCTAAACAGAGAGTCTCTGTATTTACTGACTAGTCTGGTTTTGGCAGGATGCTTTATTTCTATGCTGATCATGTTTGCTACATCTTACGTGGTTTGTCTGAACAAGAGACAAAATAAAATCTTAAAGATTTTCCTGTAGTTCGTTTTCTGGTGATTTGAGGATTAAAGGAGGAATCTCAAAAATAAAAAAAAAGATAATAAAAAAATAGAATTTTTTGTCGGTAGAGAGCTAAAGCCTTTTCAAATAATAATTGTTTTGAGTTTACATTTGATAAGAATTCTCATAGTGATTTAAACTGTATTCATTGTAAGTCCCTTAATTGTAATTTTACTAATCCTACTGAATACAACCTTTGCATCATTTGTAAATGTTTGGTTGTTTTTTTCCGTGACTGGCAGTATGTTTACAAAGATTTTCTACTCCTAGATTTGCATCTCTACTCAACCCTGATACCAATGCCAAGTATACGAAATACGTTTTGTCATTTTCTTTCTTAATCTTTAGTACGTCTCCAACTTACAGGTCTTGCCAGTGAGCATTTTAAAAGCAGAAGAAATGGAGTTATATCCTTGAGACAGACCAAGGTGTTTCTAGTTTGAAAAGTGGTTTTGTATGTTTATTTTGGAGTAGTCAATTGAAACCCCCTTTTTGAATGCCAGGAGCGAGCTCCCTTGTGCTGCACCCTGGTGCGTGAGTGGCACAGAGGGTAACGTGTACTGTGTTGGCACTGTCAAAGAAAATCACTAGCAGTGATGTCAAGTTTAGCCCATAGCTGTGAGGACTAAGGAAGCCTGACATCGTGATTTGGAGCCTGCCACCTGTGCTCAAGTGGAATAGTATTTGATTGCATGAAGGCTTGCACTGAGTGTGGTGCCTAGGAAGCCATAATCGGAGCGAGGAAGAGCAGCAGCCCTTGCTGCATGGGGAGGTTTCTGCTCCGGGCTCTGTCCCAGGCACGCAGACCAGTGTGCTGCAAGGAGTGGCTCACCTCCTCCTGTGCCTGTGGTAGTGGCTCTTCGGAGAGGAGGGATGATTCCCACCTGGCAGTGCATGGTAGGAGAAATTTTCACTGAAATATTTACAGCAGTAAAGGCAAAAGAATAGGTTCCTGTCTTGGTGTGGTTGTGTCCTGGTTGTGTTGCTGTTAAGCAAGGCTCACTGTTTATAGTTTAGGAGTAACCTATATCAAATTGAAGGCCAATGAGCACGTTAGTCTTGTTTTGTGTTTTGTTGTTTTGAGTTTGGTTTTTTTTGGTGTAACTCTAATTCTGCTGTGGGGAGCATCATGATGTACTTTGCATGTCTTAGTGTGAACTTGTGATTCTCACAAGGGAGATACATCCCACTGGTGGCTCTGAGGTGATTCTCTTGCTAAGGACATGTGAATATAGAGATTACAAAGAAAGCAGCCAGAGCGGAGTAGGGTAGAGAACTTAGAGTGCTCTAGAGGTTTAGAGGGAACTGTATGTCATTGATAATTTTGCTTTATTTTTATTGAAAATCATAGCATGAAGAGCCAGTAGTCTTCACCCAGTAATCTGCCCAGCCACCCCCCCGGGGATCCACCTCTCACTTGGTGGGACTTGAAGCCCAATTTGGTTTGCTCTTGCAAAAGGTTGGTTGCTTTTTGGAAGCAACTAGCTTTGACTTGGACTCTTTATGCAACTCTCCTTTATTTTTTTTTTAAATAAGGTGGTCTATACTGGTGTAACTGGGAAGTAGGGATGTATTGATGGAGGTCCTGCATACCAGCAGCCAGTCTGTGCCTATGTCTGGCAGCTGTAGCCTGTTGCTTTCACAGTGCAAAATATATGCTGCAAAATAAATGTGTATATCTCTATATTTGAATCGAAGAAGGAGCCTCCAGGTGCAAGCTGAGTGAGAGTTATTCCCTAGCCATCGTAACATGCATTTCAGAGCCAGGAATGAAAGAGGCCAGCAGATGAGAACAGCCATCCATAATTTGTGTCTTGCATCCACTGTTTTCACAGCTTGACCTCAGAAGCAGCCATGATGTCTGGCTTTGGGAGGAAATAATGTAGCTGGTGTGTGTTTGTTCATTAAAGGACACACTTGTTGTCTAGAATTAACAGAATGCAGAGCCAAGTGGGTATTGAAGTTGATTGCATACAGCTCTGTGATTTGGATTTTGGAGCTATATGCAATTGTACAAATTGTATCAAAGGCAGCTTAATCATCCTAGATTTATTTGTGTATAAAGGAGTCCTCACAAGGAGAGGTCAGGCAGCTTATGTGGGAGATGCTCACACAGTGAAGGGTGCTCACCTCTGGGACCACAAAACTGTTTCTTTTCAGCTTTGCATGTACAGTGGTTCTGCATTTTGCAAGTACAGTGTGATGAATATGTTTTGGCTAGAAAATGTGGAACTTGAAATTATGGCGTGAAAGGCATATCAAACTTGATTACCTTTCTGATAGAATTACAAATCTGGTGAATGAAGGCAATGCAGTAAATGTAATATGTTTGGACTTTAGTAAAGCATTTGATACTCTGTTTCGTGAAATCTTACTTGAAAAATTGATTCAAATTGACTGTGATGGAGAGGCTGCCATATGATCTAAGACTTGGCAGGGCAACTGTAAACAAAGAATAATGCTAAATGGATCAAGCTGGAGCTTTGGGAAAAGCCTAACCAGGGAATAATGCTATATGTGTTCTAATGTTTAGTATCTTTGTTAATAGCACGGAAAATGAAGAAGAAAAACTAGATTCTGTGGAGGTACTGAACCGTGAAAGCTCCAATACAGTGGAAAACAGTTAAATAACACAAAAGAACATTGAGAGTTGTTAGAAATGTGGATGAAAAATAGGAAGAGAAGATGGATGTTGAAAAGCATAATCTTGGATCATGGCTGAAGGGAAGAGTAACGCGTAACAGAAAATTCAGAACAAGCTCACAGCAAAACTTAGGAAATAGACTTTTCCTTTTCTAATTAACTCAAATTAATTGAAAATTGAAAAAGCTTTTCTTTGGGGCTTCTCTCTGTTAGGCACAAAGACAGTAAATGCTCTTAAAAAACCCAAAACCAAACCACAATCAAACAAAACCCAAACCCACGAAAAACCTAAGAACACACACACGACTCCCCCCACCTCAAAACCCCAGCTAAAAGACCAAACCAACCCAACCTTCTCCTCACCTGACCAGTGCTGGAATCGAAATATACTCATTGCACGTAATGAATAGCTAAAGGCAGAAATTGATGGCTACTTAGAAGTTTAAGTATACGTTCCCCTTGTGGCTCATCCTGTAAGTGAACCTCTTATTTAGGATGTGAATCCTTGCTGTGTGTTTGGCTTTTGCTGAATTTCTGGCCATTTCATTGCAAGTCACGTGCTATTCAGGTAGTGAAATGCTTCAAAAAAACCACAAAACAAAAAACAACCCAACCCCAAAACCCAAACCTTAAAAAAGCTTTAAAGAAACTAAGTCATTACCTCCTTAATGCTAGTTCTGGTGCTACCTTCTGGGATTACTGATAAAATATATATGTATATCCGAATCTACAACCATTTTTTCTTCAAGAAATATCAGAAGCCTCTTGACATTTCTCTTGAGAAAATAGAAAAGGACACTTTTCAAAACCACCCTTTCTATTTTCTCTTCTGTTAGCGAGCTCAGTGGTTGCTGATACTTCTGTATGAGAGAGGCTGCACTTGAATGTTATGCATTTCAGTACTACAATTGATAAGAGTGCAAATCTTTTCCAGGAAAATGCTCCCATTCTCAGTTGTACTCCCATGTGTGAGGAAAGGGACGGTTGGAACCACTGAACTCCGCTGTCTAAGAGAGGTGTAGTTGCACCGTCCAAAGAGTTTGCCCAAGAGTTCTTGCAAGATTTATCACTTAGCAGGCTACGTTTTGGAAGAGCCCTATCCATGGAAGTGTGACTTCAAAGATTAAGATGCTATTTGCAAAACTTCTTTTTTTTTTTTAACACCCTAAAATGGTTGTAACTTTGAAGCCTGTCAATGAAAAAAGAAACATGCAAACTGTTATTAAAGCCAAACAACTACTCCCCCCTGCCCATTGATTAAAAAAAAATCCAAAAAACCAAACCTCAACACACCCAAAGCGAGGGAGGCATGGATTCAGCCTTCTAATCTCATTATTAATATAAGGTTTTTTCCCATTTAATAAAGAGAACTTTCCTTTCAATACAGGGACTCTGTGGTGGCCCACCCCTAAATCACTATGTGGCGCTGGCATCCGCTGGTGGTGAAAAGTCTCGTCTCTGAAAGAGTTTTGGGAAGACCTGCTTTTTGCCTGAGGGAATTGTATCATGGAGCTCAAATATGGGTGGATGCCACAAAAAGTCCCCCAGGCTCTGTGTTTGGGACCCTGGAGTGCTGCTGCTAAGAGCAGACAGGAGCGAGTTTGCCATCCTGGCCCCGTCACACCCAGGAGTATGAACTATGCAGAGGAGTTCCAGACAGCACAGACTAGGCCGCTATATAGTTAACTAGGAGGAGTAAAAGTGCAAGGACAACTGTTCACTTTTTTTTTTTTTTATGTTATAGTTGAACAACACTGAAAAATATACAGTCAGTAGGAAACAGAAGTAATAGAATAACAAAAACAACAGGAAAAAAGCCACCCATGCCTTCTTTAATGTACAATTCAATTTTTAAGTTTTTGATCTGAGTAAATGCATGTTGGGATTAACGCTTTTTCTGCAAGAGATGTTTGACAAAGCGGATGTGAATAAAATGCAGTACACGAAGTCTTCCTCTGTCAGCATACGTGTAATCAAATCAAAGAAAATGGCAAGGTCACTGTGTATTAATTCTCTTTGTATTTTATGAGGTTGACCTTCTCCTGTGTTGTATCCTAATTAGTATATGGAGGCCAGCTGAGTTGTGGCTAGAAATTCTAGGAACATGCAACCTTACTGCTGAGGTTTTGGAGGTCTTTGATCATCCTCTAGATTAGAATTTCTGCTCACATCCCTCTGAACTATGGACAAAGGGAGTTTGGCATTTCTCTCATTTACAGGCTTTCCCTCTGACTGATGGATGCTGGTGTTCCTGAAAGATGAAGCTAATCAGTATTTGAAGTCTGGATATGCATAAATCCAGCTGTAGAGTGGGGAAAGTAGTGACTTATGCTTTCAGTAATTCAAACGCCTACCTGTACATTACACCCTGCTTAGAATTTTTATCCTCGGAGAGTACCAACCAGCTGCAGTTTCATTGGATGTGGATAATTTTTAATATATCAGTAAAGGTGTGGAGAGATCATTAAGAAGTAATATTGTAACAGATCAGTTAAAAATGTAGGAGTTTGCTATAGTCTTGTGTTCTCCGCTCACTAAATGGAGTGGCATCTGACTTCAGTGAGTTACTTGTGTGCCTGATAACAAGTTCTCCATAGCTTGGTATGGGTGACATCAAAAAGATTAAAATAATTACTAGGATTTGATAAAAGAAATTTATTAATTTTAAAATTTACTAAGAATTAATTAGATTTTATTTATATATTTCTTATTATTGGCTATTATCATTCTACGTTACACATGACATTTCAGCATCTACAGAGAAGTTATTTTTAGGTAAATTGCATGGGGAATTTCTATGAACGTGCTAACTAAAGATTTGGAACTTGGGCCGTTATTTAGCTATATCTTACTGGTGTTGCGAAGAGCATTTCTGTTCTGTGATCACATTAACTGGTGTGAGCTGATGTTTCTAGGAATGTAGGATGTGTAGTGTACTTGTGTGACATAGGAATGCATTTTTAGGGACCTGCAATTTATTAAACAAATATGGGTCATTACCTTATAAATATAAATATGTGATTTCTAAATATAAGCTCTTAGAGCTCTCATAGCAGCTATGAGAGCAGAATATTGATTAACAGAAGTAGTACCACTGTGTTACAGTAAATAGTCTTAAAATTCTGTGTGGCTCAGTTGTGTGGGCTTTATAAGGGATATGGGCAAGTTGCTATGTTCAGTAGAGAACTACAAGATTGATTTGACATCTGTTTCTCTTCTAAGAAATTTTAAAAAGTTCACTTCAGAGAAGAAAAGCTTGACAATCTTTCTTTAAAGACTTTGAGACAATATTTCTGGTAGTTAGGAGCTCCATACTCTTGTAGAAAAAAAACCTTTACAAACCCTGAAGTTAGGAAAAATTGAAACTGGAAGAAAAGAGACTTTCTGGAATAGTAAGAGTGGTAAAATGTTGGATCAGTGAAGCCGAGCATGTGGTGAATCCTAGAAGCTCTAGACTTGGTGGGAGAGTCATTTGATAACTTTTTATAGCAATAGGATGCAGCAGCTCAAACTAGATGACTATAATGATATCCTTCTGGCCTTAAAAAATATGAATCTTTATTGCAGTCATTTCTGGTTAGAGAAATGAAGATGCCAAGTTTTTAAAGGGGGGAGTATTATTATTGGTTTTATATTATTATTGTCTGTATTAGATTTTACCAAGTGATCAGTGACAGCTGCATGTTGACATGGTGGTAAATTTAATGTAGCTCAGTTTGGGTTATATAAATATTACCGAGTTAAAGATTTCTCTTGTGAAGCCTGGAAGGGAATACCATGATCTTCTTGTTATAATACCATCGAAGTCTTGGCTAGCCATCTCCTCTGACCACCTGTACATAACACCCAGAAATTCATGCCTCCCACTCACACAAGTGTAATTTTAAAAATTGTTTTGTCATGTATTTGATATTTTAAAGATTGAGAACAATGGCATTTGCTGTTTCCCCAGATCTGCTGGAATTTTTGGCTGTTATCACGGCTTAAATTTGCATCTTTGGTTGGAAAAGAGGTGGACAGAGCATAGAAATGTACTGTCACTGTGGAGACAGCAGGAAGCAGGGATGTGATTGTGCCACCTCTGCGCTGATAAACAGCCCTGTCTAGCTCTTGGGTTGTATGTGGTGGTCCACCGTAACCGCCTCTGCCTAGAGTATTCCTCTGGGGGCATTTGTGAACTGCTGTGAGCTAGAACTTCTCCAGAGGCTAGTGCACCTGCCCTTTTAAGACTGTCACTTCCAGACCTCGTGTGGAAAAATCTTGTTTTAAAAATGTGCAGATGACCTCCTGCCTGAACGTCAGCCTCTTTTTATGGTGGCTTTAATTGCCCTCCTAAAGCTACAAGGTTTTGAATGAGGCTGAGTTCTGGAAATGTTGCTCTAAATTTTTATTTGCATAGGTATGTATTTATGGATTTTGCTGCTTTTGCTTTGATAACTAGATGATTTCTGCTCTGCTATAGGCAGTGGAGTGTTGCAACTGAAATTGCTTATAATCAAGAAGCAGTGATTCCACAAGATTTATTACATCCTCATTTTCCTTTTTTTGGTTAACTTATGCTGGTGTGCCCAGTAGCAAAAGGATAAAGACTTTTATAGGGGGAAAACCAAAACAAACCAAATCCTACTCCCCCTCCCCAAATTTATATATAAGTATTTTAAAGCCATAATTTTTAAATGATAATTTGTAAGTGTTGTTAAATATTGCTTATGATGTGTAATCATAAAAAGCCCATTAAAAATATATTTTAAATATTATTAATGCAAGAGTTATTCCAAATATTACTAACTTTTGAATACTGAAATGAAAGATTTTCCAAGCCAAATTATTTTAATCTGGATTTCAGATCTGAACTCCTTTTCGGTTTAATTTTAATCTGAACTCCCGTTCACTGCATGTCCCTTAGCAGTGCATTTATCTTAAAATTGTTGCTGTCACTTCTGTATCATTTCCCTGAACTAAAAAAAAACACCTTACACTACTAAATTTTAGTCAACTGTCCACAGGCTTTAGGGGGACCCAGGGTGACCGCTCAGCCTTTCAGAAAAGGTGGTGAAATGAGCCCAAGTGACATTGGCTGTGCTACTGTTTGTGAAATTTCCAGTGTCCCATCCATCCACTGGAAGACCTTCTTGCAAAGATGGAAAATCACTAATGTGATCAAGACTTAAAAATGAATTATTTTTATGAATAAACCTTCTAAATACTGATAGGAGAAGGATTGCTGCAAGTGTCCAAAGACACATACGGAGTTAGTTAAAAGTGTAAGCGCATCAGTTTACTTGAATGAGGCGCACAGAGTTGTGAATGACTGTTTCCTTGCACAGCATCTGGAACCTGCATGAGCCCCTGTGCCCTTTGAGCATCATCTTTACAGTCCTCATCCCTCCCTGGATAGGAGCCGTCATTCGGCCTGTCTCCATCTACCCTCCTGCTCCTCCAGGTACTGCTTTCTTCTACAGCTGCATCTGTAACCCTGTAGGCAACGATCGGCTGGCAGCAATCGAGCTACAAAGCCTGACTAACTTTTCAGCCTGTTACACATGAAGCTCCTGAAAGACAAAGGCTGTTTTCTTTCTCCTTGCTGCCTTTTCCTTCTTGAAGTAGCATTGAAATAAGTACAGGGATATCATCGGTTGTTTGCGATGTGCATCGAGCTGATCCCTTATGAGCAACACAGGAATTGAACTGAGTGCTCTTAAAATGCAATTTCAATAAGGAAAACCAAACACATGTACAGATTGCGTTGTTCAGAGGGAGAATTTGGCTTTCCTGAACTTTGAATGTGGAGCAGTTCAGGCTTCTGAAGCAAATAAAGAGGTATTTTAAACTCCTTGAAACAAGGATGGTATGTGGTTAAGGTTAAAAGGCTAGCTGGAGATAAGAAGTATCTGCCAGGCTTCCCAGCTATGTTTGTGAGAGTATGAATCTTTGTGCTGCTTATAAAGCATGTAAGATGTACAAAACAGATGTAGGGAAGTGTAAGAAGTTAATGTTATGGAAAAAACCCTGAAATTTTATGTTCTTGACTCTAAAACACTTTTCCCATAATCTGTTTACGGCACAAGACATACTTCTTCTGATAGCATCCGCTTTGAGGATTAAATTAACTTCTTGGCATTTTTTGAACTAGGGAGTATATAAAGGCCATTTAATAGGAATGCTTCAACTGATGAGCAAAACCTGAAGACAAGATTACATATAGCCCATTCCTTAGATCCTGTTAGGACTGTGTGTCTTTATGATGGTAAAAACCGGCTCTGTCGTTGTTAGTTGCTGCAGTGTAATTTTTCACTTATTTTCTCTCCTTTAAATTAAGCGTGGCCAGCAGATCGAGAGGTGATTCTCCCCCTCTACTCTGCTCTGGTGAGATCTCACTTGGACTACTGTGTCCAGCTCTGGAGCCCTCAGCACAAGAAGGACGTGGACTTGTTGGAGTGGGTCCAGGGCAGGGCCACGAGAATGATCCGAGGGCTGGAGCACCTCTCCTATGAAGACAGGCTGAGAGAGTTGGGGGTGTTCAGCCTGGAGAAGAGGAGGCTCCGGGGAGACTTTATAGTACCTGAAGGGGGCCTACAAGAAAGCTGGGGAGGGGCTGTTTGCAAGGGCATGTAGCAATAGGATGAGGGGCAATGACTTTAAACTAGAGCAGGGTAGGTTTAGATTAGGCATGAGGATGAAGTTCTTTCCAATGCGGATGGTGAGACACTGGCACAGGTTGCCCAGAGAGGTGGTGGAGGCCGCATCCCTGGAGACATTCAAGACCAGGCTGGATGAGGCTCTGAGCAACCTGATCTAGTTGAAGATGTCCCTGCTCACTGTGGGGGGGTTGCACTAGATGATCTTTAAAGGTCCCTTCCAACCCAACACATTCTATGATTCTGTGAAACTAACTGTGGATATGGAGGATTTATGGTGCAAGTACAGATCATAAAATAGGTTAAGGGAGTATTTTTCCAAGATGGTCGAGAGTAAGATAAGCTTTCTTGGTTTCCTGTGCCTTATAAAATGAGTGTTACTTTTGTCGGTGTGTGGTTCTCCTTGAGCACTCGAGTTCATTAGTTTCTGTTTGTGGTTGTGCCATTCCTTTCCACCGTTTGCCCCAGCATTGCTGAGTGTGTTGCTGGAGCAGGTCTTAAGGAGGGGAGAGCTAATGTAAAGAGAAATCACTCTCCATTTGTGCAAATAATTTGCAGTGGCAAGTTTGTTAAATTGAATAAAGTAGCAAACCAGGATGATAGATGCTAGGAGATGGAATCACCAACTGGAAACCAAAAAAGTTATTGCAGCAGATGAGCAGGTCAGTACGAAGGAACTGGTGATGTAGCAGTGCTCAATTGGGTGCAAATGAAAAAACACCCAGATAATCAGAAAACACAAATGGAAACTCTGGCAAGGAAATAACTTCTGGTGCCTCATAATATGCTGTTTGATTTCACTGAGACAGGTAAAAATGTTCACTGTGTTTTCTGAAAAATACGAATTTAAACGTAGCACAGAAGGATTCTTTTCTTAAAGGAACATAGTCATTTTTAGTTACTAGAGTTTGAAAGAATTTAGTTGTCTTGCATTTCTATAGGTTATATTTTTATCTTCTTGTGTTCCCAAGGAATGCATTCATGCCTACTCTCTCTGGTGTATCTGTCAAATGCTTGTTAATACCCGTGTTCATCCCTGTTGTCATGTGTACTATTGTTATCTTCCATGGTTTAGGTGGATGTGTTGATGATACCTGTGGGGATAACAAAAACCATTTCTGCAGGCTGGATGCAGAAGCCTGCAGGTAGAGCATGGCTGTCCGCACACCCACGTGTTGACATGCAGCGTGCTGGCCGAGGGGTCTGTACGACAACCTTCACCTGACTCTTTCTTACACTGCCCTGAAAGGGCCTGAAGCACAAAATCTCAGGTGCAGCGACTTCCAGGGATGTTGGGGTACTCTGGATCAGGCTGTGAGTTGGCCTTGCAGTCCCTACACTCTGTAGGCTTCATGATGGCTGACAGAGCAACTTCTTGACCTCTTTGAGCTGAGGTGCTGTTTGAGCAGTCTGAGAGCAGTGACAGGCTCCTGGCTCCACGAGCAGCCACCTGCGACACACGTGTTGCGTGGTGGGAAACGCATTTGATGGTGACCTGCCTATTAGCTGGTGAGGACTTGCCTGTGTTTGACTTCTTTTTGGATGCTGGCCAAACACCAAATGTGCAAATGTGTGTCCTCTTGGTTTTAGACTGTCAAAAGCAGGAAGGAGTTCCCTCTTTGTGCTGTTATGAATAAGCATCGTTTTTGCGGGGAAAGGACATGTGGATGCGTAGATGCATATAGTTCAGTTGTTACTTTGATCTGGCATGACAGATTGATGTGTTGCTTTTGGTTTGTTTGTTTGTTTTTTTCCTTGGCATTTTGTTTTCTTAGCATTGGGGGGCTGTCAAGAAACATTTCCTGCTGCAATATGCTTTGTGTGTGTTTGCACGCAGAATATATATGTGTTCTTGTACGCAGTAGTAAATTTTAAAGCTGTTACTACCACCCAGGAAAGAGATGTTGCATCTATTGTGAGTATTTCTCAGAAAACACTAATTGAATGCTCGGTAGCAGTAAGAAAAGACAAATAAATCTTTGGGATGCCTAGGAAGGGAATGGGAAACAAAACAACCTCATTTTTCAAGTGTACTTCTGCATCCCAAATTCTGTGTGCAGATCTGATGATCCTATCTCTCAAAGGTCACAATAAAACTGATAAAATCTAGAAGAAGGACAAGAAGAATGGTTAAAGGTACAGCAGCTGCCTGTAAGGGAGGAGAAACACAACAGATTAGGACTGCTGCATGAAAAGATACGATGATAGTATAATAGTCTATAAAAATATGGAGGGTACAGAAATATGATTAGGGAATGAGAATTGTCTGCATTTTATAACATGGGAACTGAGGGGTGTCCAACAAAAATTAGAAGATATGAAATGATCAAAACGGAATACTTTTCCATGGAAAGCACACTTAAGTTGCAGAGCTCGTTACCACACAGTCTTAAGGAAGTTAAATTATAAAGGACCAACAAGTCATCAGTTTTTCTCAAGAATAGTTCTTTTGTAGACTACTGAAAGTGGATTGGAAGCCAGCTCTAAGTCAGATAAATTCTGTTGAGCTGCTGGAACCACTGCCAGTATACAGACAGGAGGGTCATGCGATACACACTCTGCTTTATAGAGCCTTTCCGTAAGTATTGGCTGCTAGGTGTTGGTTATTTCAAAAGGGGGAAAAGAAAAAAGAGGAAGGTAGCACTGGGCTTGATGGCTCCTTATTCCCTTTCGATATGGTCATTTCTGTCTCTTCTGCGGTGCATGGCTTTTAGTATTTTGTCATCATAAGATCATTGGGTATTAATTTATTTTTCTAACTTAAAAGATAGTGTAAAAGTGGTGCCATTTAGACGTCACTTTCTAAACTAGTCTAATACATACAGTTTTTCTTTTAAATCTTTGCTGTGGAGTTAGAGGCTGGGAGAACAGAGGGTTTCCTATGAAGCAAACTGACTTTTTTTTTTTTGTACCTCTGCTCAGAGACAGTTTTTTCAATGCAATGTTAGGATACCTGATGAAGAGAAAAGCAACTGTCAACACTGCAAAAAACATTTACTAGATAGTTTCAGTTTTTTACCCAGTGATACCAGCAAAGCAATATGCATGAGGCATATTTACTATATGAATGGCGTGCTA
Source organism: Rhinoptilus africanus (assembly GCA_013400135.1). Classification (NCBI taxonomy): domain Eukaryota; kingdom Metazoa; phylum Chordata; class Aves; order Charadriiformes; family Glareolidae; genus Rhinoptilus; species Rhinoptilus africanus. The sequence continues at coordinate 634,879 of VXBO01005467.1, forward strand.
GGTCTGCTTTCTCATTTCTACATTATAGCCAGATATTTTAAACGTAACACCTAAGAAACAGGTATTGTTAGATGTTGCTACTGTTTCAAGAAAGTCTCAGGATAGTGCTTTTTCCTGTTTTAACCAAAATTGAATGTAATCAATTGAATTTCAGTATTTGCTTTAGGTTTAAGAAAAATTTTGAAGGTTAAACAGGGGATGGATTTTATCATGCAACCAAGTGTTATTCTAAACATTTTTCTGAATTGTTGCATAAATTTATAGAACCTGTATTTTTCATTCAAGTTCCTACAGAATAAGAAAAAAGTACTTTACATTCACGTGTCTCACATTATCTGAAGGGATCCAAATTGTTAAGCCGTAAAGAAGTGCGCACATTCATTAGCCTTTTTTCTTTTCTTTTGCTGTTACATTTAAATCTGGGACTTCTCCATTTTGGTGAAGCCAAGTTTTTGAACTGTGACCAAATATTAAGGTTCTGGGAAGCTGAGGAAGGAAGGTGGGTAGCAAAAGTGAGGGAGGATGTGGGGTTTTTTTGTTTTTCTTTCTCTTAAAAAAAAAAAAATTCAGGCCATCATTTACCTGTGTAGGAGATAAAAGAATTGACGTGTGATGACTTCTTCCCAACTGAAACACCATAACTTTCTCAGTGATTTCAGGAGCACTTGAGTATTAGATTTGGTGTTCTCAGGTTTTGAAGTAGGGTCTTCTACTGACCACAAGAATCTGAAGCACTCAGCAATAGTTATTTAGGCGTACTCATAAGAAGGTAAGGTGTTAATAGAAGCTGTAGTTTACTGAAGAACATACTGTCTTAATGTATTTTCTGAATTTGTCTTAAACCATTGGTCTGTCCCAAGCAAAGCCTGCAAAGCCTCTTGTCCTCTCGGCTACTTGCTGTGCACGCATTAAAGAACTACCTGATATTTATTCTGTGTCAAAAAGGGAGTAGCAGGATTCTTTGGAGTTAGTTTAGGTGCTTTGCACTTGTTGACAGTGCCACTGTTTCTCCTGGATGTTCATAGCTGGATTGTGGCTGAGTGCACAGCCCACAAATAGCCAGTAAATTACTAAAGATCATAGAAGAGCATTATGCAAGTCAGCTGACTTGAAAATGTACGTGTGTACATGCACACATGTATAAAAAACCTACTTTAATATAAAGTCCTGGTTTTGTTCCTGTCCACTGTCTCTTACCCAGCTCTGAACAGTAGGCCTGTCTTGACTGCTGTTAGAAAAATTAGGTCTGAATTTCTATTCTGTGTTCTCAGAGCTTCTTAAATGGAGAGGGCGTTATGACAGCCCAGCAGAGATAATGCAAATAGAAAAGTGTTTTGTCAGGGGTAAACGAATACTTCTGTGCAAGATGTAATTGGTAGATCAAACAGAGCAAAATCAGCACTGAAAACTCCGAGGTGCTCCTCTTCAAAGGCGAGAATTCTTGTTGCTGTGGCAAGGTTCTGTTTCCATTATTTGCTTGTTGCTTTATCTGATGGTGTATGTGAGCTCGGTGATTTTAATTGATGGTTATTGAGGCACTAAAACGAAAAATCTGACCATGATTCTGCTCTTTCGTTGAGAAGAACAACTTTGATTTATTTTTTTTTTTTAGTCTCCTCAAAGTTCATTCGTAAAAGTGCAGTTTAAGTAGTTAGTATTCTTCAGTAATGTATTAGGATAAAATGGTAAGGTATGTGACATGCATATATCTCCACACGCTTCACTGAACTACAACAAATATTCTGAACAGAAAATTCGGTGCAGTCACAATCCAAGTGAAATATAAGATAAAACTTCCTCTAAAACCAGTAGCAGCACTGTAAAAGTTCGTGATGGCATAATAAATCATTCACCATGTGAAGAGGGTTATCTGTATGTCCTGAAATTGCGTTTCCATTTAAAGCGTCTTATGAGGGTAAAAGAAATGAGTCACAAGGATTCTGATGCTGACAATAAGCAGTAATTTCTTACATCTCAGCCATGAGAAGGAACCCTTATTTTCAGTTTTAAGTGGTAAATCCTGTGCCTGACATGCATAAAGAGAGATTTGTACTGAGGGGAATAACATCCCCTTCCATCTCAGCTGAATAATGGGGTGAAAACCTTGTTAAAAAGTTCTGTACAGAATTGTGAAAAATTTCCAAGACAGTTTTAGCCCATGCCTTCAGCCCATGAATTCCAGAGCGAGGGTAACAGCAAACTAGATCCAATTCAATACCACATCGTTCCTATTTTTGTGATATCATTTTCCCAGGAAATTATGTAGGTTTCTAAAGTGGATTCTGTATCTCTGTTGAATCTTGAATTCCATCGTGTTTTGCAAGATTTGTTGATGGAGGAAACAAATGCGGTGTAACTACTGCATTGACTCTGTATCAGAAACACGTGAGACAACCAGAGCGTCAGACCTCCCGTCCTACTTTGTGTTTGTGAGGTATGTGCCACTTCGGAGTTTCCTGCTCTGCGAAGTGCACTGTAGCACGGAAATGCACAAGTGACTTCAGAATATGACCTACCTCACATTCCAGAAGCTGCTGCAGCTGTAAGCTGTAGACAAAATGTGAAGTCCTTTTACAGGTTTACATCAGTTCCGCTTTTCATATCTTTCCAGAGATGGTGAGATTTGGCACTACTAAACCTTTAAAAAAGTAGAAGTAGCATTATAATCGACTTACTATTCTTTTGGTTTTGTTTGTCATCTTTTCAAGGAATGGGAATGAGATGTTTTGCTGCAACATTGCAAGTGCAACTTCATTAAAATCACGCTGCTGTGGTGCCTTTCAGATCTTATGAGAAAGCTTGTGGCTTTTGCTGAAGCCACAAGACAATTTCCCAAAGCAATACCCAATTGAACACATGGTTATAAACCGACGTGCACTTCAAAGGGAGAAACATTGGCTTTAAGGTATAGATAATTTTTCAGAATGTTCAGACAATGGTATTATAGGTCCATGGATTACCATATGGAAAAAATATGCTCCGGGAAATGCTTTCAGAAGCCATCACCAAATCTAAGCCGCTTTGGAGAAAGGGAGAGTGGAGGTGAGAGGCTGTCTTAGTTAGGGAGCTGTCTGTGAAAGTATGTGAAACAGGAACGATCAGCAGAGCAAAAACCTAAAGCTGAGAATCACCACAAGTTCTGTACTGTAAATAGTGTTTCATATTCTCATCTCTAATCCATAATTGAGAAGAACAATTATGTGTGGGTGACACATTCAGACTAGAGACGGCAATGACTCCTAGCAAGAGTAGGTGAATGGGTTGTGTAATGCCAGGTGGAACTCGCTGCTGAGACTTGTCAAGTTGTGCTTATGGAAAAATAATGAATTTCATGGGTGTATTGCAGTTTATGGGGAAAAAAAAAAGGACCCAATTATCACAGGAGAGAAAGGTTGATGTAAGCGTGTTAGGAATGGCATGTTTTTCATCCTTGCTTTCTGTTGATCATGCTTTGTGAAGCTACGCATGATGCAGGCTTAAGTGTTCAGAGGGAAGTGAAGGCTGATTAAAGATGTGGAACAGGGCAGAATCTTGGAGCTGTTATGCAAAGAGGATTCATAATTAAAGGGGGGGGGAAATGGTGATGGAAAGAGAAAGCAAATGGGATTTTATTATTTTAACTCCATAGGAGGCAGAGTCAAAGCTTAAAAGCAGCAAGAATTTTCTGAACTCACAAAGTTAACATATTTAATGCTTAGGACTCTAGTAGATTTTTATTTATTTATTTATAGGATTAGGCTCTATACAGATAATTAGAAAATGCACAAGTATATTTGATAGGATTAGGAAATCATAAAGAATATAAATCCTTGTGCTTCAGCACAAAAGCCAATGAATACGACAATATTCTGAAGAATATTCTCTTATGGGAGTTTGGTTTCATACACGTCTCCAAAAGATTTTGCAGTCTTTAGCAAGAGTCCTATGGTATTGTGACAGATACGGAAAAGACATGGTCTAGACTGGCCTAGACAAAGATGACTAGGTAATATGATAGATTCAATATTGTATTTACCTTCTGTGAAGGTATTGCTTAGACAAGAAGTGCAAAATTGAGCCCTGACAGAGGAACAATTAGAGGATAAGGAAAGTCCACAAAAGGTCCCCAAAAGTTTTGCCTCAAAAGAAACATCATCCTTAACTTATGTTTTTGCAGTCATCTCTCACAGTTCTACTGAAAGATATCGTATCATATTTTGTAATAGAAGAGATCAGATCCTGGACTGCACAGGAAATAAATGGACCATTATTTGCATTAAAAATAGTTTATAGGAATTCACATCTCTGGTCATTTGCTTTTTTATAGCATCTGCACTGTTTTGCTTTCAGTAGACAAAAATAATACTACATGTGATTCTGCTGTGCAGGGCCTGAAACGTCGTGACAAGTACGGATTTCTCTTTGTGCTGTATTAACCACTCAAACAGAACGCCATTGCATGCTTCATGCAAGTACTCCAGGAAAACACAAGGAAAAGAAATAAGCAGAAATGACTACACCAAGGAAATTAGACATTGCTATCATTCATCTCCATAAATTATCCATGTGACTGCTTTGTGTCTATGTGCAGAGATCGGAAATAAATTTTCCTATCTAAATCCAATTGACCCTGTAGGTAACAAAAGTTTAGTCTGTCCTGATTTGTGTAAGTGGCTTAAAGCGCTGTGCTTGTTGCGACACTGTGCTCTAAACAAACATTGGCATTCTTGGTGAAGTAGAAAGCCTGTCATTTTTGGATAGGGTTTCTGAGCAACGGAGACTGGGAATTGTGTTTGACAGATTCAGTCACCATTTTTAGCTGGCACGTACCCAAAGCGAAGAAGGGAGCCAGGCAATGCTTTATGCTGGAGGCTTTGTATAACTTGCCCTTGAGATCTCGGGCTCTTCGTAGCAAAGAACTGAAGCAAGTGGTTGCCAGCTGATGCTCACCCCAAACTGAATTCATAGAGGCCAGTCGGTTGCCAAAATTTTTTAGCTTGCAGGCCCTTGAGAAAAGTGACTGTCTTGTGGGCTGAAGTAGCACATGGGCTGTATGAAGTGTCAGGTGTGGTACTGGCTATTTAACTGTGGCTGAGACCCACAGGGTCTCCCGACTGCTCAGGGATGATGTCAGGCGTGGGTCAGTAACCCAGAGGGCTCAGCCCGAGTCCTGCCTGAGTCATGAAGTGGGGAAGGGAGGAATGGGAAATCTTGGTGGTGACAGGAGATGGACCAAAGGTCTTCTGGCCTGGTGAACTCACCCAGCAACTTGGCAAGGATTGTCAGAGCCTGTGCTGGCCCCTGGCTGACACCGAGCACCTGCGCCCCTGACTGTGGCATTCCAGGGAGACAGTCGACCTGAACGTCAGCCCACAAGGAGTATAAAGTGCTCTGTGAGAAGTGAACCTGTTCTGGAATTTATGGCAGGGTTTAGTCTACTGTATAGGCATGTTAAATACTGGCCCAGAAGGAATTTACCTCTTACTGCATCAGCAGATGCTATGTGTGTATGTCAGATAGAAAAAGCACAGTATGTGCACCTGTGAGTTAATGTTGTCCCAAATACCCCTATGAGAAACCTTGTAGGTGAGTGCAAAGGAGGTGTTCAGCACTTCTGATTTTTTCTGGAAAGACTGGAAGTGTGTTGTATGGACATGGTTATATCCATATACAGGCATCACTGCAAATCAATGCCGTGGTTGCACAAAATCTTTTCCTTAAGGGCTTCCAATCGAACAGGAGCCACTGAACCACTGTTAGTCATTTTTTGTTTGTGCTGCCCAGGGACGATCCATGGGAGTGGAATCATACTATCAGCTGAGAGCATAAGTCCCAGCTGGTGCAGTACACCAGCTGAGTCCTGCTGGTTTTCACTTTCAGAATCAAAACAAAATTTATGCATTTGTTTGCTTTCTGCAAGTATTTAGGTTGTAAAATAAATTTTATAAAAAGACATTACCTGTATTGAAATTTAAGTAAATCGTTTAGCACTTATCTCATATGGGGCTCTGCGTGCGCCCCAGCTGCTGGTTGTCCCTAGAAGCCTGTGTTGGCTCCTGGGGCTTGGTGCAGTCCAGCTGGTTGGACTCAGCGCCTAGTCCTGAATGTTGAAAAGGGTGTCTTCACAGAATGTGAAAGTTGTCTTCCATTTAACAAAAAACAGAGACGAGGCTAGCCAAGAGCACTGGTGGAAAATGTTGCCTTTCTTTTCACTCTGCATTTCTCTATGTTCTAAAATCAGTCTATAAATTGAGTGTTATCTATACAAATAGCTCAGCAGTTGTTCATGTATCTGAAGTATTATCTAATACTATTTTTAATGAGTCTTTATTCAGAATGCATCTTTTCAGGTAAAAGATGGATGTGATGCAAGTTGCACGTGGTTGATCAGTTTGAAATCTTCAGACTTGTCGAACGGAAGTTTTTTAAGTTTTTTTGAGAGCCTAGTTGAGCTTCTACCAATTTCCTCCTCTGCCGCCAACCCAAACATAAATGACCAACAGATGCTGAAAAATGTTTATCCCAGAGTATGATGTAGTTGTCGTTCTTAAGAGGCAGCTAATAAACACCGTGCTTTAGGGACTGTACGTATCCTTTTATCTAATTTGGACAATCTTCCTGTTTTGCAGTCTTTCTGGCAGTGCAGTTGATATATTTGGTCATTGCTCACAAACCCCTTTTCATCCAGTTTTGATGTTCAAAGAAGCTTAATTCCTCAGGGTTATCTGAAATGTAGTGGTCAATGCAGTTACTTGTGTGTATAGTTAATCTGGAAAAAAAAAAATAGTTACTCCTCACATTTAGAACACTTTTTTTTTCCTCCACTTAAACAAGTGTACCACAACAGTCTCCTGCATACACAGAAGTCCGAGGAGGTTGGGAAAATCTTAAGCAAGAAAAGAAAATGTTGCATTTCATTACATTGCACAGAAGTGTCGCTTAGGCTGGAAAGGATTTTGAGTGGAAGGGAGGAAAAATGGTTTTTCCCTAGCTGTCCAGGTTTCCTGTTATGAAGTATGTTCAAATGCACATGAGAATCCTTCTCCTGCAGCTGACCTGGAACATCTTGCCACGTTTTATTGTAGCCACCAGGCCAAGGAACAGAGAAAGCAATGTGTCTTTACAGTAGATGTTGGCCGTGTTCTCCAGAGTGTCTGTGCTGTGTCTGGTATGTGGCAGCTTCTCTGCACCAGCAGAGGGCTGTGAGGAAGGACCATCCATATATGTATCTGTTACATATAGGTGTAATGTGTAAAGAGTACAAGAAGGAGCTAAATTTCCTTCAAACTTTAAGCTTGCTTCAGGCTGGGGCTTTATTAACACCCTCCATTGGTACTGTGGTGGATGATAATGTATTATGCCTTGGGCTGTACAGCTTGGGAACCCTGTTATCACTGGAAAAAAAAAATCACTTTTCTCTTGTAGAACTGAGAAATACTTGTCAGTCTAAATATATATGTATATAAAATAAGACTGATCTCTATGGAATTTCATAAAGTAATAAATGTGCAAGGTCATTGTCTGCCAGACAGACAGTGTCAAGATGTAGATTTGGACGATATCAAAATATTCTTATCATGAAAAGATGGAGAGAATCTCTGACAAAAAGCCCCCTGAGAAATCAGCTGACACATCTTATCCAGGAGGTAGTTTTCCTGGTTGCACAAAATAGTTTCAGCCTGGTGAGGGAATAAATACCATTTGATTTCAAAGAAGTTGCTTATTCAGATGAACTGGGTCCAAAACGCAAGAGGTTCATAGTACTGTATGTATAATAAATACTGTAGAATATATTCAGGATCTCTATAGAACTCACTGGGGGGGATATGGGAGGGTGTGGGTAAGTACGTGCTTTCTAAAGTATGTTTTAGCACAACCGTGCACTTGCATTACTGAAGAACCTGTCTGTCTGTCTGTCAAGATTTTTAGAACTTTCTAAGGCATGGCGCTAGACACACGTAGCTAAAAATTCAATTGTCCTGTCCTAGCTTTAAAATGTAATTTGAGAGAAGATAAGTGAGCTGTGACAAAGGTTGAAAGGGACAACAATAATAGGAAGGCATTTAGATAGACTGCTAATGTGCAAGCCTATCTTGGTGATTCATATCTGTGATGAGAAGAGCCTGAAACACCATTGCTGGTATGAGAGAGAAAGAGTTTTCTGGCTGCATTAACCAATGTAAACCTTTAATATACCTGATAACAGAAGAAAAGGGGAAAAACAAAGTGCATCTCTTTCCTGAAGGTGATGGAGTAGTGTAGTGACGAATGATTTACCTCATGGGGATGGGGAAAATGCATCTGCTGTGCTATTAAGTTCATGTGAAAAATGTTTTGTGATGTGTGAATCATTTTATTTTGAAACTTCCTTAGAATTGGCTTGTTTACAATGCATGATTTATTTCCAAGATTGTGAACTCTAAATGAAGATATAGAACAGCTGAAAGTCCAATTTAAAAATGGATATTCTCCCTTCCTTTTGCCTCTTATTTTTGACAGAAATTTTTAGTGGTTGTATAAAAGTAGCAATGGAAAGATCCACAAACCACCCGTGACTGTGGAAGACACTTGAAGCAGGGGTTTGTTACTGTTAGGAAAGAATCAGTTTATAAAGACCAAACTCTACGACAAGAAGCTAAATTCTTAGTGGAGACTTCGATGACCTGATGACCAAAGGGTTCTTCACAAATTTGACTGTATTATAAAATTATAAAAGTATCATAATAGATTATAAAAGCAAGGTCTTTAACCACTCATTTTAGGTAAGGAGAGATGATAAAAGATTACACGTGTGAAGAAATGTGTCAGGAATGTGTCTGGGTCCAGGCAAGAAATAGAGGGAAAGAGAGGTGGACAGACAAGTCTTCAGTCCGAGGACATCACATAAACCTGGAAGAGTCATCCAGATGAGGCTAATGTGTTGAGGAGACTGGAAATGGGGTGTTAGTATTTTTACACTATTTCTTGTGTTAGCAAATACTTCAAAAGTTATGGTATGCATTTTGACTGTCAGAGATCCTTGAATGAAAACTTATAGCCTAGTCTAGTGCTCATAAAATAACCCTTTCCCAAAGATCCAATTTCAAGTAAATTGGAAAGCTTGGAAAGTTAATAGTAGCCATTGAGCCTGCAGAACCAGATTACAATGTCTGAGCTCTCAGAAACTGCGCCTTCTTGATATATCTAGAGAGCAAGCCTCAGAAGGCAATGCCTCACTTCTGGAGAGATCTGGGAAACTTTAAAAGCCCACAATGCCAATTGTGTAGGTTATTAGAAATCAGACAAGTGAAATTCTTGATGGGACAGTACCATCAGGCCTGGGTATTGATTCCCCATTCCACCTGCTGGATAGTCAAGTTACTTTACAAAAACAACTCAGTGATTATGAGAAAAGGATAAAAGATATAAAGAATGTGACAGTTTAGCTGGTGTATATAGCATATGTTTGAAATGGGACAGCGATTTTATAAAGATGATGTACAACTAAATGAAAAAATCGGAGAGAGTATAACAATCATACAATGATAAATGGAAAAAAAAACCCCCAACTTGACCCTGCAGGGAATCTAACGTAGTTATTGTCAGTGTGTCCAGGCTCTAAAGCTGACATTTTGTTGTCTGTGGTCCCTTGCTGTAACTTGATTTTTAACAGCTCTAGCATTTGAGCGCTGCTCTCACAGTAAAATTCCCTAGTGCTGGGGACAGTGTGGGAATTGTAAGAAGGCTGCAGCTGCTGTGGCTTTCTAACATTTGGCTTCTGATTTTTTTTTTTTACTTGGATTATGGCTTAAGCATGTGACTGTAATACATATTCTCAGAAAATCCGTGATACCCAATAATTAACGCACACCTAGAGATGTAGTAAAAGCCTTTAGTGAGAAGCTGGTGACCTATGAATAAACAAACAAAAATCCTCATTTGTAGTGGTACTTCTGATTAGAAATTAACTTTTTTAATAAGTCATTTATTCTTTTGTGACTGGTAAAAAGAGAATTGATATTTGAAAGCAGGGTCCTTCTCTGACCTGCTTGTTCTGCCTTTGTTTTTGAGGTGCATCTTTTTGATTTCTTAAACCAATCCCTCTGCGTGCCCCAGGTAGAGGGTTGGAATTTGATGCAGACCTTTGGTATGATGCCTGTCTTGTCAGTTTAAGCATTTTCCTTCCATCTGTGTTTAACTCTCCATACAAGCCATGGTTACTGGTGTTACAGTGCCCTGTAGAAACAGGTTTGTGAAGATGTGATATTGGAATTTTGTATTGAGTGTTACTTGTCCCATTACATGTGACAATGTGTTAGTCACTGTTTGTCCTTAGGATCAGTTCCTCCAACCATAGCACACCAGTGGCTCCCTTGGTCTGCTGTAGGATTTGTTCAAATCCTGTGGTAGGAGAACAGGAAAAAATTATTTTGGTTTTAGTCTGTGACTAAGAAAGTTACCTGGATGTTTTATATAATGAGACTTTTATGAACACGAACATAACCGCCAGTTAAGCTTTATTAGTAGCATAGCCTAAGCAGCACCTAACCAGAAGTGTAGTAACAGATGTATGTATAGATGATGTGGTGGGGCTCAAGTTATCCTCTGTTACCCACTTTGACAATTTTCTGTTACGCAGTTACTGCAACCAGGTGAAATTGGAGGCATTGTGTAACAGCTGAGAGCAGAGCCTTTAAGGGAAACAATCTCTTTCAGTGAAAGGTGGGGTATTCTAATAGCAGATCCTTTTGTATGTGGTTCCTTCTGGCTTAGTCACTTTGGGCTTGCTTATTGACGAAATACTTCTCTTTTGGATCTCTCTTCCATTGTGTGGTCTGTAGTCTTTTTTTAATAATCTAATTTAATGATTAGTTTCATATATATGGCTCTATCTTATTTGCCTTGACTTATTCAATAAAATGTGTAAGAATTGCAATTAATTACAGGTCTTTGAAAATATGATGCTTTAGAATAATTTAGCAGGGGCATCAATTGTCTTATTACTAATAAAACATTTTAATTGTTAGCACAGTATTTTATCCATAGAAACCTGATTACAAGAAGTCCTCTGTAATTGTAATGAGGGTGAAGAAGGAAGAAATATAGAAGACAGAAAGCTCAAAGGACAGTGAGATGGGCTAATCAGTGATGGACAGCATTTAAAGCAGAATAGGAGAGTAGTGAAATAAAATACATACTTATTTTTGTTCAATTAAGTACTGTATAAAGATGATTATTTTTTCCGTGTGAATTTAATAAACCTGTCTCCTACTTCTGGGTTACTTTAGCAAGTAATTTTAAGGCTTACATAAAAAAATAAATAAAATTTGCTCTGAATAGCTCACTGAAACTTGAATTACGTTAACAGACTCCTTCACAGCTATGATTCAGGTGCTTTTAAAAAACAGTAATTTAGTGAGTTCCTATAACCCAGTCAGTAGCTAAACAATGGAGAAGAAAAATTCTTCTATTAAAAAAAAAAAATTTAAAAAAATTTGCAGTCACTGCAGCAGTCCAGCCCTGAGAGAGATTCCACTGCGTTCCTGTGGGATTGTAGCCCTGTGACTGCACCAACTCTTGCTGATATCTCAAGGGGATGCAAGAGGATCCCCCATCATGCTCTCTGTGTGCGTATACTTGGGCATGGCCCCTAACTACTGTCCTGTTTTGCTGTTTTCAAGGTCTCTCCTGTGCACATCAGCCTGTGCCCTTGCTCACCAAACTAGTTGCCCGCTTTCTCACTTCATTGTTGGCTGCCATTTCCCTTCCCCGTTGCTCCTAGTTTAAAGCTCTCTTCACTGGTCTGATCAGCCTGATGGCAAAGATGCTTATACACCCCTGTCTCTCCCCATAAGTCCTTGGTCTTGGAAGAGGTTTCCATGGTTGTAAAAGCTCTGTTGTTGACACCAGCTGTGTAGACAGGTATTGAAACCACAGACTGTTCACTCCTCTGCAAGACCTTTTTCTTCACCAGCAAGGCTGAGGAATAAAACACTGGTGTTCTGCTCTTGGCCATTGCTCTCTGAGCCATGTCATCATGCTTGATATGCTCCAGGTCTCCGTGGCACTGTCATGAGTGGCCATGTGGAAGAGCAGCAAGGGCATACTGCTGTGTGGGCTTCGTGTGCTGGGGAGATGTGTGCCATAGAAGGGAGAGGGAAGGTAACCTTCAGAAACTCTGTATTGCTGTTTGATAGGAACATGAAAAGAAAACAGATCTCACAAAGAGAGGGGCTTGACCGCCGCTGAATGACTCTCTTGATTTGCCTTTTGGTGTGACTTTGAATTTTGCACCTTCATAGTAAATATAGCTGAAAAAGCACTCGCCTCTATGAAGTCTCTCTACCACTCTAGGGTGGCTTGTTAGTTTTCATATTAGTGTCTTCCCTAGAGTGACTTTCATGTGTAGAGGGAACTTAGGTGCAAGGTTTAATTATGACAATTTTTAAACAATTTTGAATAATATGAAAGAAATATTCTGCATCTGCGCTGGCATGAGGTAAGCCTAGTTATGCATAGTGTAATATCTGGTTATCCACAGAAATGGAAGTTGAGTTGGTAAAAAAAAGTCTTAAATGTGCAGTCCAAAATGTGAGCAACTTTGAAGAGGTCAGGTCTCATTTAAGCATTAAAAGAAGTAGCCTGGTCTTCAAGCAGCCTCTGGGTAAGAGGTGCATAAATGTTGAGACTTTTTGAAAACCTGTCCTAAGGCTCACAGTGGGAACCATCAGGTGTTAAACACGTTTGAACAACTGGCTAATTTCATGTACTCAGACGAGAACTCTTGAAAATTTGTGGGTTTTAATGTTTTTCCCTGATTTGATTCATGCAGAGCTGAAGGAGAGAGAAATCCAGAGTAATACTCCATTAGAGTAGCATTATTAGGTGTTTAAAAAATTCTGCGTGGTGTCTGAAGTTACTCTAGGGCAACTACTAAAAGGAAAACTGGAGGATGCAGATTTGCCAAATTTTAATACGGCCTATTTTGCAGCGCTGGATGGTCATGGGGGTTTGAGATCTGTAAGCAAAGTGTTTTTTATGTAAGGAATATTGGTGCTGAGTGAGGACAGGATCTTTTTCTTAGTACTGAGCAAAAATAATTTTGGCATTCATTATGTGTTTCATGGGTGAGGAAAGAAGAAGGTGTTCCTTTTAAAGTTGATTTTAGAAAATGAGCTAGCAGCTTTAGGCTGTTGCTAGGCCCGGGGTATTTGCATAATCCTTGAATGCAATTGTAAGTATGTGATACATTGCAGAGAACTTTCAATAGATCAACCCCTAAAACCTGTCAATAAATATATGCTATAAATATGTACTGAGTCACAGCTAGATTCATAAACACTACAGGGCTTTCAGCAGTTGGCATAAATAAATGAATGTTGTTTGGGTAAGTTAGCGCCTTCGCCATGGGCGCGCTTCCCAGAGACGTGAATTGATTTCTGGTGCCTCATCTGCCTTAAATAATATTGCTGTCCACTTCGCTGGCAGAAGTAACGGCTATTGGAGGGGGGAGATCATAGGGAGGATGAGAAGGATAAGTTTTAGGGCTGTGTGTTTCTTGAGCTGGTTGTTGGAGTATGGAGCTTGCTGTCTGTGCATGAGGCAACGGTCACTTTTATAAATTTACCTTGAGTCTCGTAACATTTAGCTTCTCATAACGCAGCAGCCCTAATAGTATTATGTGTACCCTGGAGACTACCTTCTAAGTCTCCTGCTTAATGTTTAGGTCAGGATGTGAAATGCTGCTTTGGAGTGATGTTTGCAGTTGTTTGAATTTGTTGTTTTCAAGTGGGTGTTTTGTGGAGGCACGATGGCAGTTTGGTTACGGAAAAGAGATCACACATCAGTGTTTTGGTTTCCTTAAAATCTCTAGGTGAGCAGGAGCGTGCAGTGAGTGGCACGTGCTCCTCATGTGGTGGCGAGACAACAGGATGGAGAAGTCTTTTGTAGTTAGTTCAGAAGCAATGTTGTGATGCTTAGACTGATGTTCATCCCTCCTGCTTTCAGCATAAGGCATGAGAGAACAATTTAAGGGGGGGGGGAGGCCCCCCACCAAATTTCTATTGTCACTTTTTGTGCATATATATTGTTGCTGCTAATTAGACAGGCAAGCAGGGCTAACATGTTCCTTGCTTGTCAGTACTGCTCAGAATCCAAATGAGTTTCTCGGCACCAAAGAACTGGGAGGTTTTATCAGCTTGTCTAGAGTTGCTACGTTTGACTGCTTTTTGTAAATGGCAGGAGAGTGTTTTCCTTTTGTGCATGCCAGAAATGAGCCCGAGCCACGCTGACGTTAAAATAATATTCAGTGTGTACATGTAAAATAGTCCCAAAGGAGGCGGCGAAGTCAAGCATCCCTGCAGAATGCTAATGAAGGTGTGAAAAAATACTTTGATATCGTTATGATTTGTAATGAAAGGCAGGTGAAAGAAGCAGAGGGTGAGAAAGTGCAGTTTATTCTGTGCTGAAGGGCAAAAGAAAACATAATTATGGAAGAACTTGCAAAGAATGGAAATCAAATTCGGAAAAGCTGTTGTTTATGTCCCATGAATAATTGGGATGATTTGCAGTTAATTCTACCTCAGAACTAGTGTTGAAGGGGGAAAAGGGAAAAAAAAAACCAATTCAAAGCTGGTTCAGTTCTACCTAGTGCCTTACAATAGCATTGGTGCCATTGTGATTAATGAGTAGCTCTGTAACACCTTGCTCTATTCAAAAGTACCAGAAATGCTTAGTCACATTTTTAAACATCATGCCAAGCTATGATTCTGGGAGAAAACCATTACTAATGGAATGACATTTTGTTGAGAAAACAGAAGTACTGTTATTCTGGAGAATTTCTGTACAGCCGAGTATTAGGCTGCTTTAGGGATTTATTTTTTAAAATTATTATGAATTCAGAGAAAATGTTGAAATTCTGTGATGTTTCACATCCTTAACTACTTGCATTGCTAAATTGTTATCTGGGTTTTTTTCATTATTTATTATGTTTTTTTAATACGTAGCTTATGCAGGTTTTCCTGATTTGGTCTTCCAAATCCACCCAACTGCAAAGCCAAAGGCAAAACTCATCTATAAAGCAGTTTATTAACTATGAAGCTATTTCTGTTCTTAGAGACTCGTACCTTCTTTGGAGGAGCTAGAGAGCAGTGTCAGATCTGTCTTTGTGAAAACAAGGCCATCTCTTATCGGTCACTAGTGCTCTCAATTAACGCACTTTTATCAGTGAAGTATGTCATGTACTGATTTTATGGTGGTAGCTTTACCATGCAAAATGTGGCCTGTTCAATGAAGATTAACCCCAAAACCTTACTTGGAAAACAACTGGTGCATTTGTTGACCACTTGATGGCATCACTCAGTTGTATGCAAACAAAAATGCTTTGCCAGTAGAGCAGTTTTACTTGAGCTTGGTGTGAGAGTGCTTTTATGTTTTATTTTCAACTATTAAAGACTGAAGAGAGCTATTAATATGCTCCCATAAATTAAATGAAAGCCACAGCTCTAGTTTTGATAGCTGTTTTCCTTCTCTATGATATATTATTTACGATTTTGAAACAGTTTCTTCATCTGCATCAATATGAAGAGAAGAATACTCTAGACTGCTCCTCTTCCTTCTCCTGGTTAACTCTTCAATGATGGCAACTACTGATTTAGTGGGTTGGTATGGACACAAAGACTGTTGTGTCATGCACTCAAAAGTCTTTTTGGTTTGCTTTTCCGGGGAAATTGCTTAAAACGTCCAATTGTTGCAGTCAATATGCTTTCTAGGAAAAGGATTTAAGCGATTTTGTGTGTTCACTATACGTCCTATAAAATAAGCATTTTCCAGCCTTCATACCAAAACTAGATGATGTGTCTGTGTGTGTACAAGCCAACAATGATGATTTACTGAAACTGCTGAACCAAGGGGGTGTAATGGAGGAGACAAGGCACAGTGATTATTATTTAGAGGTAAAGGACAGTTCTGGTAATGTCAGGGGATTTCTGACAGTTCATACGTGCTGAGAATTGGCCCACAAGACAGCAGGTAGTAAAGTGTGCAGTTGAAAGCAAGCTGAAGATCTGAATACTGCTTCTCCTATGCAGTCAGTGTCAATGAGCAGTAACGAGGCAGCGCTTTAGTGCTCTGAGCAGTGACACAGAGGGGATGGAGCCAGCTTCTGACCCGAGAAGAGGTCAACAGGCAGTGTGGGCAAAGCAACACAAGGAAGGCAGTGTCACCAGCATGCCTCCGTTCTGCAAGTAACGGTTAGCATGTTTCTGGAGGAGAAAAACATATAAAAACCTGTTCTTTTTTTTTTTTTTTCCTTCTCCTATTCCTCCTCCTTGTTCAGCTTAGGCTACTGAATTGCCAGCAAAACAATGAAAAGACAGCCCAAGAATGGTGGTAGAATCTTTAATAACATCTTTTATTTCAGAAAATTCTTTTTATTTCAGAAAAAGAATCTTTTTCTGAAAAATTTCTTGTAAACATTTCAAAATCTCATGCTTTCCTTGGCTTTTGAGGTGCTTTTAGATGCTGCTTTGTCAGGAATGTTCTGATATCCTGATTAGACGTAGGCTCAAATGTGCACACTAATATATGTAAATACAGGTTCTCCTGAATGTATGTACTGGCTTTCTGGAATATTTTCCTCATAACTGATGGCACACTGAAATAACCATCATAATATTAGAAAATGTATCTAATTTTTAATCACAAAGTGCTTTGAGCTGGCCCGTTGAGAATTTTACATAAATTGGAGACTGAAATGCCCAGCTATAGGACTTTACTCATACAATTTATTATAAGGTTTTCTAAAAGAAAAAAAGGAAGTATATATCAACTGACCAGCTAGTCTTATTTCCGTTGCTAAGATTCAGTTGCTAAGAAAAACACCTAAGATTCCCTTATCTTCTGTTTTCTAAGGAAAAGAAAAAGAGATAATGAAGGATGGAGAAAGAGTTCTGAAACAGGCTAAATGGTAATTATTCAGTTTTTTCAATATATTGTCTAGTGGAATGGTTTTGGTTGGTAGTTATTAGGAGGTTAAGTAGCAAAAAACCACCAAGGATGGCTCATAATGACAAATACCAGTTTTCCTCCATAATTGCCCTAAAATGAGCCTGCCACATGCCAGCAATGAGCTTCTCTAATTTTCATTGAGTTAATGGTAGTTTGTGCCTCTTTGGCAGTGTCTTATCTGTGTGTAGATGCTAATGATCCTGCTACAGGTTGGCTTATTTGTTTTTTAGCTTTGGTGCTGTAAGGCTGTGATTTTTAGGGACCATGGCCCCAGGTTTAATTGCTGTTACAAATTACTGAAGGACATTACACCATACATATTTACCCAATGGAAAGCATCAGCATCTTGTCCAGAGATGTTCTGGCGATGTGGTGTGTGGGTCGGATTTTGAAGTTCTTTCTGAGCTTGTAAGCTGGCAGGAGAAAGGTGTACTTGGCTTCCTGCAACTGGAGAGAGCCCTGCACTGATCTGTTGTGGATTCTGCCTGGTGTGGGTTTCATGGCTTCGGAAAAAGGGCACATTGTGGGGAGGTTTGTTTGATGTGAATTGTTTGTTTAATTTGAAAATTGGGGTTTTGAGGAGGCAAACTGAGTTTGCTTTGTCTTTGTGTTGGGGACATGGTTCTTTTGTTTTCATTTACATCGTGTTTCTGCAAAGTCCAGGAAGAGTGTTATCTGTCTGACAAACTTAAGGCATAATTTGTCCTCTTTAGGTCTCAGACTGGTTGGTTATTTATTTTTATTTATTGCAAGAGTCTCCGCAGTATTTGTTAGCGGTTGCATTTGTGTTTTGAAGGCCAGCCTAGTCAGAGATGCTGTCCGAGGTCCTTCTCACAGTGCATTATGGGGAATGCTTTCATGATTTGAAATTCTCATCTCTGGTGGAAGACTTGGCATCAAATTTGAGCTCTGAATGCTAGCAAGAGGGGAACACAATTGCCATCAGGAGCTACAGTGAGGCTATGTCAGAGTTTCCTGTGGCTTCCCAAATAGTCACATCAAGGATTGTGGGATCTAAGAATGCCTGTATCCTGGTCCCAGATGCAGAAGAAGAGCTGTTTAAATGAAAGGAAGGAAATATTTATTGTTCTCAAATGTTATATGCAAAACCCACGCATACCTAAGTTGCAGTAGTTTAGGGGTTTTGGTTGGTTTGATTTTTGCATCAAACCACAGGGGACTTAATTGTGAAATTACTTTCTTGTTTTACGATGCATTTTGTTTTGATTGAAGGTCTGTGTAATGGAGTAAGAAATACTCATCTTCACTACGTATAAGGTGATACAGCAATAGAAGTGCTACATAAAAGATTTTTCCTGTCTACATTTGTTATCTTTTGTCTGTATTAAGTTATTCTATGACAAGTAACTGTAGCTTTGTGTAGGGTTTTCATAATAAAAATAATAAATTCTTATTTATTTGAAGAAACGTAGTGTAAGTGCAGAACATAAAGGTAAGTAAAAGCTTACAGAAATGGAACAAAGAATATATTTGTTGCTGCGTATTTAAAGGAAGGACAACTGCATAGCATGACATTAGGTGCCAGTGATGCGAATTCATTATGAATTGTCTTTCTCAATTAATGAAAGAAGCTGAAGAGTAAACTAACATCATAAAATGTAAAGTAAGAAGAAAAATATTCTTTGGGGAAAAGCCTATTTAGTGAAGCATCAGGTTGAGCTAGTGCATAGATGACTAATTTTGATGTTGTCCTGAATTCATCAATAGTAGGAGTTGCCCTGGTTGTGGGGGGCATAGGGTTAATTTTCCCAGGCTCTGACAGGGACACAGGAATTCCATCCCGTGTGAGCTGTGCCCAGTCCATGTGTACTATGGCAGAAACATTTGGGTTTTTTTTTTTAGATACGTGTGAAAATGCTCACTTCTCTAGTTTGAGTTATGTTGGTTTTAGCTGAAGGAATTGTATCGTCCTCCTCTTGATTTTGAAATACTGCTTGGTGGGCTGCAGTCGTCTTCCTTCTATTGTCATCCTTTCTATCTCATCTCGGTGCTCCAGACAAACCTCCAGGAAGGACTTTTTCCATTTAACTTAACATCCATTTACCTCTATGGATGCATTTCCCACAGACCTTACATCTTGATTAAAGATACCAGCTTATCAGCTTTCTGAACTGCTATTTTTTTAGCTCCTAATTCTTCGCTATCCTAGTGTTTCACCCAAAACTTTTGTTATGTATATCTGTTTATATATAAATTGACTAATGAACCAAATTGCTGATTAAATTTTGTGCACATGAATAATACAATAGCTAGTTCCTTGTCATTTTTTTTTTGTATATACAACATGATACTCTGCATCTGCTTGCTCGTCTGCTTGGTAGATTCGCTAACTATGCACTTTCAGTAGAATAAATTACAGGCCTTGACAATCTCATGGAATATTAGGATTTGTATTCCTGGAACAGATTCCCCACATCCCCCCAGTTTGCTGTGTTTTCTGGAATTTGGTGTTTTAATGATACAATGATTTTTTTCCCTACTGGTTTTCAAAGATAAACAATATGAAAAAATAGCTTTCTGGCAGATTGACTGAGACAATAGCATAAAGGCTAGCATGAACTTCCTCATCTCAGCAGGATGGTAGCTTTGAAATCTAATTACAAACACTTAAGTGCCAACTTTGTTAATCATTTCATTGCAGAGTACTACACCAGAAATATCAGGTATATGCAGTGTGGCTGGATTTCCATCCTCTTGACAGATCTGAAGTTCTCTTCCTTCATATGAAAATCTTTCTGAGCCAAAAAGCTGCAACCTCTCAATTTTCAAACAGTGAAATTTTTTAAAATGCAAGTTATTTGTGATTAAGATGATTCTCCATTTGCAGTGCAGTAAAGAGCTCCTTAAGGGTTAGTCAAACTGAAAATCTTTCTGAGCCAAAAAGCTGCAACCTCTCAATTTTCAAACAGTGAAATTTTTTAAAATGCAAGTTATTTGTGATTAAGATGATTCTCCATTTGCAGTGCAGTAAAGAGCTCCTTAAGGGTTAGTCAAACTGAAAAAGAATAAAGAATTTCAAATAAAAATACAAAAAGATTCAGAGAGGACTTATCAGATATGATCAGATCGTGTCCAAAGTGGGTAGGACCAGCTATAGTGGTACGCAGAAGTGAGAGACAGAACGGCATTGAAGTTTGAAGAGGCAGTGTGAATGCCAGTAGGTGGATATATTGTTAGATCCGAAATTACAGTGGCAGCTGCTCTATTGATAATTGTGGAAACAAAGGAACAAGTTTCTACCCTTTTCTGAATAATAGGAAACCACTGAAAGGGAGGCTGAAAGATGGTCATATTGTCATGTTGCCAGGAGCAAGATAACAGTTCCTCTTGGAGTATTTCGATTCCCTGCAGTTTAGAGAGAGAGGGATTTAATTACAGAGAGATCTGAGCTAAAGCTCTTAATGCAAATATCCCTATGAAGATGGTGCCAAATCAGGACTTTGCCATCTGCACCTGTCTTCAGAAATAGAATGGCGATACACAAGGCAATGGTAGAAGAGCAAGACCTTAAACATGATTGTAGCAAAGGAGACTCCTTGCATCATCTCATGTGCCATGAGAGGAGTCACACTGCTTAAAAAAGGTCATATGGATAAGGTGCAGTCTGAAAAATAATAGCTGCTCGTCCAGGCTTAAGTGTGATCTTAATGGGATATGACTGAAGTTAGAGATGTCGATCACAGAATGAGGGAAACTTTCGGTGTGTGTTGCTGTGATGTTAGACAAATGGATGTTAGGAGATGCCTAAAATATATTAAGCTGTGTTACTTCTGCCAACATCATGGGAGAGGTAACACAGAGAAGCTAAGTGGGAAAAGCCAAGGCAATAGATGGAGAAGAGAGCAGAAAGTGTCTTGTGAAACTCTGTAATGGAAATAACAGTTCAAGATGTAAAATATCAAGCAGATATGGAAAGGGGAGTTTCTGAGAAAAAACTTCAAAAGAATAGGTTAGGAGAGATACTTCACTGAAACAACTGAAAACTGTATTAACCAGTAATTTGGGAAATATATAAGCTTGAGAGCTGGTCTGTTGATGGAGTCCACACTGATGAACAGCTATGGTGATGTAATTTAATCTACTCAAATAGATGACTGCAGGTTTATTCTTTAGGCATGGTCTTGTGCATGTTTTCATTATGTTAAAGTGCACACTTCATACTGTATGGCTTGTAGGATGTTGGTATCTTCTTAAAATGAAGCCTGATGGCGATGAAGGCATTCGGTAAACGAATAACTGTTGCTGTACAAATAGCAGTGAAATCTGGAGGCAGGATTGCTAGAACATTGTGTCTTCATGTGTGGAACAAATACTTTAAAAGCATTATTTCTTGAAACTGATCTATGTAAATCTATCTACAGGATAAATAAATATGAAAACATCTTAGTTATAACTATAAAATTGCTACAACTATAGTAATGAAAGATCACTAAATATCTCAGGATATTTTGATTCCACTTTTCCTTATGTTAGTGGGTTGGCATGAACCAAGGTACTCGAAATCTCTGTATTTCAGCTTTAAGGAAATCAAGATGAGGGTTATGAAATTCATGTGCAAAAATTGCAGGTTCTTTTGAGTGCTTATGAAGTTGCAACTGACACACAGAACTAGTGATTTACTGAGTCACAGAGTCAAAAATGCTTGATTGTTGCTGAAAATCTATAGCTAGTATGAAGTAAAATAGAAAATTACACATCTTTTCTCATGCCACAAAGTTTTTTATGCAAGAAAGTACAGGCATATGGGGGAAAATCCTAAAAAACAGTCACCAGTTTTCTTTTGGTATTGAATAATCCTTGAGCAGTCTCTTGCTCAGTAATTTCAAGACGTCTTAAGAGTTAATGAGTTTTTTAATTAATTGGAGTCTGCTATGTAGTTGTTCCCTGTTCCGTTACTCGTGTAGAAAGTAATACTTTCTTTTCTTTATGTGCTAAAAGCTTATTCTCACCCTTCAGTGTAACAAGTGTGGAGAGGTTGAACTTCTTGGAATCCATTGTATTTTTATACAGTGGAAGTCTCCTATTAGAAATATGACATGTTCTAGTTCACGTTCTGTAATTTGACTAAAGGAAGCAATTCAGAAAATATGAAACCTTTTTTCCTTAGTCATTCCTGTTTTTATTGCCTACTGTACTGTCTCAAAACAGAGAGGCGAGAGGAGATAACACTTACTGTGTAGCGCATATGCTTTCAGGCAGAACATAATCAATTGACAAAATATCAGGATGTAGAAGCGTATTGACTAATTCTTCATTTTAACCCATTGACACAAATTGCGAAACACTGGGAAAACGCCTCACCCAAACTGGCCTTTGCTGAGATATTTCAGCTGTGTTCAGTGGGCTGTGCTGGGAGATAAGGGGGCCCATTTGCTGTGGTCTGTTGGATCTCCGGTCTTTTTGCTGCTTATTAGTGAGCAGCTTTTGGTTAGTGCCAACCACCGAATGAAGTTATCTCTTGTTATACAACTGGCCATCAGCTCTATATTCCACGAATAAGTGACTCTCTGAATGCAGCCTCCTGTCAGAAAGGGCTTTGTTTTTTCTCTCCTTCTGTCTGCTTTGCAAGTAAATTGTTCCTCCTACAGACCCGCGTGGCTTGCTTCTCTCACCCTTGGTGACAGCAAAGCTCGCTGGTTGGTGATCTCTGCAGGGGTTTATAGCTCGGCTCTGCTGTTCTCTCCCTCTGTTCCCACTTCTCTGTTCCCTCCCCTGCTGTGACTAAATAAATTACCTGTATGACATGTTCAGCTTTCTCTGGCAAGAAGCCTGGGAAATCAAATCTGTTCCCGAACCTGGGTCTCCCATTTGGCAAATGTAATGCCTCCCTGCTGTTAAATCAGGTCAGCTCTCAGAAAAAAACAAAGAACAATTTCATGTAACTATAATCAACACAGAGTAAATTTAGATAATGCAGCTGACATATGTTTATTGTAAAGACCATCAAGGAAATCATTTTAAAAGCACTTCATCTTTCTCTGTTGCATTAGGGTACATGTTGAATATTCTGTGCATAGAGAAGATCAAACATTTTCCTTCTATTATCCCGTATCAAAGTGAAATGTATTTATTTTTTGCCTGGTCTAAGAAGATAGTTGGTGAAGCGGTTCATTGGTTGCATTAGAAAGTTTTGTGTATTTAATTACTGTAGCTTTATGTAATTAATATTAATTAATAATTAACTGTTCATTACTACTAATTATTCATAACCTGTCCAGTGCCTTTGACCTTTTGGCTTAGGAAAGTGGAGGTATACTTAAAAGTGTTTAGAGGAGGAAAAATAAATCCTTTAGATACATTGTGTTCACTTTCCTACCTTTCCGCTCCGTCCGTGTCCCCCGGCGGACTGAGGGTGGTCAGGAGCAGGGTGGCAGCGTGTCTCTCTTGTGTGACCAGACCAGGCGCCTGCCCTGGCAGTCCCGCAGCACGTGCCACTGGGAAGCACCAACGTGGACAGCCTCCCCTCTCCTGCTGGAAGCTGAATTTCCTGCTCAGCTACTCTGCATGGTCTGCAGGGGCTCTGAATTGCGCCCCAGAAGCTCTTTTGTTTATTCACTGTTATTATCTCAGGCAGGCTGCAGTTGGGCTGTGGAGCATCCGATGCTCACCTCCTGTGTGGCTTTGTGATGGCGAAACTCTGTCCTGGGAAAGCAGGCTTTCCTTTGGGCAGGCTCTGCTTGTTCCTCAGGACTGAAACAGCTACTGAAACCCTGAGCTCGCCCCCAGCCCTCCTCAAAGGAGGTGAGGGGTAGGAAGTGGCAGGGGGACCCTCGGGGCTGGTGCAGGGCTCACCTGTGAGCACTCGCTGCGCTGAGCTCCAGGGACCAACTTTGCTGCCGCTTCTTCAAGAGGGTTAGTAAAAACGGGCATTAGCCTTGTAGTCTTACACAGTCTTACCACTGCTGCTGAGTTACAACAGGGGGCCTTGGCTGGAAACATTTTTCCAACCCCAGCCGAATATCAGGTTGCCTTACCTGGAGGAGTCTCGGGAAGAGCAAGCAATGTGGAATGCCTGCCCCATGTCCTGAGCAGCAGAGCAAGGCTGCCCAGCCCTTTCCAACCTGCGTTTCAAACTCGCCTAACCCTTCATTCTCAAAAGCAGATGGGCTCAAATGTATATGCTGTGTTTTTAAATGGTATGTGCTTTTCCAGATCTTTTTAAAGGCAGCTAGATTGTTATTAATAATTGTTTAGTCATCCATGAGTTGCCTTTGTTCTAACGAGTGCCTTTGTTGTTTCTTCATTGCTCTGAGACATACGGTGAATGTTTTTTCATCAATTTAATACTCCTTCAAAAGTCTGTTGTATAAGACAAATCCTTGAAACTGAAATTGCTCTTTATTGTCCGAAGTCTTCATCCAGTGTGCACAATGACGATTAAGAGGGGAAAGCACTGAAGTGGGTTTTAAAAGATGGGAGTTAAGTTCCTGTTTCCACCAGGAATGACCTGAAGCAGAGGTCATAATCTCCATCCACATCAGCTCCTGTTTGAAGAAATGACAGGAATAATGTTATCTGTCCTCAACTTTGTCTTATCAGTACGGATTGCAGATACTGACTCCTACTGTAAAGGTACAGGACCTATCTCTAAAGGCTTCAGCTGATACTGTAGTAGAAATCATTTCAGCTCTGTGTTAATAGCAAGGACAAAGCCTGTCTTGTTAGCATCTAGGTTGGTCAAAGGAATGGTTGAGCTTGTTCTAACCCTGCTTTATTTATTTCTTGTCTTCTCCAGCCTGCGACCTGATGACCCTGGGGATCTTAGCCTTAGTGACGTCCACTGGTTGTGCCTCAGCAAATGCCCTGCAGTCCCTGACGGATGCCATGCACATCCCGCACCTTTTTGTCCAGCGCAACACGGGAGGCTCCCCGCGCACTGCCTGCCACCTGAACCCCAGCCTGGAGGAGGAGGAGTACACGCTGGCCGCGCGGCCGCCCGTCCGCCTCAACGATGTTATGCTGAAGCTGGTCACTGAGCTGCGATGGCAGAAATTCATAGTTTTTTATGACAGTGATTATGGTAAGTAAAATGGAGGATTTCAGACACTACTAAATTTATTTCTTTCAAGTGGGAAATGGAGAGGAAAATATAAAGGGAGGGGTAGAATATAACTTGCTGGTTTTTTCATTGACAAAGGGGAAAGTGGATGAAGGTCTTTGGTTTGAAGGAAAGGTTGCTGTGAAAACTAGTTCTCAGACAAGCAGCAAAGTTGCTTAGCAACACCTACCAAGACAGCCAAAGTTTGAATCATCTCACAGTTTTTCAGTAAAATATTAATAAAGTGTTGACATTGATTGGCAGGGGTCACATAGCTGTGCAAGGAAGTTCAACGTGGTCTCTGCCCATTCCCAGAAAATGCTTTCTTTCAAAGCTGAGTACTGTTCTCTTTAAAAATTAATTTTCACAGTAACTATTACCATATCTTTTTTTCACATGCTTCCTCACACTGTTCTCCATTTGGACTAAATTTCATAGCGATATACTTCCTGGCATTAAACCAAAAAGTAGACTTAGCATTTTCACTACATCTGATGCATTTCCTTCAGAAAAACTTTTACTTTGGGCTGAAACTTGAGGAAAAAGAGTCTCTGCACAAGGAAATTTAGTACTTTATGATGAGTGTAAAGAAGCAATGAAAAATAAATCTCTCGTTGTGCCAGGCTCTCAGAGTGAAAGAGAACTGTGTGCATAATTTTTTTCAATTTTTATTTTTTTCCCCCCTCTGCTCAACTGATAGGAACACTGTTCCATATGTTTAACTTGTGGTATTTTCAGCACTCTTAACTTAGGATATGCAGTCTGTAATGGGGAAAATAAATGTTCTATAGTATGTTTTAAAACGCTGCAAACACTTTTGGTGTAAAATGTGATGCGTGTACTTTTGGTGTAGTGACATACTATGAACAGAATACAAAGAAAGGAAATTAAGGTTAAATTGCAGTTGGAAAAATAATCTTATGTGTATCTGTGCTTATAGTTTAGATTTTATATGTAGGCTTCCGTAATTGCAAATCAGATCTTTATTTGCATTTTCTCTATGCAATGACAGATTTTCAATGGTGAATCAGAGAGAAATAACATATCTTGTTTTGAAGCTGGGGTACTCTTGGTTTAAAAGAAAAAAAAAAAAGGGCTAATAAAAGGGACCAGAGCTCAAATGAGTTCTGAAAGCTTCGGGTGCCACTTTCTGTCCTCAGTTGTTAGAGGTTTCACTTGGTGTTTCTTCAACAGGCAGACTGAAGATGATGAGGGTGGTTTTAAGTGGGAAATCAACTGATTTTAATTACACAGGACTATTTTAAGCATGAGAAGGCTGCCTTGATACTTGTACAGTTCATCTGTAGACTCAAAAATCTAGCAACCCAGCAAATAAACTGACATGTCGTTACTGCCCTCTGTAATGCTTGACTGTGAATACTTTGAAAGTAAAACACCCAATGTGTGTGGTAGGTGTTGTTTTGGTGACCTTCTGGTAGTGAAGAGAAAGTTGCTGTGTAGAAGAAGATTGGGCTTAAAAAGTTAGCATTATTCTAGCAGTTAGTTCCAAGCATGAAAAAAGAAAATAATTCTTAAAAGGATGTCTTGCATACGTCCTTTGATAGTTACTCATGTTTCTCTCCTGCTGATTTGTAGCTTTAACCTTTCAAAACTGCTTGAGTCGAGGATCTTTCAGCCACTGGAAATCTGGGCCCTGGTTACACCCCAGGTGCTCTATGTACAAACTGCTGTCACCCATTTTCCCTGGTAGCAAACCTGGTTATTGAGTGATGGTATCACTTACTCTAGTAGTGTATCTGTGTTTCTTTGCCTCTTTCTTTAAAGGGTTAACATCTCTGTACCAAATCCTGAAACCTTTAATTCGCATGCTTTGTAAATTCAGTTTCAAATTTATCTTTTCCATTTATCACAGACTGACCTTCAGTCTGGACCAGTAAGACAGACACTAAAAGGAGGTGGAAAATTGCAACAGGCATTCTGCTGCTTCCAGTGGAAAGCGTGTTGTGTATTGCAGCTGTTTCCTCTCCTCTTCCTCTCAGATGCAACAACCCTCTTACGTTAATTCCACTAGAAGGATTTTTTTCATAATTTGGCGGGAGGAGTTGCCGTAAAGAAGCCAGCTGACCCTTGCCAGTTCTGGGCAGGCATTGGTGAACTGGGGGCAAATAACCTCGTTCCCAGAATATTGCATGCTGAGCTGAAGAACAGCAGCCTGGCCCCCAGGACATGCCTACTGCCCTCATTAGTTACCCTCAGCAGCACCAGCCCACTCAGTGTGCAGGAGCTGACCACGAGGAGCGAGGTCACTTGAAGAACATGGGTTTATGGTTATGGAGTTTCACGTACTGGGCTGTTGTGTTTTACTGTAATCTGTGGTCTTTCTCTACCTGCTCTCTGGAAGTTATACTATCCCCTTGAGTAATGTTTTAATTTGTCCATCTGCTGATCTCTAAAAATCGGCCAGTCCCTTGGTGTCCTCGTTGTGGAAACAGGTTTTCTAAAGAAAAAATAACATTGCACAATTTAAAGAAGTCCCATGATTATAGTAATGCTGTGCTGTGCTGGAGCTGAAAATTATTTACCTCGTGAATTACTCGTCCCTTATCAGACATGCATTTTGGATTATAATTTCTGTGCTGGCTAAATTAAAGAAAAGTAACAGACTTGGCAATTAGAAATACAGACTAGTCACTGAACAGCCTAATAAGGCCCTTAATATAGTTGTGCTTACGATAAAATGTGCCTTCTTTTACACTGAAGCCACGGATAGAAATCTGTATGCATAATAATACAGGAAATAATGTGGCCCTTTCCAGTAAAATGCCTTAAACTCTGTAATAAGAAATAAAGAGATTTCATAGGAAAGATGAAAAGAACAAGATTGCTAAATTGGTAAAAGCAAGGCACAAACTGTGGCATTCCACCTAAGTGAAGCCAGCTTTTAGATTTCATCACTTATGGTGAAGAAATGGATAATAGCAAGAAATAGGTAATAGCTTGGTTCTTGAGAAGTGACCTTTCAAAGACGGCAGACTTGGCAGTCGCAGCTTTCAAACTCTTTCTCCTACTGAGCAGTACCAATGGGGGAAAGGTCAGTTGGTACGTATCCATACATTTCTTCTGTATTTGTACAAGGAAAGATCAAGGTTCATGTAGATACTGTGTCTTCATGACTCAGCCCTTGTTTTTCCACTTCTCTATGGTTTGTGCATCATTTCAGAAGATGCATGGAAATCTCCCCATGGATCGCAGTGAGAGCTTTCTGCTGATGAGGCTGCTGCCTGATCTGATAATGATGGCTAGGCACTATAGCAGGTCAAGTCAGTCATAGTAAGACGACGAGTCTCCTCTCTTGCTCAAGTGTTGTAGGAGCTATTGGAGCTCAAGGCCAGAATGAGACAGTTTGAGCCCACTCTCTGTCCCTGCTCTTTACCGTGTCATCTTGAGAAGGCTTTCTAGCCCCTCTGTGCTTCCTTCTCCCATCTGTGAAACGGAAAGAAAACCCTTCCTTCCAGCGTAACTGAAGTGCTGTTTGTAATTTCTGTAGAAATTCCTTAGGCAACAGAATTAAATGACATGTTCAGGAATAAGGCAATTCCAGTAAGATCTCAAGGGACCAGGGTCATGTTAAATGCACTATTTTACTTTAAATGTCTGTGTGAAAATCCCATGCCAAATCATGGTATTTGGCATGAATGTTCTGAGGGAAAAAAGGAATTTGACCCTAAGGTTATCAGTAGCTGTCAGATGATGCTCTGTGGAAATTGGTCTACCTACCTGTTAAAGAACCTGCAACAGAAGCTAGATCTGTCGTGTCATCCTAGAAAGCCTCAGCTGCACTGATGTGTTTTCAACTGTTTTTTTCCTCTACAGAGAGCTTTTGTGCCTCTGTGTCCATTGTATTAGTGTGTAAAGGCCTGCTGGGAAGTTCAATGTTTTATTGTGCTGACCCTCCTGGATGTAGAAGCACCAGTAATCAAATTTTCTGACACAAAAATTGGTAGCGTGGCAAGTTTCATAAAGAATCTTACCAAGCTCTAAAATGACTATAGGTTAAAAGCAGTGGGTGCTGCCCCCATGGTAGGATGAGGTTGAGTAACAAACATTGAAAGTGAATAAAAAGTTGTATGGTTAGAGGAAGGACTTGAGAAGGATTTTGGAAGCTGGATGTGAAAATGAAAACAATGAGGAATACACAGTCATATTTCTGAAAAGAAACGTGAGTAATAGCTATGTTTTCACCAGATTAATCTTACTGTTGAAAAACACTTTTGCTGTGGTTACATTAGTTCTCTCTGCTGTCCTGCATGCATGCACACATACCCAGATCATAAAATGTAAGATAAACCGGTGTTTTTTAATGACTCCATTTTGTCAATGAAGATGGTATTAGACTTATGAAAGGGAAAGGTAATGTTTTATTTTTAACTTTCAGTGTCAAGAAGTGAGTGTTGTGTGGTTAAGAAAAGTGTTGTACGGAAGTTTTACAGAAGAAACTTTCGAGGAATTTTGGACCTTTCAAATCCATCTATGGAACTTTGCTCTTACAGGGGAAAAAAGAAAACCCACAATTTATTGATTTATGAATTATTTTCATTTTTTTTCTTTTAAAGATTAGAGATACTTTCTTTTTAATGATGATCCTTGATGCCACATTAATTTTGAATGCTTCCTGATGAATCTTGCTATGTAGAAAGCACTTGGTTTCCAATGTGATGAGTTTCTCGGGAAGTTGTGTTTCCTACAGCAATTACATGGCAGCTTTATCTCCGAGTCCTGCCTGTCAAGGGCCTCACCCTGGACTGGAAATTACAGTAATTACGCGATCAATAGTTTTACAACTAGGTACTGATCCTGGAATGATCTCTCCTTTGTAAAGGTCCCTTTGTGCAGGCCATTACTCTTGCAATTATTTAATTTGCAAATGAATATGGTAATGAAAATTGAGAAATGCATGCTTTTACATAATCCATGTGCAAATTAGTTGTGATGCAAAGCCTTGGCTGTCACAACAAAAGCAAAATAGAACATTTGCACATAAGTTACTTTCATCTTACTGGCTCTGCTTTGTCTTTAAGATTTCTTTTATTCTTGCCAGTGTAGCAAAACTTACCTTCTGCGTCCTGCATCATTATCTGAGCTGCCAGACAACCGCTTCTGCATCACTGGGGCTGCCATATTTCTCTACAGGCTTTTCTAGTGAGTGTGCCTTGTTTAATGCAAATACAGGGAATCTGGCACTTGACAAGTGTTGAACCAACTGTACATGTCTTGGTATGTGCCTGTTCAGCAAAGCTGACGCTACCAGGAAGTGTCACACGTTTTCTACATGTGTTACGTGGTTGAGTTTGCATGTGTTTTTCGGTTGGTTGGGGCATCCCAGATGGAACCGTTGCACAGAAGTTTGAATTGGAATTGCTAAATTTGAATTGCAAAGTGTATAGAATTTAAGCAGCCAGCCACAGAGAAACATAACTTCTTTATGGTCATCAGTCTGTAACAGCAAGGACTTATGGAGAGAATCCTGGGATATCTGTCCTTGATGCTGCTGTGTAAGATAATAAAGGGAGGAATAGACTGGACCTAAGCACTTTTTCATCCAACAAGGAACAGAATCCTCTGAGCATTTATTCTACACAAATTCTGCACTACCTAGTTATTTACACATAACCAGGGATGCTGGATGTTTAGGCTCCAGACAAATATAAAATCTTCAGTTTCTACCTGGAAAACACGAAAGCTTTCCTGTGAAGTGTGTCTCATAACAGTGTATAATCATCATTGCTGCTGCAGAGAATGCCAGGAAAGAAAGAATTCAGCCAAGTTCTCCAAGTCCCTTGGGGAGTTTGTGATGCCGTGGAGCAGAGGAAAAAAACCTGACCTTTTGACTTTTACATTGAATTTGATCTGGAAGCTATTGAAGAAATGGCATTGTGTGTTCCCATATTTATCCTTGAATCACTTTTCTGACTGTAGCAGCACTTAAGATAATTGGCCTACTTAAATTAAGCATGGATTTTTGTCATTTTTGATAGTATTTTTTTATTTAGTAATGCATCACACTATATAACAGTAAATGTAATTAAAGAAAGTCAATTTCACTTCAAATTATTACTTATAAATTAATTTTAGTACTTTGATTTTTAAGGTATATGAGTAAGTGTGCTAATAGCAGAAGTAAGACCTCCCCCTCTCTAACCCTCCCCCTTGAAAGCTTGTTAGTATAGGAGCAGTGGGCAGAGGTTGTTTCCCATAAAAGCTATTCACTAAATATGTTTGGGGCAATGCCTGATACGATATACAAATGATCTTAAAGTTATGGTAAAGCCTTTATTCTGAATGAGTGCTAGCATAACCTACCTGGAAGGTCAATGACAGTAGAAGCCAGTCAGAGATCTTTGGGCAGTAAGTTTCAGGCAACTTGTCTCACACATAAATCCAAGGCAAGTTAAGGAAATAATTTTGACCTTTCAAATAGTTTGAAAATGTTTTGCAAAGAGAGGACGCATGTTCTTTTGAAAAATCAAAAATACCGTGGAATTTGAAAACACTTTGAAAACAGAAGTCTTGCGCTCGTTATTCAAAACAGTTATTTTTAAAATCAGTTTGTGTTTTAAAAGACATCAAAAGTGTATTTCTGGGGGGAAGCTTATGAAAAAAATAAATGAAAGGCTTTATTAGAAGCAGTTTTCCACCAGTTTTTCAGCTCAGTCATCCGGTCAAAAGTGATTATTAATCTAGTCCTGAAGGCATTCATTGTGCTTTCTTTACTGTCTCTTTTTCAACTCATTGTAACAGTCTCCAGGCTCAACTTTGCAGAAGCTAGTGGCTATTGGTGACTGTGGTTTTTCCCCTTTATATTCTGAAACAGAGAAATGTTTCATAATACAGCTCACGCTGTCTAAAAACAGTGCAAAGTTCAACAGCCTGGAACTGGAGGGTGCAAATTAGTTCATTTTGAACAGAGAGGTCTTTGAAAATTGTAGATGTCATCTGTAGAAGGTCCTAAGTTCTTGGACGTACTTTCCCTGACCGATGGTAGTTTGAATCTCTTGACTTTTCAAGCCATGGTATAAGGCTAAACTGTTTGCTCAGGCATGTGTGAATGACAAGGAGAAATGTAAGGATGATTTGGTGTACTTGAGAAGGGAATCTGAGGAACTAATTCCAGAAGGGAGTCACTTTAGTTCCCATTTGTTAGAGAGTGAATGTTTATACATCCATTTAGAAATTGTTCAATAAATGCATAGCTGGAAATTGAAAAGCAGAAGGGTAAAATCTGTCCAGGAGGTTGTATGTAGGGCTTCAGGCAGTAATGGTATCATTCTGAGAAAATATATTCACATATCTCAATACGCAATGAACTTTGGTGAATAAGTTCCCAGTCTCTATTGTCTTTCATGGAAAGTGGTAGGGGAGAGGGAGAGAATACACATCTATGGACACATGCATGTATACTTATGTATGGGTTTCACGGAAAGTGGTATAGGAGTGCGTGTATGTTTCTGAGCAAGTGTATACAGGAGTTCATCCATGGAAGCAAGGGAATGTATTGCCTCTGCTTCCTTCCTGCCTTTGCCTCATCCCTCCTAGTAGTCTTTCTGATGCCATCCTGCACGGGACTTTGGCTTTCCTCCTGGATGGAAATGGTTCTTTTTTGTTATACCCATCACGGATCTGTCTTTCTTAGAAATCCCATTCCTTCTCCTCTTCTTATTCCTTGTATTTGGATACTATGTTTCATTTCTTTATTTTTCTTGTGGCTAAGCTTTGCCGTGGGTTTGCTGACTTTCTTCATCACCCATAGGCTGGGGTTGGCGCTTGGGCCTTTTCTCTGCTGATTGATAATAAATGGCAAATTAATGTACTCTGAAGGTTTCTTTTTGTTTCTCTTCTGCTTGTAAAGCATGGTGGCTGAGTATATTAGAGAAGAGATAACATTATTAGTCATTGTCTTCATAGAAGGGATTAATCTTGAGGACCACGATGAATGCAGAACTCCTGAAATCTTTTTAAAGGAAAAGTATGGCAGGGAATGTAATTTTTAGAGACCCCTGAGGGTCAAAATGGTTTTCTACTTATTGTGTGCCTATCAACAAATACATGCTATTACTGCTCCTGCACAGTATTATATGCTTGTGATATATTCCTGTATTTGTAAAGTGGTACACTACTGCATTTGTGTATTCATAATGTAGGAAAATTATAAGACAGAGCCAGCCTTTTGTTCAGCATCCGGGAACTGCAAAGATCTGATCCATGCAATCCAAGATTGCATTTAAATGTGAAGCCACAATTTCTTTCTCCTTTTTTTTTTTCTGAAAAGACACGTTCAAACCGTACGTAGTCTGTACTGCAGTGATCTTTGTGGAATATGAAATAAGTATCACTCATACTGTGAATTAAAACAAACACAAGGGCCATTCTCCAAGCCCTCATGGAAATACAAGTTAATCTATTAATTTGTAACAGCAAGCAGGAAAGCAAGATACTTTTCCTTAGCTGAAAAAAAAAGGGGGGAAATAATGAGGGAAGGGTAAGTAAAGCTTGACTGATTTTTTTCTTTTCAGGTTGGAGATGGATGCAAAGATAAGTTCTGTAGTCTGCTTAGGAGGTTATTAAATCAGGAAATTGTAGAAAATGAAGAAATATGACTCCCTGTCAGTGAAACGCTCTTGGGATTTGTACTGTACAAGGTTCCATCTAGATGCTCCCTCTCTTAAGAAGTAGTTGGTGTGAAACTGCGGAGACTCCCTCAACCGTGCGGATTTCAAAGCACTTGGAGTGGTCTGGGCTCAGAGCAGAACCCCAGGTTGTACACTCAGTCAACACTGGAGTTATCTGTGTTATATGCTACCTCTATGACTTTACATTAAACTGTCCATTTAGTCAGGTTCTTTTATCACAGTAGCTGAGCAATTTACAGTGTAATGCATCATCCTACAAGATAAGGCGGCTGTGCTTGTTCCACTGTATAAAAGTTGCAGAGACATGGGGCCTGTTGGACCGCTAAGATATTTGCTTGACTATAAACTAGGCATCTTGCTTTGATTTCAGTAAGGTTCTGAAACTTGTTTTTAATGTCTAGCTAGCTGTACACGGCTATGCAAGGTTCCCTTCCTGTCCAGAGGCGTGCATAGGTGGCATAGACTTCTGTGCCTTCTGCGTTTATGTTCTGGTGTATTTAATGTTTAGATCTGTTGCTCTGGCAGTTATTTTAAGAATTACTTCAATCATTTTAGAAGCAAGTACATCATTAGACTGTGAAGAATTAAATAAATAACGGAGGAAAAAAGGCTTTGCAATTTGGATTATTCAGAGTCAGAGCCCATTAGGAATGTAATCTGGATGTCTGAGTTCCATTGGAGAGAGATTTAATATTCATCGTGTTATTATAGCATTCGTTTAAATGGAAATAATGCATTATTTTTTGTGTACAAATTGAATAAATAGGATTAGTCTCATTACTGGGGAACAGTGAGTCCTACAGAGATCCTTTTAATACTGGATATTTTGTTTTTGTATCTCTCACTTTAGTAATCAAGACCCAAATAGGCTATTTCTAACAAGCATATGGGAGACTTGTGGAGGGCTTCAAGAAAGAGAGAAAAATCAAGTGGGGATATCCCTTGCAATAATTTAATTGACAGTTCCCTGAGATGGGAGAGCTCTGAATGGAAATATAGCTACTGTTACACTGTTTGGAGGCAGTAGTTTAGTTCATCATTGGAAGGCCTTACGAGGTCAGGAACTATTGATGGTCCCCATTTCCCAGCAGCTTATCTCATCTATCAGTAAGAATCGAAGCCTTGGCTGGATAAATCTTCAGCTGTCACATAGCAGACTTGGAAGGGAGCTCAGGATAGTAATTCAGCTCTGGTATATATTATGGCTGGCTTGAATTTCATTTCCAATGGGATTGTGATTTCCTCTGGTCTGCCTCTAGCCACTATTTTCTTATATCATCAGCCAAATATCTTCATGGCAAAGCACTCGTGCGGAGTGAGGAAAATAGAGCAACTATGCTGTGGAAGAATGATTGTTATGCTTATACCAAAAAGACCCAGAAATATTCCATCCCTGAAATACCAAATGCCTTCCTTGCATTATGGACCATAACCCAGAGATCTCATTTGTCCTAATGCAACTCTTCAGTGATTTTGAAAGTCATTTTGCTTTGACCCACTGATATTAAAATATTTGACATTGCCATTAACAGGAATTAAGATATATCGTGTCTTCCAAAAGCCATATTATAACATCAAGGAAACTTTGTTAAGAAAGGAATAATCCATTAACTAGAACCAACACTTCTTTGTAATCACCTTTATCCTTCAAATGACTGAATCTTTACAGGAAGGAACTGTCTGTCTGCCACTTATTTTTGTAAGTAGGAATATGAATCCCCCCTGCTGTGGAAGAATAATTAAAGGTCAAATTCTGTCATTGTATTCGTAAGTCAGCGCAGCCTGAGCCCCAACACCTAGCTGGATGCCCCACAAGGCACTTGTGGTGTAATAGAAATCCTGTTGGCTGAAGGAACAGCAGTGTGCTTTAATTTTGAGTGAAGATCTTCCCTGTTGCTCTGCATGAAGGATGCTGTGTTATGATTACCTTTTATGGAAGTATATAAAAGCTCATCCAATTTTAAAATAAATAAAAAATAACATGGACTGCAGATGATAGTTCTGGTGCCCAAGGCGCATTCTCTCTCCCTTTAGCAAGCAATATTTGGTGATATACTCTGTCCCTGCTGTACAAAGTAGTATCTGTGGGAGTCTTTGTGGTGGTTTATGTCTTTTATTCTCTCCTATCTTGTGCAGTCACCGAAGTCTGGACAAGCTGTAATTAAGCGAAACAATATATTACAGTACTAAAATATGAATAACAAGGGTAGCCTTGCACCAGGAAGGGTGGGAGGCAAAGAAAGAGGGAAACTTTAAATCTTGGATTATTGGCCAACTAATGGGGTTGACTGAGTACTGGTGACAGATTTATTTAAGTATTCTTTCTCTCAAATCCTACTTGCACCGTTGGAAAGGAACAAAATTACAAAATGTGGTAACAGAAGGGGTTGGAACCCCAGAGACAAGTGAGTTTGGCAAGTACAGAACCCTCTCAGCAGCCACGAACTGGCCACAGGAAGATGTTACGCAGCTGTAATTGTAGTAATGTCATTAGGTGACAGAAGCGAGGTTTTCTGGTGGAATCTCAGACTGTCCACTTCCCTCCTGAGCTCATAGCGGTGCCCCTTTTGGCACCATTCTCCCTTTCTTCAGCACTTCTGTGTTTTCTGTCCATCTCTGTATGCAGAACTGGAGCAGACCTTGTATTTGTGGGCTTTTCCAGAGTATCTGGCAATACTCTTTCTGTTTGGATTACTATAATTTAGCCAGTTCACTTTGGATCTGGTTTCGTAACTCCTGCTGTGCAACAGTAACAGACAGAAAATTAGCTAATAGCGGTAATAGAAATCTTGAATGTTTGTGGTTTTGTCAGAGAACAAGACATTTAGGGCCTCTTCAGACAGCTGCATCAGAAAATCATTTGATGGTTTATAACATGATGTGATTGAAAAAATTCTTATTAGACCTAAGTGGCAAGAGTGAAAACTACAAAGTTAGTGAGATCTGCCTGCTTCCCTTTATGGGCTTAACTTGTGTAGTAACAGTGGTAGAAGGGCTTCATTTCACTGGCTCAGCAACTTCATTGCAGTACATTTAAAAAAATACAGCATAAAACTCAACTAAAAGCTTCATTTTTGGGCAGGGGAAGGAGAGGAGAAAGTTTGTTTTGTAGACTGAGTTCTGTTCTCTTGTTTAAGTTAGAGAATCTGGATTGGGTTGATTCAAAGAATAAAGATGAAAACTTGATTACTTTCTTTTTCAGTGAAAGGACTTGTACATGATTCTTTAATTATGCAAGAACTGAGGTACCAGTGTAAATTTAAATGAGTGAATAGTCTCCTTGAAATTCAGATATAAATGAGTAATCACAGGAATGCAACTGGAGAATTTATAGCCTAAAATACTCAGAATGATTCCTGAGTTCGAACCCTGTGGCAGAAAGGTCTGCCTGATGTGAGGAAACACCATCATGAGGCACTTGGAAGTAACAGAGCCTGATAGCATCCATGCCAGGAGGCCCACGGAACAGTGTCGGCTCCTATCCTGCAAAATGCATGTGTGTGCCAAGTGCTCTATCTTTACACTGAGTAGAGGGACCCTGAAGGCTAAATATAACCTCAAATGGAAACACATACAACTGTTTGCAGAATGGGCTGTCTACATGTATGCAAGGACTGGATTCTTCAGCTTGTGTTGAATTTTACGTGACTGCTGAAAAAATACGGTTTCTGCGATTACACTCTGCATATGTGAGATCATCTATCTGCCTGCTTGTGTCCTGAATAACTTTGATATTGTTGACCAATTTCAAACCAATCTAATTGAGGCCTCAAGCCTTTTCTGTAAATTTTGAGAAAAAACAGGTGGTCAATACAAGAGAGTGGTCCAAATTCCTGCTGTGCAAAAGGTTGCCCTGTGAACTCAATGGCAAACTATTAGACAGCAAAGAATCAGCCCAACAGCGGCAGCTGGTCCCTTGGGTTTGACTGTCAGGGAATCCCAAAAGAAAAAGGTCTTACAGAAGATTCAAGGGTGCTAAGGGTTTTAATTAGACATTATTGAATATGAGGTAATCCAACCATCAAACACAAAATTGCAGGACCCAGGACTGCCATTGCTCAAGAAAAGGGTTTGTTGCTAAAGTTCCAGTGTTTAATCCCTTTTGTGTGTTAATTAACCTTCTGTGTTTTAACTTCCTCATCTCGCTGATGTCAGGAAGACTCACTGTCATTAGAATGAATAATGGATTGGGATGGAGTAAACCATCCCTAAAATGGTTTTTAAAACCTTGATCTACAGTAGTCACTGTGCTTTCTTAAGATCTGCCAAAAAATTTTGAATTTTGCCATGGCTAATGCAACGTGTGCCTTTCTCTTGTGCACTTTTAAAAATTCCTCTGAGGGTGGCCTTTTCCTTTGCTTAGGACTTCATGAAGTGTATTCTTCTGTGCACTGTGGCCATTAATCACTTTATAGTAAAACCAGACAAATTTGAGACCCTTCTGCTGCAGAAGGGCTGGCAGTACCACCTCAGGGAAAGGAAAATCCTTACAAAACTAATAATCATCTGGGGCAGGGAGGAGTATTTGAGAAGCTCTGACCCTTTGCAGGAGAGGAGTGCATTTTCATTGCAGGCTTTTAATATTAATGTGGGAAGAAAGATTACCCTTGCTATCTTGGAAAACAATAGCTAATTAGATCTTTGTTTCTTAATAATGATGAAAGCTTGTTAGAACATCAGAAGAACCATCTGAGGGTTCTGAATGATTGTTTAGAAAAGCAAAAGCCTAGTCGAATTTCCTCTTACTTGTGGTCACTGCTGTTTTTCAAATATTGCTCCAGCAGAATCTATAGGGATGGTTTTTTTGTCATGGATTTATTAGAAAATTGGGAGGTGTGAATACCTACGGCTTTTATGTGTAAATGTCCGATTTTGGAGATGTTTAGATCAATGTGTTCCTGAATGTTCTTAATTATATTACCCACCTAACTGAAAAAAAAATAAAATCCCCTGTTTGAAATGCTGCTATGAGGAATTAATAATGATTTGAGTATTCTCTTTAGCAAAACATGCTAACAAAAATTAGCAGCTAAATGGTTTTTTTCCTTAATAATTATTTAAAGACTGGAAATTGGCAAGCAAATGGAGACCTGTGGGGCTATATGCAAATAACTTTCTCTCCCATATGTCCTGGGTGGGAGGATGGCTGCTTTTTATTTAGCTAATTCTTTATGTACTAAAGAGATCTTTTGTTAGAGGGAAATAGTCTTTCCTTTTTTATTTTATTTTTTAAGGAAGAAGGAAAGACTCTGATGATAGATCTGAGAGGATTTTTAACAGTGTTTATTGCTGTTAATTACTGCAGTAATTGTATAGAAATGGCAATGTGTGATGTTAACTTCTCGTTTATTTATTTGAAACATGTAAATGCATCCACAACCAAGTTTTTAATTAGAAAATCTTGTGTAGGAGGTAGCCATGTTTTCAGACACCAGAATCTCCCTACAGCCTGTCTTATTGTGGGGTGTCTCTTACAGAACTTGACCTGTTGATATGAAATGTCATATCTTTAAAACAAAATAAAGCCAAAATAATTCTTAAAGACCACAGAAGCTGGCAAGATGCTTTGTCTATATGCTTTGAACTTCATTTATTTTCCAAGGAGTTGTTTTTGGATGTCAAATGGCAGGAAGATGACCAAGTTCCATTGCTTTTTAATGTCATCTAAGTGCTTGGTCCAGTGACTATTTTGCCATTTGTATATATTTTTACATTTTTAAAAAATGTGGCAAAACTGAATTTTGCTGGAATTTAATGGAATCTTCCATATTTCAGTCTAATGTCTCAGGAGACTGCAGATCCTCGTACCAACCACGTTTGCATGCAGATGTCCTCATCAGTCGTATGAATCCTGGCACAAATCAGTCAATCAGACTTTAATGCACCTTGTTCATATCAATCAGAGTAGTTTGCATATGGCCTTCATCAGTCAGGTTTACATGCATTGGCCCATAACCTTCCATTTATCCCATGGATTGCAGCAGCCCTAAATGTAATACGAAGACCAAGGAATGTTCACGTCTATCTTGCTGTGACTTTTCCACTGCTTTTCTGTCATTCTCGAATGTTCGGGTCCCAGGTACAGGGCAGGATGGTGGTGGTGTTAGATTTGTTCTCTCTTTCAAAAGGGATAAATATTTACCACAAAGGAAGTTGATGGCTATGGTGAGCTGAAGTTCAGCCCCTAAAGCATCTTATTAAAATGGTAGTAACAGAAGACAACCTAGAATCTACTTGTTCATCCATCTCCAACAGACCTCTTGTGAATTTTTACTTTTAGAGAAAAGGTGGTATGGTCCTACTTTATCATCAGTTTTGAAAAGAAACTCTGACCATTACTTCATAATAGGGGTTGTATTTGTTAAGCATTCTTGTTGGAGAAGGATCTTCCTCCTCTCTTTGACACTTTGACCCGAAGTGCTTAATAAGGTAAGGGATTATTGAACCATTGGGGTTTTTTTTTTCCTAAGTACGAGCTTCGGGGGGGGCCTCAGTGTGCTCACAGGCAGTTTTGTTCTCTTTATTTTAAGGGTGAGGAAGTTAGATCAGTATTTATTAAGTTTGAAGTAGCTTCTGTGTTCATTTGTGGTTCATCTGACAGCCATGCACTTCGCAGTTAGTGTGTCTATTTAAGGTACAGTCTTTGTCTCTCTACTTGCTTCACACAGCAATGGGGAATGGAGCCGCCCCTATTAGAAGTAATTGGTGAGAAGCCGTAACCACTGTCACACTATGCAGCGAGGCTTGCATCTCACTTTAGTTGCTGAGGCTGCA
The DNA here is from genome assembly GCA_013400135.1 of Rhinoptilus africanus. Lineage (NCBI taxonomy): Eukaryota > Metazoa > Chordata > Aves > Charadriiformes > Glareolidae > Rhinoptilus > Rhinoptilus africanus. The sequence goes on from VXBO01005467.1 coordinate 675,325, forward strand.
TGTCAGAGCCTTCAAAATGATCAGCCTTTCTCCTTTTGTGATCACACGTTGCTTCAGAGGCTTCACTCGAACGGAAATCTCGTGGCCTGTGTTACGGTTCTGTCCTTCTGCTTGTGAGCTTTCTCTGCTGACATGACAACCTGTGGAGTCATTTGGGTAGCATTAATCAGGGGGCTAATCAGGAGCTGGTTGTCGTTCTTTCCCTGCAGTCTTCACAATTAGGGATGTGCCTCTTTGATGGTGGCTGCTTGTACTGTGCCACAGCACTTAACAAAGCAGAGCCAGCTTTTTGAGAAAGTGCTGTTTATTTCGCATGTCTCTCCTTACGGCCAGCCACCTGTTGCTGAGACTAATTGGCAATGTTGGAGGATCAGTAAGGGATAGGAGAGGAATGGGATAAGCCCATGCGCGCACAGCACCCATGCACATATGTGCTTAGGCTTATTTCAAAGGGTGCATTTTTGTGTTTGTAATTCATGTCCTCGTGCTGCATGGAAGTGTGTAATGCATGTACACGTTACTCATCTGCTCGCATGTACACAGAGCAACAGGCATACAAATGGCTATGCAGCTGTGTGAGCAAAGAGCAAAGGCAGTCTGTGCTTATCCTGATGAACGTCAGTTACCTGGAGTCTGTAATTACAAAGTCAGTTTTAAATACAGAGGTAGCATAGGAAAAACTTGTAGGAATAGGGGTTTGGTTTGTTATCATTTAGACATGTTAAAAAAAAAAAAGGTAAAAACCCCCAAACTAATCTTTTAGGGAAAAAATGCAAATTTCTTTTCTTTTTTTTTTTTTTTGGCAGATCAATACCTAGCTTTCCAGGCTCCCAAATAAGTCAGTGTTACGAAGGTGGAGGGTAAGGACTAATGCATGGTATTCAGGCTTTATAGGAACACATCTTCATTGAAACCACGTATGGTTTCTTGTGCTAGTTCCTCTGTGTGCACACAGGACACATGTTACTATGTATATGTCTTTGGAAATAAACATAGGAAAAAAAACCCAAACACCACAAACACCCCCAGAGATGAGTAGTGCCTGGTTTTGTTACAGTTATAAAGCTTTTCAAGTTATAACTTTATTTCCATGTAGCCCTGGGAGCTTTCTTTACCATTCTGCTTTCCAGATTAAATTTGTTGTGTTTGGTCTCTCCTGGAGAGTGATTTAAAAAAAAAAAAAAAAAAATTTTTTTTTTTTTTAAAGGTCAGGCTACGTAGGTACGTATGGTGATGTTTATTTGTGAACATAAAATATCTGGCAAACCCAGAGGAGATTGTATGTTTAAGTACTGTCAGTCAACTACCTTCTAGAACTTACTTATATTCTTACTTTTCCTCCCTCTGTCTCTCTGGTATATCAAATGGAAAATCTATGGTTTCCAGCATATACCACAGTGTATGCCCGGCACTCGGTTATCATGGGCTTCCCAAGGTAGGACAGCCCTGGTGCTGCTGTCTTCACCATACAATGAAGTTTCTTCTCCCTGACTTCTCCTCATTCAGTCAGCGTTCCATTATTAAGGCATGCTATAAAACGGGCAAGGAAGTCCATGTTACCCTAGTTAGCATTCATGCTTGGACTTTGCGGAGAGCTTCTGAGAACTTAATCTGATAGATGTGGTATTTGAAATTAGCTCCATGCTTATTATAATTAAAGTCAGACAAGCTGATAAATATTGGAAATGGTTGGCTGTAAATCCTGATGATAGTCAAGGTAAAATATGATGTAACCTACAGGATACTGAAGTAAAATTAACTGAAGGACTTGTCTCAAGGTCAAATTCAGCTTCTTTTCAGAGATTAACATATGTCCTATGTAAAACTGAAAGATAAAAATTAAATGTGATGGTAAGATGTTTGAAAGTTGTGAGGTAGTAGAATATTTTAGTGTGTATTTAATCAGACTTTGAAGAACTTCCACCTGAATGTCTGTATATTAGAAGAATGAGTGCTCGGGAGACAATCCACCGATGAAGAGACATTGCCTTGCTGTGCCTGTCTGCCCGTTTAAACAGTTTTGGTTACTGTTGGGAAGTTAAAAAAAAAAAAAAAAAAGATAATAAAGGCTCCCTGCAATTTTCTTTCTGTAATGTGCAGTGTTTCGTATCACTATTAAGGCAGTTGACAAAAGGTATAGAGGCCAGCAGACATAAGAAGCATAGTACAGCCTAATGAGGATGCTTAAGATAGTTCCCACCCCCAAAGACATTTTGATAATTTAGAACTTGTTTCTTCTACCCAATGTGCATTAAAAGGGAAATAATTACACAATCTCAGTCCTATCATGCTGTATTAATTTTGAGTTCCCACTGTATTGGTCTCTGTTTCTTTGTATTCAGACACTTATATGGCAAACATTATGACTAGAAGGTAATTCTGCTTCAGATAATACTCTTTTCCTCTAATGTCCTTGTATACTGATGATTGAAAGTTTAATATGTTTACACAGAGAGGTTTCCTGCATAAAAGTGATTGTTTTCTTTTGAGAGTAGGACTTGTTTAGATTGCAAATGTCTAATTAATCTTCCTATTTTCTTCTCGTGACTGAAGATTTTTTAATGGAAGATGTCTCTTAGTGAAGGGGGGGAAAAAGGGCAGGAGGAGAGCAGGGGTTTTATTTTGGGGGATTTTGTTATTAAGAGTGTATCAAGGTAGGAATTGTTTCATAATGCTTTGAAGGGTAACTTGTTTATTAGAATCTTTCGAACAACATTATGCCTGTACGGTGGGGGATGTGTCTGTCCCTGGGGGTGGTGTCCCTGCTGACAGCACTCCGCTCTGTGCTGCGGTGCTAGAGAAAGGGTTCGGCATCAGGAAGGGTTTGGTTTTGGGGACAGTCTCAGAAGGCTCCAGAAGGGAGTGCTGGCAAACTGCACAAACAAATGCTAGAGACCAGGTCATGGCAAAATGACTCTAGATCATGGCAAAAAAAGGTATCTTTCCCACAGCTTTTCTCTGTCATAGATCATTATGAGTTACCTGGTTTCAACGCAAATTGACCACACAAATTCTGTTTCCAGTTTCACAATGGTAGCCCCGAAGAAAGGCGGTGTGTTGGTATTTATTTACATGGGACAGTTCTCTGCATTCAATAATGGTTTCTTGCAAGTTAGGGCTGATGAGAAAACACTTAACAATGTATTTCAGAAGAACTGAGATCTCTGTCATTTCTAGGCTGCAAAATGCTCTAAAAACTGTTAACGTTTTTCTTTCACGAAAGTGAGAAGTAGTTTTTACTAGTAATTCTTGTTCACCAGAAATACAGAGACAATAGGATCTTCAGACATTAGCAAGGAGCTAAAACTCCAGAAGTGCTGTTTTTGTTATGACAAGGCAGACCTGCTGCCAGTAAACATTTGGGTCAGCTGAGCCTGTTTGCTCCATGGGGAAAAAAAAATTTAACACCTTGATCATGAGTTCAAAGTATAAAGTTACTTTCATATTACTTTTTATTTCCTTTTAGGACATTTTGAGTTAGTTTGTCATTGTATACAATAAAGTGCTTCAATATACATATTTTTTTATCTTCTATATATATTTCATCCATAGAGGTAAATATTATTAATCTTGCATGCATGTCTTTTTGGAAAACATTTAAGAGAAAAGGACCAAATCAATTTCAGGTGCAGATGTTTTTTTGCACGTTGACCTTACAAGAACAGCAATCATGATCAGTGATGTTTTGAAGGCAGGCATCTCACTTTCATCTCCAGAGCTTTTCTGTGGTTTTAAAGACATTAAATAAATTGAAAGGTAAACAGGAAATATTTATTTTTTTATCTCTGGAATTATTTTCCCTTGGTTTTCTGTTCGTTGACAGGCAGGCACTTTATATTTCATTACTGCATGGCTTCAGTCAACACATTGATCTTTATATTAAACAGGCACTTACTGCAAACTTTACCAACATTTGACATCTTTTTACTTGCTTGTTTCCTATTAACCCTTGTATTTACTGAAGAGCCCTTTCAGTACATCAGATCCTAAAGCCTTATTACATTTTGCAAGTTCTACAGTACTAATAAAATGGAAATCATCTCCAGCCGTAGAAAGATAACACTGTTGATAAGCTTTTTAGGGGGCTTAGTTCAGCTAGACTACTAGATCAAGAACTCATGGCTGACTTTTTTTTTTTTTTTGCGTGCAAATTGCTCTTCAAATAGTTATGCATAACATGAAGTATTAATGAAAGATGATGATAAACCTAAGCAGTCTTACCTTTCTACAGATTTGTCAATGTATTTCTGCTCCGTTTGCACATTTACTACTTAAAAAAAAAATCACAAAAATTTGTGTTCTTCACATGATTTCAAGTTTTGGTCTCTAATTTGGACGTCCCAATTTAATTTGCCTGAATCGGTAATTAACAGTGACTGAAAATTAGCAAAAAGTATTGACTACAAAGGATTATTTGTTTTATCCTTTATTCTTTCCAACTCTCAAAAGTATTTTAAAATTGTTTTTGTTCAAAAATGATCCCAGATTTTCCATACCTTTATAGAACTGATTCTTTTAATTTTTCAGTTTTTCAATTAGTTGTAAATCCTGTTGAAGTTAGGTAGTCACATGGAAGTCCTTTAAAAGTGTTTGAGGAATGCTTGATTATTTGTGTATATGCATATATGTGTGAATGTATTTATAAGTAACATGATTTAACATGTAGGTTAAACTCATTCTCATATTTTTATACTTATCAGAAACTGTAGTTCTTTATACGGTATTAGGAAAAGCTTGGATGGGACTTGCTTTTTCCACAGTGGTTATATTTGTGTGGTTTGTGGAAACCAATAATTACAGTTAAAAGAGCAGCTTTAGAAGTATTCTGATGTGTTGGGAGAGATTTATTTATCCTCAACACAGAATCCAAAGTTTTGGACTGAGTCTTTCAACTCGTGTGCTTATGCCTATAACAGAGCACACTATTGAGGCTAGCCGTCATCTGCCCATCAGTCTTTGTGGTTAACCTGTTGTCGATTAGAGTGTTCAGCAATGGATTCCTTGACAGCTCCTAAATTATGGAGGAAAGAGAAATAATGTATTGTGTGAGAGAGAATGAAAGATCACCTAATATTTTCTCTCTCTAGAGAGTTACTTCTAGAGGGTCACTGTGTTACTGCATTTGCTTTTGAAACCAATGTGTGTTTCAGTGTATTATCTGCCACATCGTTTCACATCAGATTAGCAGGGTTGTTTTTCACCATGTCAGGTTGCACCATGTTCTCCTTCACGCTGACAGTATGTAGTGTTATGGGACTTAACATGAGCTGACATAACAGAAATTCCAATTCAGTTAGAGATAACCTACTGCAGTCTTCGTGGGGCGATTCAAGAGGCCAACGAGCCATTGGTTTTGTAGGCTGCTTTGCTCACAAAGTAAACTCTGCAGGTTGGGCTGGAAAATGGATGCCCTTGCTTCTGGTTGCGTCCTCTACAGTAATTTACTAAGATATGAAAATACAGTTATTTTAGTGGCAGATACCTTCTTGGATTTGAAAATGCTTGGAAACTGTCTCCACTTGCCTTGGCAACAGTAATCAAGTGTAATCAGCAAAGACTCGGGATTGGTATATGAAACGGCAGTAATGCCTAATCCTTTTAATAAGTTCACCCCAGTATTAAAAGCAACAACAACAAGCACCAAACATAGTAAGCATAGAGAAAGTATTAGAGTAAGTACAGCAGGATTTTGAGATGAGTAGGCCAAAGAGCTGCCTGTAGATGCTGCCTGCACTGTGAGATGGGGTTATTATTGCCATACCAATGGAGCTGTGTTCTTTAAAGTCTGTGGTTTCTTGAAACTCTTCGGAACTGAATTCTGTGCTAAACTGATAGTTAGAAGAGGGAAACATTTGATGAAAAAAATAGGTAACACTGCTGTGAGGACTTACTCTGTAGACTATAACATTACAAGAATCCCTGTAAATAGATTATTTCATGACTGTGCTACCTGTTGTATCATCATCCACAGGTGGTCTGTTTTACCTGTCTGCTTTTGAGCATTGGAATTTTCTGTCACAGCTAGGCCACCAGTATGTGATTACTGATTCAAATCAGAGTTGAGATTTCTAGCAATAATGCAGTACAAATACATTTAATAATTCTGTGGAGCCTCTGTGTGTGTTGTGATTTCTGCACTGAGGTAGTGAGGCGCTTTAAGAGCGTGCTGTTTGAGAGAAGCCACAGAAAATCCCAAGCTTTCACTCCGTTTGTATCTATATATTCATTTTCAAATGAGATTCTGGACCTGAGTAGAATCATAGAATGGTTAGGGTTGTAGTGGTTAAAGGGAACATGGCATCACTGAAACATGTAGGCCTTTCAGAGAAGAACCCAAAGAGAGGGGCAGAAAGGGGGAAAGTTCCTCTAAGTTAGTGTAAAGATATAATGAAAGAAAATATAAGCTTGCCCCTCTTGACACTGATTTTTTACAATGCAGGAGAAAATGGAGTCGACTGGGGGTCTTGTACAAAGTTAGTTTTTTGGACAGCCTGTAGTCAAAAATTATTTCATTGGAAAAATGTGTGTTTTAAAATGGTAATTACTAGTCACTTGCTGAGTCTGATTATACTGTAAAGGAGCAGTCTAAAGGCCCAAGGGGAAACATATGAATCAGAAGGAGAAAGTTGTCAGCCACCCATGCAATCACCAGAAACAGAAAATTTTTACACAATAACAGGTACAATTTTGGGGTAAGGAATCGGAAGCCAAGGAACTGTCAGCCTGAAAGACAGCAGGAAAGCATGCTGTGAGGAGCTACCCCTGGCAAATCACTCTGTCTCCATTTTAATAGAGACATGGATCAGATGAAGACCCCCTCAGAATTTAAACAGAGCATTAGAACCTGTTGACACTCGGTTGATTTTAATATTTTTTTAAATTTTTTTTTTTAAGACTCACTGGAAGAACTAGTTTGAATTGGTTAGGGTAGTCATAGTATAGTTTTTTTAATGGCTGGGGAAGGCTCTATATTTCTAGAAATACCGTTTAGAGTAGGATTTGATTGCACCACAGCTTTTGAAGGCATGCCTAATTTTTTGTGATTAGTTCAGATACCAAGAACAACAAAAAGCTTGCGAGGTCTAAGTGCCCTACTTCTTAAGTGTGGTTTTCTCATGCTGATCTGTCTCGGTCACAGCATTATCAGTATTTGAGTTTGTGACTTCAAAGCTGGTTTACATGTGTCTATGAAAGCTGCATCCCCACCTTTAACCTTGCAGCACAGACAAGCTAAGATACAACCACTACAGATCCAGCTGCTTGTTGTCATTCACTATCACACAACATTCCTATAAGGGGAAAGCAGATCTTCTAAGTTTGTTCTGGCCAGTTTCCATCTCCCAGAATTGCTTTCTGTCAGTTTAGATATTCTCAGCAGCTTTAATTGTGTGAGGAAGAAACTTCCCCAAACCATTCTCACTAACTCTAGGAGTTCCATACAACACTCAGAAAATGCTTGAAATGTAAGAGAGAGAAGTTGGTCCTCTGTGTGGCTTGAATATTTATTTATGAAAGCAAGGTTCAAGGCACAGATGTTTCTCATGATAGAAGACATTTACCGGAATAAAACTTTGAATCTCAAAGCTGATAAGTAGATGTAAGGTGGTCTGTAATGGAGAAGTTTAGGAAGAGACAGTTAAGCAGTGCTCCTCAGTGAATGAACTTCAGCTCTCCGTGATTTATAAATTAAAGAATCAAGCCTTAAAGGTTTCAGTGGGAAGCATTATTCCTGAAGTTAATGTGTGGGATGTTTTTCTTACTGCTTGATAGATGAATTTTGTTCCAGTTGGCATCATCAGTTGAGTAAAATAAACCATTTATTTCAATTCTCAGAAAACCTGGTTCAGAACTAGAATTTAAATTAGAGTTTTAGTGTGAGACTGTGGAACTCTTTCCTCTTTATGTGTTTGTGGGGGCTCTAGGGGCAGATATGTTCTCCCTCAGGCCTGATCCGTAGATGGTGAGAGCCCCTTGCTGCCCAGTTAGGCATTATTGAGTTTTTAGCTAAAGCTGGAGGAGTTTGTTAGTTCTTCAAGCCTTGGGTTTAATCGACAGTATGTGAAGGAAGCAGCTGTTTGCCTAAGTCACTTCAAGAAATGATGGCAAAAAAGACTCAAGATATACGTGGTTATGTGTCTATAATTAAAAAAAAAGGCATGAGTTTGAGTATGGTAGTTTTGACTAGCCATCAGCTAAGATGAATAATACAACTAATTTAATTCTGCTTTAATAGATGTTAGATTAAATTAATTCCAAAAAGCAGCAGAAGTGCCAGGGTAGAAAGCAAATATTTTCTCTTTTTCAGGGCTTTCATTGCTCACTTTTTAAAATTTTAGTTCTTAAACTTGGTAGGTTGAGGAGACTGGTTTATGTTGCAGGGAGCTTCAGGCATTATTGAAACAGTCAAGAACTTATAGATGCTGTGTCGCTAGAATCAGTAAGGAAGAAACATCATCTGTTTTCTGTGACTATGGGGGTTAGATATGCTCCAATACAGTAAGAGTCCAGTCAAAGCATCAAGCGGGATGCACCACCAGTGTAGAGATTAATGCTCAGGAAAGAACAATGACACTTTTTTTTTTTCTTACTGTTTTAACCTTCTTTTGTGTCTCTGTTGACCTGGAGGAAGAGAAAGGTACTGCCTTTCCTTTTAGTCTTTCTCAAGAAACTATAAGAGTAGGTGAAAGACAGCAAAACGCCTTGCTTATCAGCCGAAGTATGAGATGTCTCTGTGGTTTGGTTTTTTTTTGTTTCAGCTTGCTCGGCTGTTCAGTTTCCATCCAACGTTGTCTGAGTGCTCCTTCATGCACCCAGACAATGCATCATACATCCTCCCACATGCAGAAACTCACGTTGGCCTTTCTGAATGCAGAAGAGCATAGGAGCACTTACTGAAGTAAAAAAGATTAATCCTGGACCATTTTTTGTCACACTGGTTTGAAGAATGTAGAAAGTCTGATTCAGCCTGGGGATTTTTTGTTTGTACAAGGCAGGATTGAGAGCCCATTTTAATTATAACAGATGTTTGGCTGGTGAAGACTTGCAAGCATTGAAGTCCTGTAGTGTTTCCTGGATTAACTTTTCCGAAAAACTGTGAATAAAGCATGGGTTTAACCCTGTCCTCTCCAGCAAACCTGAGCATACCATAAGCCCTGTGTACCTTCAGTTGTGAAGACCTCAAAGCCTGACTTTCTACATCACCTATGTTCTGTGTTTTCCTTTTAACAGTCACATTAAAAAGATTATTGGCCACATTTATTGCACACTTCTATCCACAGGGGCTCAGATCGGTATTTTCAACTTCAAAGGTTAAGTGCCAGATTTTACAGTTGGGATAGCTTGGACAGAATGCTAATCAGCAGCTCTAGAAGCTCTGTGAAGCGCTTGTTACAGTCCACTTGAGGACTTTTCATTGTGAATAGCTTTCTCATGAAAAGATTAATTACCAGAAAGTCATTTTCTGGTTTGTAACAATCACCTCCCACTTCCTGGTGAGACTACAGGCAATTTCAAAGTTCCTTTCTTTGTAGCACACATCATAGATATATGGACACTGAATTAGGCTTCCAAGTGAGACATTCACAACCCGGAGTGAGTTGCACTCTAATATTCCTAAAAGTTCTTGGTATTTAAAGGAATCCTTCCAGCCAAAGTTATCACAACTGTTCAGATGCATGGATTAGTATGGCTGTGACTTTTCATTCCTGAAAGAACGAGCCTTGTCCAAACAGAGAAGCAGTACTGGAACTTGGGACATCGTATTCCCCACCATGTTTTTTTCTTTTTGCAATTCTTCCTCCTCTTTGCTTTCTAAAGTCTATTTAGATGTAGCATGTTCTAACTGCCTGCTTTGGTTCATATGCCATGTGAATCTATGCGGCATCTAAAGATCCATCGAAACTGCTATTATGTTTGTTCACTCTGCTCGTACAAGGGGAGGCACCTTTCTGTATTCAGCCAGACAGAGTTGCTTCATGCGTGAGTGTGGCAGTGTAACTTTTGCTAGGATGGAAGCACTTACTGCTGACCTACATTACTTTTTCCTTGAATTGTAAGGTCAGTTTCCAGAGCTTGTCAGCCATGGTATACCTGTTTTCTTGCTTATTTCCCTTTCCATTCATAAATTATTTCTCTTTCTAGCTACAGAGTATTTTTCTTAAAAAAAAAAAAAAAAAGTAAATATTTAAGATCAATCCTTTCTGACAATCCCAATCATTCTCTCAGTGTAAGACTACTCTTATTCTTCTTTTCTTTAAAAATATAGCATGCGTTACTGGAGTAGTTTCCAATATAATTATTGAAAACCCTTGAAACCTCTGGCGGTCTAATCAAGACAACAATAAGAAAGTCAAACCACGAGGAAACTGGACAACACGCAAAGTAACTTGCAATGAGTTGCATGAAGAAATAATGAAGGGTAATTTTAATATTCACACTAAAATATGTGGAGACTCCTGAATATGACTAGGACAGACACATCCCCCCTGCACCCCTCACCCCAAATAACTGGATATTTCATTGCCTTCAGCAAAACTCTCTGGGACCGTTAATCAGTTTAAGAAGCAGCTGAAAAGACTGAGTTTTCTGTTTTATTTATGTGTTTAAAAAGTGACTGGTAGGTATAAGAGAGAATCCTTGAAATGTCCTTGAGAAAATTAACATTGACTTTCCCCTGAACGGATAATTATCTTACAGTATCACATTTGAATTCATATAGAGTGGGTGGGCTTTTAGGTGTGTGACAAAAAGCTAATGTAATAGCTTCAGGCAGGATGCTTTGTAACTGAATGCAAGAGAGTTCAAATGTACTGCAGGCCATTAATATGTGTCTAACTTCTCTGCTACCTCTCCTGGGTAATGAGGTGGAAATTGAGAGAGATCACTCTGAAAAGTCAGTTGCTAAAGACGTTGATGTTTATTGAAGGCTTTGTTTTAGCTGTTGCTTGGGGTTTTTTGGTGGTTTTTTTTTGTTGTTGCTTTCGCTTGGTTTTTTTTTGTATGATGGAGATGTGTAAACTTCTGATAGTGTCTTCTTTCTCTCTTTCGTATCTCTTTCCCCATCTGTTCTTCCTTTCTTTGCTTGTTTACATCATTTAAATGTGGTTGGTTCTTTTATTTGTAGAAAGATGCCTTAGATACCAATGGGTTTGAGGAGCTATCTCTGTGAGAAAGGCTTGCAAGAGACCGTTCAGGTAGAAGCTGGAGTCCCAAGTAGATCGCTGTAAAATGAAACATGTCTTACACAGATAGACCCGCGCACCTGACTTCTTCACATTATTATGCTTCTCCCCACAAGGAGGCAAGCACAGAGAGAAAGGGACAGGATCTGTGAAGAAGGGCAGAATGTACAGAGCAGCTGGCTCAGTTCACACCAAAAACAGTGGGGCGTTTTGTCAGTGGCTTTCTTCATAGTATCCTGCAATTGATGCAAAGGTTCATGTGCTGTGACTTTCTGAGCAAAACAAGCTCTTGCACAGCTTTGCCTCTCAGGAGCATATACTCGTAGCCTTTAAAATATCCTGTTGCTTTTAATTCTAGTTGGGAATACAGTGTTGGTACTGTAATGGGGTTCTGATCTCTGACCTCCCACCATAGGGAATACTTTATGGGAAGGAGCGATGCTGGATTTGTAGCAAAGAAAACCTCCACTGATTCGGTGTATAAAGAATCCCATACAAAAAGCCAGGAGAGATTTTTCTGGACAGTCATGACAGGTGCCTGCACTGTGGTTTGTTTTCTCTCACAAATTATTCTTCTTCTCTTCCAAGCACAGCTCCATCAAAGAATCAGTCTGTTGTCTCCTGGTGAGAGGGTATACAGCTAGCTAACAAACTGATTCGACTTCGCCACTGACAGAAAGCAAAACTCCTACTGACAAATTTAAAAAAAACCCACCCAAACCACCAGAAAAACAAAAACACCTTAAGGTGGTATCTCATTGTGCTCCTTTCCTCCTTGGTCTCCTAAGGCCCCATAGCACTGTTTCACTGTTTGGTTTTTTTTTCTGAAAACAGTGATTTCACCTCACTTCTATTATTACTTTTCTTTGGAAACAAAAGGGAGACAGGCAGCTAAAAAAACAATTTGCTGATGACAACCTGATCCTCTCACATTCCACTCTAAAAGTGCTTAATTGATGCAGTACTGATGAACTCAGCATCTTCGTCTCTTCACCTTTCAGGAGCTCTTGTTGCAAAGGATTAGATAATTCCCACTATCTATAATAATATCAAGTTACTAAATTTGAATTATTTTTAAATTTTTTTAACTTTGACTTGGCTAGTGAGCTCTCTGCAAGTTTTTAGCCCAGATACTAAGAGGGTGTCTTCCACTGCATGACACAGAGATCAAGCAATGGGGCATATTTTTTAAAGCTTGTTGCATTAAGATATACTTAATCTAGATTTGAAAATTATTCATTAAATAACTCCTAGTTTTCAAGCAAGAACAGAACTGCTGCCTCAAGATCCTATAAAGCACTCTAAAAAGAAAATCTGTAGCCCTGTAAAATTTGGAAACAAATGAAAAAAAACGTTCCTTTTGCTATTGTTTAAATATAAAGAATAAATAGAAGTAGTAATATTGGATGACAAATTAAGCAGCACAGCAGAGGTGTTGTGCAAAGAAAGAAAGGTCTTGTCAATAAAGGACTGTGCAGTGAATAAGTCTTTGCTTCCTTTTTGGTGCATAGCTAAGGAAGTCCAAAAGGAACATGATAGAGAAGTTTGCAAATATATACTAAGATCAGCTTTCATGGGAATGGAACTAACCTTTAAGACTTCTTTATAGCTAGGTTCTTAAAAAAAAAAAAATTATTTTTATCCTAAAATGAAGTAGCAATTCAATCTTACTGGAATATAACCTATTTATTTCTTCAGTGTTTGTGGTGTTTAGCTTGAAAAAAAAACTTCTGAATTTGGTAAGCTGTTCCATCAGTTAAAGCATGAATAGGAAATGTTTATTGTCCCTGAGTTTAAGGTGATGGAAAAGAGCAAATAATTATCTTTCTTTTTATAAGATTTACTCTAGTATCTTACTGTATAAAACTGCTATTATGCAAGTTTGCTCTTTGTGCTTTTTGCAATGGTTTAATTAGCTGCATTTTACATTTTTACAAGCTTATGTGGTGGGGTTGATGGAGAAGAGCCTCTCTGACTGCGTATAAAGAGAGTTTATGGAAATTTTTTTTCCTATGCTCTTAAAACCAAGTCTTACTCTAACTATTGTCCCAAAATGATGGGATGGTAGTCAGGTTTCAAAATTAAGAGAAAGCACTAAGTCAAGTGACTAGAGCAGGAAGTGATATCCAGGTTTGTCAATATCTGGTTTAAAAAATTGTGACAGCCACAGCTTCAGAGCCAAAAGACAGTAGTTTGCAGTCTGTCTTGCAAGATATATTGCCACAAACAGAAAAGAAGATTTGAATGTCATTGGCATAACAGTGATACGATTACAGTGATAAATTACAGACATGCAGAGTCGCTGAGAAGTGCCAAGGAGTTTTAGTTATTTTTTTTATGCCTGTAATTATTTTTTTTAGCCACAGTGATTACTAACATTAGATTACAATATAATATTTTGTAGGATATTGCACACTTTTACAAAATGTGTTAGCAGTGTTTACGGAAGGCAGGAACTAGTGCTTAAGCTTGAAGTAATTTTTTTCCATGTATGTTAGCACCAGCATGTCTCATATTTTAGCCTTAGGATTCTTTGAAAATCAACAGGCACAGTACTTTTTTAACCTAGAAACACAGGGCAGATGAAACCCGCCTTGTTCCTTTCGGCTTCGATATAAATTAGAATTTGCATCAATTCTAATGAGCATCACTGAACTTCCTGTAACAGCAGGGTCTTTTAGTCTATAAATGTTGAAGGAACTGTAAGTCAACTGTTAGAGTCCCATGTTTTGATTATTTGAATATAGGTGGGTAATACTGTGGGCAGTACTGTTGGCCAGGAAACAGAAATTCAGATACTGGCAAACCTGCATTCTCTGTTCATAGCTACCTCCAGGAATCAGCAGAGGTTGCTGGTAGCCATTCGTTTATCTCTAGGCTTAGCTGTCACGAAGACTCTCTCCTTCACCCTTTTCAACACCTTCCCCCTCCTTCAGGACTTCTGCTTAGAAAAGATCCTTTAACACAAACCTTGAAGTGTGGTATGTACAAGAGGATATAACATCTTTTCATGGATGGATTTGCAGAACTGGGGCTGAAAATATTTTTAGAGCTTTTCTCCTCTCCTCCACCACTGTGATTAACCACAATTTAAGAAAAATCTTACCTGTCACACTTGCTTCTCTCTTTGATGAGAAAGAAACTGGAATTGATATTTTGTAAGGCTGTGTTGAGAAAGACATCAAATTAAAAATATTTGTCTGGACAGGAAGAAGTATAAGTAACTTAATATGGCAATGGTTTGGGCTTTTATTCTTGGGTCCTCTGAAGGCCTGTTGCTGACCTTTCTCAGTCTTCTTGTGCTTTAGCTTTTCTGACTGAAGATTGGGACTTTATTTTTCTGTTAGGTATTCTGGGATCTGTTGAGGAAGAGTTTGGTGTCAATGTTTGGGAAATAAAAATGTTTTCTAGTCAGTTACTCTGCATTTCATGTTTGATATCTCTGCTTTCTTGTTGCTTATTTAAAAAAAAAATGGACATACAAACTGAGAGAAGATCAAGTACTTCAGTACCCAGCTCCTGCCTTTTCTGCCTTCCTTCCTCATCTGAAAGGATTTCAGTATTTCAGTATGGGTGTTTTGTTAAGTGTGGAAATAATAGCTTGTTTGTGTGTTTGAATGCACACGATGTAGATACCTTGGCTTTAGTAACTGCAGCAGCTTGAAATCCAAATCATTTGCTGCCTATATTGTGATCGAATACAACAAAGTCTTTTACTCCACCAAGACGGAATTCTTGTCCAGAATGCACAATTCATTTATGAATACAGACCTCCAGAGGAATGGTTTATAAAGTAAAAAAACCCAAAGGCAAACCAACAAAATCATCCTCCTCCCAATTCTTCTCCCTAAGTAAAATCCTCCTCCTCCCAATTCTTCTCCCTAAGTATTACTCTGAAACAAGTATCTTTGTGACTGTCAGGGAAAAGGTTGAGTAAATATATTCAGGATTTTTTTCATGCTAAACTGTCATCATCAGATGATGTAGATAAAGTAGAAGTGCACTTTCTAAGGTACCATGCCTTTCTCAACTGTGTGTAACTTTCTTAGATCAGTTTATAGAGAGATTGCACATAATGAGGTAAAAAATGAAACAATATCAATTTGAACAATGTGGATCAGGGTAAATTTTTTTTTTTACAAATCCACAAAAATAGTTCTGAAGTGCTTCAGTAATGTCTCCCCTTCCAATTATTCAATTAAAGATAGATCAAAAATGATGTGTGCTCAAAATATAAATATGGGCTTACATCTGCAGATGTATTAAGACCAACAGACATGTCCCTGTAGGTTCCATCTTTTAATAAATTGGAATAACTATAGCAAGCCTTGGTCAGCCCAGCAGAGAAAGCGTCAAGCTGAAAATTAGAGATGATGTTCAGCATACTAAAATTCCAGTGTCTTCTATTGTACTCTAATGGTCTTGCGTGTATTAAGTGTATTGTGGTAGCTCTTCACTAAGTGCACTCAACTGTTTTGACACCATATGTGACATCCTTAGTATCTATTGTGTGCGTAGGATGGGCTTTTAAATATAATACTGTTTAGTTCTTGGACAATAAATTGTGTTTTGAAGAAAGTCCTAGAAAAGCCTTTTTCCACACACACCCCCACCCCCTGCCCCGCTGACATGTGTGTGAAAGCAGTGCACCTCCTTCAAGCACTGAGGCTAAAATCATAGAGCAAAGTTACCATGTTACTAGTAGTATTTGTTGGACCTTTAATAATTTTGTTAGTATTCTTTTTTTGAGTGTACTTTACTCCATTTCCTGCAATTCCTTTGTGTATGTTTACTTAACATCTTTTTTTGGTCTTCAAGTGAATGACTTTCTCTGGCAATATGAGAAGAATGGTAGATAGTGACAGATTTAAAGGAGTATTTAGCAGTGAGAAGAGGAGCCAAAAGAATAGGATGCTCAGATGTGACTACGAATGCTATGGGGACTGACTTTAAGGGCAATACAGTGGCATTGAGTCAGCATCAGATTTGATTGTAACTTTACTCCAATAATGTAAATTTAAATCACAACTTCTTTCAGCTTGGAAAATGCAGCAGAGAGCAGACCTACCCCAAGCAGAGTGCAAAGTGCCCTAGGCTTGAATCTCTTGCCTCAAGGCCAAAGTGAATATTTCCGGTGAAATCTGGCATAGTGATTTTTTTTTTTTTTTTTTTGACGTGCTCGGATGCTAACTGATCTGTGAGCTTGCCACCAAATACATTTTGCTTTTGTGTTTAACTCATGTTTTGGTTGCTGCAACGATACGCCCTTATTCAGAGCACTCACTTGCGTGATCAGTCTACTCATTATTGAGGTGTTCATGTGGGGAGGAACATTATTTATTAGTTACTTGATGTGTGGAAATACAAGTTAGAAAATGTTAAATGGTATAACATCCCCACTTTCTATTTCGATCTGCTCCCACTAACCCTGATGACAAAGTCTGGCTTCCGACTTGCCAAACGCTAGTTGGTATTATTTGGAACCGTCTGGACAGTCAGATGTTTCGGGCAGCTATTGAGACCTGGGTGGCAGCAGAAGTCAGCTGGCTACAACCTGCCTTGAGACAATCACCCATCTTTCACGTACTCCATTCCTAAATTCTAATTCTAGCTGATGGCATAGTCTTGGAAAACTTCGAGCTGCTTTCTCTGCAATTCTTTCACCTGTGTGATGGGACTGAGCCGTAAGGGCTGTTGGGCAGAACAGTGCTGTGAGTACACAGGTATGGCTTCCGCAAGGAACTTTGAATTTGCTGATAAATCAGGTTCTAAACATCTGTTTCATGTTGCATGGATTTCCAAGTATATTGTTTATCGAGGAGCTAACATTTTTCTTGTATGCTACTCTAATCATAATGGTAAATTATTTAGAAAAGGATTGTATTTCAGTTTGGTGCTCCTTACAACACCGTCACTTGGGCTGTACTAGCATAATGGCTTTGAGAGAAAATGCATTTATATTGGGTTTTTGCTTTACTGGACATACTTTACTAGACTCCAGATAATATTTTCCTTAAATTACTTTGCTAAGTTTTTCAGCAATTTAAGATATTAAAAAAACTTCTATCACACTGTGGCCATAATATTTAATGAAGAAAAGTCCATTTTGCAAATGAGACTCAAGTGTTAAAATGTTTCGTTGCTTAGTGCCTAACTTTCAACAAACTGATGTTGGGCGGTGGGGCTCCAAACACAACTGGCAACAGAAACATGGAATAATAATGCCCATGGCTTTCTTGGGAGTTTTATCTGTTGAAATGAACTCAAATGAAGAAGTTGTCTAGTTAAAATGTAAGAATATTATTGTGTACTGACTACTTTTTTCTAAGGCTTTCTTTGTCTTTTGTTTGAGTAACTGGGTGTTGTACATCTAACTAAATGTGCAATTCATCAAATCTCAGTTGTGTATTTAGTGTTTGTATCAGAGTGCCTATATTCCTGACAGTACGTGGTTTTTTCTAGTTTTGTTTTGTCTCCTTACTCTATTAAAGAAAACATCATGCAAGGAATCTCAGTGTCAAAAAGGGATAAAATTTAAAATTATGGTTCCTAAAATAGCTGCAGTGGTTTTAACAAGAGATATATATTCGGGCATAAATTTAAATTCACACAAACTGTGAAACATGAAATGTTCTGGGGCAACTTTCAATGCCAGTCATAAGTATTTTATTGCTAGTTTGTGTGCCTCTGTGTGCCTCTATTGCTAGTTTGTGTTTGTATTCTCTGCCACTGAGTTCTGTCTTTGTATCTTAAATATAAATTTTCTATCACGAAAACTGTAATCTCTTGTGCAATGGACTTTCAAGCAAGATAGTTGTGTAACTGCAAACTTGGACTGGAAAAATCCACTGTCATAAGAATACCTGCTAATTTTGAGAATACGAAATGTCTGAATCTTTCTTCTGGGAACTTGTGTTTGATTGGAGTTGTTTGTCTTCTCTACTACTTCTACAAGAAGAAAGAGTATTCTTGAAAGTTAAAAAATGATCAGTTGTAAGTAGTAAATACTTGGTAAGTTTATGCCATGCTCTGTTTTTGAAACCTGCCAGGTACTATTTCATAAACTATGGAACATCTTTCATGGAAAGTTACATCCTCAATTTCTTAGTGGTTTTTTTTTTTTTTTTTTAGTTAAAGCAATAGAAATAATTGTATTTATTCAGGGTGTTAGAAAGAAGATAGTATTGTAGAGTACATATCTATATGAAAATGAGAATTATGCCCATAAAAATTCCTAGTATGGGCACACATTTGTTTTGAAGCTTGAAAACAGAATTTCTTTGTTACTCTTTTTGAGATATGTTACATCATTCTTTGTTTTGCCCTTCCGATCCTGTAACCTCTGCTCACTTCCTTCCTTATCTAAGCCTTTTACAAACTCATGTATTTTAAGGCCAGAGAGGATTATCTTATCTGATCTATCTTGAATATCATTTATGCAGCAGACTGATTGAGTTATAGCATATTGCTTGGAGAGCTATTCACCTTGAACAAAGGATCTCAAAGGAAGGAGAATCTGCCATTTGCCTCAAGTAGATGGTCCTACTAGTCTCTTTCTCACTTTTTTTCTGTCTTGCCATTTTAGGCATTGCACTTGATCCTCTCTTAAGAAGAAGGAAAAAAACAACAACAAAAAAACAAACAAAACCGCCAAAAAAGTCTTTACTTGCCTGTTCCTTTCCTTTTGTCTGTCTTTTTCTGTTGACCCCTCTGCACATCTTTCATCCTTACTTGGTGATGAGTACATTTTTTAGTTTCCTTGTTCCAATAAGGAGGAGAAATTGATAGATATTCTTCCTTCTTGGACCTTTCCGTTCTGATCTGCTCTTGCTCTTTGATGTTTGGATCCATGTGCGTTGGCTGAGACAGGGGGAGCTGCTTGTCTCTTAAAATTTCCAGGAAGGCATTGTTAAAAACAGTGTTTTCATTGAATCATTTCTGTGTTCATCTGTTTTGATCTGAACCTAGGAGCACTGCACAAGGAGAAACAGGCTACTGCATGGCAGGAACTTGTAGCTAAAATAATATGAAAGTGGCATTGGCAGGAATATTATTGTAAAACTCATCACAACGTGACAGGCTTCAAAAAAACGAGTTTGGAAATGTTCTACAAGAAACATTAATGGTGGTTCTTCTACTGCATGTAAAAGCAAATGAATTATGCAAAGGTCACAAAAGAACATTTTTGGTTCTTAGGCTTACTGCCGACATTATTGCTGAAAATTCAGAGAGTTGTCTTCATCTTGGTCTTTGGAATTTGTATGCTATTATGAATCATGCTGTTCCAATAGTTTTGTCTTCCGTTATGCACTGTTCCTTTCATGGTGCTTTTACGATCACATAAATTCTTTTATGAAACTAATGAAAAGTCCTTTCCTGCATTGCACAAAGTATACTGAGATGTTCATGTGCACAAAGATTTATTAGCAGGGTCTGTAGCTGATGTCATACCTTTATTGTAATGATGAAGGTTAGTTTTGGGGAAAAATAAGAATGAAAGAAATGTGTCAGGAAAGTGTGCTGGATCCCTGAAATAATATTTGTAAAAGTTTAGCTGTCTTCCAATAAAGGTGCACTAGAAGGCACCCAAGTATAAAATATATATGTAAATACTGAGCTAGTGTAGGACCTAGCGCCCCCAAATTAAGTGACTTGTATTGAACGGGAAAAATCTAGTGAGATATTTCTGCTGTCTTTTCTTATATAATTTCTGATATCTTCTTTTAACATTTTTATTTCTCCTTCTGTCTGCTCTCTTCCTGTTACTGTGGGTTTTTGGGGTTTTTTTTCCTTCTTTTTTCTGTCCTTATTTCACTTTTCCTGCATCAGGTCAAACATAGCAGCTGCTGAGGAATTGCAGCAGAAGCGACAGTGGTGTGCACAAGTGCTGTACTGTATGGATTTCTCTAGCTGGTCTGCAGCTGGCTATTTATACAAAATGCTTCTTTCTCTCAATATTGCTGCTTCCACTGATATTGTCCCCCATTCTGCTACGTGTGGAAGGTTGGTCATCAAGAGAGCTGGTGGTAGTATGTGTGTGTGGGGAGAAAGGTGTGATGGATATGCCACTAATTAGCAGACCTTTTGAGAAAACACTGCAGCTTTGCTACTCAAGAACGGAGATATATTCAAAGATAGCGGTTTCCAAGTTCAGCTGGGATAATGAAGTTGCTTTGGTCACTCAAGACATTCCTTTTCTGAAGTGTCTTGCTCTAGACAGACCTGTAAAATACGCACTGCAATGCACAGTTAGAGACTCTCATTCCAGCTGACTGCTGCGTTAGATCTGCTGTAGTACAGTTTTCCAGTGAGAGCATTCTGCTTTGTAGCAACAATGCTCCTAGTATTTGGTAAATGGTATTTTATGTCCTGATGCACTCTTCGAGTTGTTTAGTTTCAACTTTGAAAGCCTTCCCAGCTTGCTAAGAGGAATGGCAGTAGAGAAACTGTATTCTTCCAGTCTGCACGCTGGAAAATGTGAGCAGGGTTGAAAATGCGTGGGCTAATTGAGAGCACCCCTATGAAATATGATTGTCATGTAGACGTCTGATAACTGTCAGTGATCTCCTAGGCTGCTGATGTACTGATTTAGCTGAGATCAAGGTAAGTGTTGCACTTGTAAGTTATGTTGCTGTGCACTGAACTGCACAGAACGAAGGAACTATGCTTTTGAAAAGATAAATGACTATTACTTTTTCCTAAATATCTTATCATTTATGTCTGCACAAGGGTAAAGCATGAGTCAAGAACAGTTCGGTTGGATATTCAGCATTCACCTGCTGTGTCTGTATACTGCTTTTTAGAAAGTGTGTGTTTGCTTCAATTATCAAAAGGAGTGCATGGAGACGAGATTACCTGTAACTTCAAATACAGACCATGCACTTGTTGCAGGTACTAGGACTTACTTGATGCTTTTGTAATTAATTAGTTCAGAGTGATTTCATACCTCAGGGCAGTAGAAGAGCTAAGCAAATACTTGTTGAAAGGGAAATAAAATAGAAGCGCTGAATTTATTTGAGGGGTAGGGGGAGAGTTTTTTCTTTTCTTCCTCCTGTTTGAGAATGTTTCCATCATGTGATTTGTCAGTTGGCACTTGCAGTGAACACCCTGAAAACCTTCTGATCGTTTTTGTTAAGAATGAGAGTCAGAGAAACCCTAGTTTGTCTACTATAAAATGTTTCTTTAAAACCTAGGTTAATAAATAGCATGCATAGAAAGTCTAGAAGTTTTGTTTTGAAAGCATTTTGCTGCAGAGCCAACATAGTAGGATGTAGGTCTCTGAAATTCTCTCAAGAACAAAGAGCAAACACTGCGAGTGAAGTATTTCAGTCTCTTTTAATAGGCGATTGCATATAATGGAACTATCAAAGGAAGAAATGCAAAACTAGCTTTGACCGTGTTTTGATTCAGCACAAAACTCTTGTTTGAAATAACGCTGAAGGCATCGCTGCCCAAAGAAGGGAACTGAAGCTTGAGGTCGCCTGTTAAAGCACAGGAATTGAGGTGCGTCCTGTGCTGAGCAGCACTGCCCAGCCTATTGCTCTAATTGCGTTAGTCCCTTTATGTGATCTGCTAGTGGCCAGAGTTACAGAAAAGAAGCCAGCTGCACCTTCCCTAGAATAGCATCACTATTTCTGGCACGGCCGGCTGAAGCCCAGGGCACAAATTTAACCGGTGATTGGCCCTGAGCCCAGAGCTTACACAATGTGTTACGATCACCAGTCTCCTCCTGAAGTTTTCTCTGATCTTCACATTTCCTTTACTGTAAAACAAGACATACTCTCTTCCTCCTGACTATTGTTATCTTTCCCTTTTTTCTTGTTTTAATTTTTGTATCAAGAGCAAGAAGATAGAGCATTTGGAACTCTGAGGTCCATCCAAACTGAGAGGAGACAGTAGTTCAAAGTGTATGGGATGATTTATCTTGAGAAAGATGATGTTATTTACAGGTTCCATGGACCAACAGAATACTATTACAGGTTTTCTTCTGGTAATAGGAAATCTATTAGAAAGGAATTAGGTAAAGGAAGAAGCTTGGACATGAAGAGGATAGATTAACAGATTTTAAATAAAGTGGAAAGATGAAAATCAGCCTGTAATTGAAGCTTCTGATTTCAAAAGGTGAAAATCTGAGAAAGTAAAGGAGATACCTCTCAAATTCTGCTGAACCAAAGAGCTCAAGAACTTGAACACAGAGAAAGTGTGATAATTCTTTAAAGAACAACATGTGCACGCCTCCCTCCTTCCCCCATTCACCTGGATGAATGATCACCTCAAAGAACAAGCAAAGGAGGAAAAGATTGAGTGAAGTATATTAAATCTTAGGGGTCAGGTATTTTAGAGTTGTATGAGAATCGGTGAACTCAAGCTGAGTTAATACTTCGAAGTAAAAGGTTCTGTGCCCAAGTAAATAAACAGCAATAAATGAGAAATGTGAAAAAGAAAAAAGATGATCTAGCTAGGCTCGCAAATCTCAGTAAATCAGTTTGCATTTGGATTTCAGTAAGATTGATGGATATTGACCACTCTGGCACAATTAGAATGACTAATAAAAGGGAGGCTGAGGCAATGGAGAGCAGCACAAGTAAAGCTAAAATACAGTCTGAAGAGTGTGGTGTAGTTGTACAGAAGAGAGCTGCTAACCTCTCAGCTGGAATTTGTAAAGAACTGGCTTACGATAATACAGAAACACATTTCTGACGATTGTACACACTTACTGGTATTACTGTGTGATTGATGAGTAGCAACCTTAATAGTATATTCAGGAATTGTACTTACGAAGTTCATGTGGTGGAGGGACAGAGGAGAGAGAGAACTAGTAATCCGGAGAACAACAGACTTGTCTACAACAGACAAGTCTACCTTGAATAAAGTAATAAAATTTAGAGGAGAGGGAGTTGTATTTCGGTTTTATTTTTTAAATGGGTGAAGATAAATGGGATAAAACCAGATGACATTTCTGAAGGCAAAGTATACTAAACTAATGTGACATCTTTCTTTGGTGAAATCCACTGATTGCTTAGGTACAATAAATTCAGTGATTCTTGTATGTCTGGGTTTTAGCAAAGTTTTACAGGCAATGCCATGCGGAAGGTTGTTGGTTTCAGTGGAGGTAGGTAAAGAATGCTATCAATGGCTGAAGAGAAAGGGGTAACTTGTCGTGATGAAGGTGGTACGGAGAGGTCAGAGGGATAGTATGAGCTAAGGGCCCATTTTGGAACCAATTTTATTTTCATTAGTGGCTTTTTTTCTGAGAGGTGGCATTGTGTGCTTTTATAAATGCAGAGTTACAGTGGTTAGTGGGTATCTGAACAGGCCCTAAATGCTTACAAATGGGGGCATCTTTACATTCTTCCTGGTGTTTGCATGTTCTGCTGCTGTGACGGTTCACAACGTGACAGTGTCACGCCAACATGCTGCCAGTGAACTAAGTCTTTTGAGCTCACTTTTTAATACCTACTCCTTCTGACACAAAAACACCTTCTGGACCTGCCCAGCCCCTGAAGCAGGCAACTCACCTCCTTCCAGGGGCTTCTGAGCTTCCTCCTGCTCGGAGTAATTTGTAATTTACTGTAATCTTTGCCATTGTTCATACAGAAGAGCTGAATGGGGCCAGGATGGCGAGTGTAGAACTGACATTTCTAATGAAAGTGCGTGGGAGGATCCTGATGAACTATTCTTCATCACCTGTTGGGTTGGGGGTTTTTTTGTGATGTCTAGAAACAGGCCTTCTATTGTTTCTTGTGCTGGGATGTATGTATTACAGACTAAGGAACCAAGTATTCAAACATATTTTGAAAATAGGTCTATTAATTTCTAATCTTCCTTAAAGGGATATGTAACAGCTGGTATGCTGAAGACAATGGAAAGATAAGAATAAACCAGGCTTCATTACAAAAAAAAAAAAAAAAAGTAATGCTGATTGACTTTCTTTTGAGGGGTTGTATCTAACAAGTGAGTTTTTCTTTTCCACATAGGAGGATTGTTGCAGGTGCTGCTTGCACAAAATGTGACAGCTATTATTAGTGTAAAAGAGGCTTTTATGTGGTAGAGTTCATAAAGAATGTAGATTGATGACATCTTTCTCTCAGGAAGTTTATAGTCAAAAGTGTAATCCCAACCCACGGGATTTTTCCTTCTCTATACTGCTGATAAGCTCCTGTCTTGAAGATGCTATCGTGGGAGATTTAGATGACTGCTCTGTGCTTTTTAAGTAGTGGAATGGACAGGAAGACATTATTGCAATAAATTTTAATACATTTTAAAAAGTGGTTATTCGGGATGGAGTGTTGAGGATTCGGTAAAATTCAGGTTGTTATCATCAAAGGGATTGTTTTGGTCTTTTCAAAGTCTCCTGTCTTGTCAGCAGTGTATTGTCAAGTTCTGTGAATTCATCAAGAGTATTGTGCTATTTGGTTTCTTCTCTTCCCATCCCAGCTCCAGGAGTTATAGCAGAATGTGATTATTATAACTCTTATTTGCTTATTTGTTTATTTAACATGAGTGTCTCCTATTCTGGATTTTAGGGAGGGGAAAAAAATATAAATGCTTGTAATTCTATCTGTGATATAAGGTAAAGGAAAAAAATATTTGTGTATCTTTCCTAGCTATCTGCATTTTTAAAGTAAGCATTACTGCTTTGGGAATCCTTATTTTGGGATGGTTGAGACCAGCAATACTGACTTAACAAAGTCATAGAGCTTAAAAGGATAATATTGTTATTATGAAACATGATAAGAAAAAATACCCCCGGGATCTCCCATGCCTGCGAGTAGCCGCGGGGCAATGTGACATCATAGGCATGAGATGATGCAGTTGCGTCTCTGTGCCCTCTGTTCCATGAGGAGGGAGAGCAAGCAACAGGCACGTTGCTGTATCCATGGTTAGAAGCTGCAAGGCAGGGCTGTGTCCAAGGACCCATGAATGTCAGAGAGCTATGCAATGTTTCTGTAGGTCTCTACGTTTTTATTAGGTATACACTTTGGAAGAATGTTCCCCAGTGTGAATACTGACTGCAGTACCCAGTCCACTCTTTAGGTTCTACAAAACCCACTGGGCAGCTCTGCTGTCTCTTCCCTTTGGCAAGCTGGGAAACAGGAGCGGTGTTGCTGGCCACGTCAAAAATGTACACATAGATGTGTGGGAAAGAGAAGCAGGTGGAGAACTCGCATAGGTTTTACTTAGACCATAGTTTGGTCTGGTGCTATTAGCTCCTGCTTTCTTGATGAAATATAAACATCCCAGTGTTTCCTTGGAGTTACTGGTGCTAATCATTTGTTTATGGGTCACGCTAGCCCAGCCTGTAGATAGTAGCCTGTAGGTAACGCTAGTGATGCATCTTGCTGCTAAGTGGGCGTTTGCACTTAGGCTAACCAAATACACATTCCAGTCCAGGCTCCTTACAGCAGGCATCGAAATGAATTAGAGCTGAGATGCTGACTGTTGAGGGCAGGGGGCAACAAAAGCCCGTGATCACTATATGCCTTTGCAGATTTCTCCAAGAAAATCATCCACACTGGAAACTGCTACTTGTTAAGGCTTATACGTATTTCATTTGTAATACTCAGTGGAAATGCACATGATTAACCCATCCCTCCCTGCCGAGTTCCTATGGAGAGGTTCAGCAATGATTACTCACTACTACATCAAAGTGTTTTTATCAGTTCCACAGTTGCTCAGCTGTTAATGCTAATTTTACGGTTCTGTTCATAATCTACACAATTGATGCCATTGATTGGCACTGAAGCTGAGTCATCTGAATATGAGATGTGGAATAGACTTAGCAATACCTGAAATTATTCAGGTAGCAGCCAGCTCTGAGGGGTGAATAAGAGAGGATTGCGTGTTGACAATTTCCAAGTGATAAACTTGGGATAAAATTGTTGTCAGCACAGTCTGTGGCTACCTCACTGGTGATCTTTGAAGCAGATATTAAAATCTTGAAACAAGTGATGTTTGTGATTTCCTTTGGGATTTCTTTTTTTCCTCCAGGTTTCATAGTAGAGAAAGAAAATGTAACAGCTGTGTGTTAGCAAATGAAGATTATACAGGCAGAGACAATTCAGGTGTTAATTTGCATAGAAAAATTTGTTGTAATATGATTTAAGTCTATGAAGCACAGAAATTTTATGGAAAGCCACAGAGAGCCTTTTTATTTCCTCTCTGTAAAAAGCAGGATAGTCTACTCTAAGATGTTCTTTTATGTTGAGAATACGGAAAGGATATGGCAAGGATGGTATAGTGTAGTTTTTAATATTATTCTACATCAATTTACCATCATTTAAAAAAAAAACCCCTCTTTGATTAAGACTATTTTTCCCATAGGGGAGACTAATGCTGTAGAAATTGCTTCTTTATTTCTCTTTGTGGAATAGTTGTAATGTGGGTTACAGTGTAGTTAGAGTTGATTTTTAGCTGTGAGGGACTGGGGTAGTAAAATCTGCATGGAACTGAGCACCCCGTCAGTATAAGCGAGCATGAGCAGTTTGTGGGAACGAGCCATAGTCTCCACCGTTGTTTTCAGTCCTCGTGTCGCAGCCCATGCTAATATCCCCAAAAGCATGCCTAAGCCACCATGACAGAGGAGGAAATGCGCACCATGTGTAAGACCAGATTAGGTGGGTTTGTGATGAAAATGCAATATTTAACTGTACGCTGGTGCAATCTCAAGCAGGCATTTCAAGTGATAACAGGCTTGAGAACGCCCAGAGGCAGATGAGAGCCTGCTACACCTACTGTGATCGTTGGATTTCTTGGTTGCCTGGGCTCCGAGAGTCTGCAGACATTTCATAAAGTAATAGTAAAACTGCTGAATTCATTAAGAATGAGAAGAGAGTTCTCCTGATGTATCAATGAAATTAAATTTAGAGAAGAGTGTTTAAAAAGTGATAATAGATTTAAACAGTCCCATAATCTAGTGGGAGGCACAGAGCATGACACCATTGCACAGCAAGACCACTCACATTTTTGTTGTATGTTCAGATCATTTCTGTACTTACTGTAATTGGGTTTCCTTCATGCTTCATTTGCTTTAAAGAACTATATATTTTTGGAAGTGAACGCTAATTGTTGCCCTGAAATTTCATGGAGCAGATTCATCCATGGTCATAGCGGACTATGGACTGCTTTCCCCAGATGTGTCCTTTCTTATTTCCTGAACGTTGTGCTTCTAACACGCTTCGCAGCACTCAGAGGTTTCCTTTAGAAAGCCAGCCGAATACAAAGGATGTAGGCGGGTATATTTTTCTTGCAAGCTCGCTTTTTTTCATTGCCTGGCTAAAAAACCCTAGCTGCCTGTTTCTGTACATTATGTATTCTTCCTCTCTGCTTAATTAAGTATCTCTTGATTGAAAAAGCAGCTGCTCCAACCGAACACCCTGTACAACCTCTCTGTCTCCTCCAGGAAGGACTGACATCATTCACAAAGCTCCAGTTAAGCTCATAACAGAGCCAATGAAGCAGATAAATAAGGTTCCAGCCTTAATTTCCAGTGGTTTTTGAATATTTTTAAAGCCTGAGTAGAAACCCCTTGAGAGGCTGGAGTCAACATGGCATAATAGTTGCTGTATCAGAAATACACAGCTGAAAGCTTCCTGTATTTTTGCTGGTTTTCCAGGTACAGAATGTTTTCTTCCTGCTTATGCCCAGAAGTGTTCCTGTCTTCACGGAACTGGGCATCTTGGGCCCATGTCAACTTATGCTTGTTTTGGGCATCCCAAACCTTTTGAAAGGCACAGCCCCGCCGTGTCCTTGCCCGCAAGGCTAGCCAGTGCTGACGCTTTGGGCACTGCAGTGTTCCCTGTCACCCAAAGGAATGGGACATGCTTGTGGCTACTGTCCTGCCCTGGGAAGGAGGAAACTGAGGGTTTTTTATACTCGTAACCACTCATCCCTTTTCTCAAAACAGAGCTTTGCCTCCTAATGGGTTAAAATTACTGTTTGTGCTTTGTCTCTTTGGATCGATGCATCTTGCCTGCTTTTCACTGCAGTGGAACAGCTTTGGCAGAAGGGATGGGGAGGGCTTGACCTAAAGCAATAAAAATAAAGCTTGTCAGAGGGGCAAGCAGGCTGAGAAGACTGTTAGTTGCATGCCCCCCTGCTGAGATATGTAGGTGTCTCAGTGACTGTACAGTGGAGGAGACAAATTTATTATTACTGTAAAGCATCAATCACTGCCCTTTGTAGAAAGCATCCAGAAAATAGGACTTTTACTCAAGAATATAGTTACTTAAAGGCCTAATCTGATACCTGTTGAGGGCAATAAGAAGTTTCTAGCTAAATACAATGGATAGGTCTTCACACCCAGCAGTGTTATAGGAATGGGATTGGGCAAGTATTACATTTAGACACATACAAACGATGACACAGCTTTTAGATTGTCTGACTGATGGTAATGCAGACTACAATTTCTTCCAGCCTCTGTAAAAATTACATAAATGTGGGCAACTTCTGCCTGAGGGCTGTGGAGAAGGTGGGTGGTGTCGTGGCTGAGCCACTGCTGGTGTACCCTCCTCTGCAACCTGCGTTCTGCGTGGAAATGAAGAGTGCTGCTTGTGCTTACTTGATCACCAAAGAGAGGGACCGTTTACCACGTTGATGATTTATTATTTCCATGGCAACTAGCAATCAGTATCACTTTCAGAATATTTCCCCAGTATAAACTTTGTGTTTTGTCTGTCACCTGAATCAGACTAAGGGAAATAAACTTGGCTAAGAAATACAGTTAGATTCTTATTAGGCTGTGATATATCATGTTGAAATCAGTGAAAGATCTTCTCCAGTCTTTGCATAGATTACTGGGTTCCATTATTTTATCTACCAATGACATTTATACTGTAAAGGTCAGCGAAAAAAGAAATCGATGCATTTTAAAGGACAAAAATCAGTGGTAAAAAAACCCCAAACACTGAATTGAAAATCATATGTTAAGAAGCGGATATTCCTTTTAGTGCGTTTTCTGAAAAGCTTCTACCAGTTTTTAAGGGAAGAGTGCTTTTCGTTAGGAGGAAAGGAATTTCTCTAGTGAAGTGTATGGAGAGTAAATCCAGTAACATGGACTTTGAAGACAAGTGGATGGAGCAGGGCTGTGAAATTTGAACATCACAAGAAGATGTGCTGCCATTTTTAATAATGTTTTAGTCTGTGTGATTTGATTTGTGATAATCTGTTTATATATATTAAGAATGTATACATTTTGAATTGCAAATTAGGGATGACTTGCTCATACCATGAATTTTTCCTTATGTATTCACTTTATTTATTCTAAAATGTAGTTGTAATTAAACTGCATTGTTGACATGCAAGTGTGAAATGGCTGGATGGAAAGTTAGTTTTCTGGTGAACAGCTGTCCAGACATTGTCTTAAAAAGTCAGAAAGAGTTTGGTTGTCTGGGATTTGGAAAATACAAGCTGATGTGACTTACTTGTGTATCGCCTTTTGAGTGTAAGTAAGACAGTGTGCCTTCTACACCCGTTAACGTGCTGGGTTAAAATCTGCTGGGCTATTTACATAGTGGCTAATACCTTCCAAATCCTGGTTTAGAGAAACCAGTATGTGGCATTAGAGGAAACTAATCTTTTGTTCCAGAAATAAGCTTATCTGAAAAAAAAAAAAAAAAAAAAGAGGCAGTCTTTGTGCTCTTGCAGCTGCAATTACCCTGCCAGTGTCCGTCCCCTTTTGCAAAATTTTGACATCACTCTCAATGAAACATCCTCCTTTTATCCCATATTTGCTTAAAATTTGTCACAAACTTGCATGAAAGTCACCCTAAGAGAACTGGAAGCCTGAGATGCTGGAATTTTTAAGGTCGTAATTAGAGTATATGGGCAATATTAGAATAACAGAATCATTTAGGTTGGCAAAGACCTTTAAGATTGAGTCCAACCATGAGGAGGACCTCTTTTCAATATGCTGCCCTTTAGACAGTTCTGCCACTGTCACACAGGGTGGCTCGGAGTTTAGCCTGGCAGCAGTTCATCCCGTATTATCCACAGATTTTTCCGAGCTGACATGTGACTTGTCTTGTGGAATGAATATTGAGAATTATGTATTTCTTGTTCTGAAAACGATTTCAAAAGGCAAAGTCAAGCTGATTAGATTAGAAAAATGAACCGGCTGAAAACAGTAAAACATGAATAATGCCGAGTTCTCAGCCTATTTGAATTACTGTGAAAGTATCTGCTCAGACTACCAAAAAGCTCAGGGGAGAAGTGCTTCCTTTTTGTGTCTCTGATCTCTTTGCTCTCTGACCAGCAGGATTAAACCACCAGGCTCAGGGCTAGGCATTATTATTTTCATATATTCACCGCCCTCATTTTGTGCAGATATGCAGATGAAGATGTTACAGTTCCCTTTCTGTCAGAAATGAGTGCCACAGATGTACCAGAAGTAAGTAAACAGAACAAGAGTTGTTCTTTTCAAATCAGAATCGAATCATTACAAAAGTAGTCATCAAAGTGTGTACATGAGAAATGACTCTGCTGGGGGTGGGGACACCAACTCTTAATTTTTGGTTCCAAGAGGCTGTTTTCAATAAAGTAAAAAGATTAGCAAAGGACTGCAGCTAGTGTTGGATTAAGTTCTGAATGTACAGACTCTGGGGATTCAGAAGGGTATAGCGTCAAGAAAATTTAGCATTTCTTTTCCCATCTTTTGGTTAAGTTATTGTCCAGTCTAGAATATGCTCCTTTCCTCTCCTTCACTGAAAAATAACATGTTCTTCCTTTAAGAAGAAGTAGGCTTTTAGCTCTATGTTACGTAGTGAGAAAATGAAAGATGGATCTGTACAGGTGGAAGCTGCGTGATATGTGGTAGTTACCCTACTTGGACTTGTTTTCCAACTTTTTTTCTTCACCTTCCAGTGCTACTTCTGATGTTAAAGAGCAGTGAATCTTAGAGTGGCAACTTTGCTGTACTTTCCTGTGTCATGGGAGAAACATTTTCCGCTTTGGAATCTAGTAAAACCCTGACAGTTTGAACATTTGAGAAACATGGTCTTTTCCAGTGAGGGAGCAAGTGGGGATGGGCTCTCTGTAACTTACAAATTTTACCCATATTTTACCAATAATTTATTTTCAGAGTATACTTAGAAAACTATTTGGTTACTCTTAAAGTAAATGGAGAACACCAACTATACTTTATTTTCCATTATTAATTGACAGTATGTTTTCTCCATCACTATCTTAATTCTGATTTCCATGTACCCTTTAATTAGAGAGTACTTCAAGTGCATAATTAATGTTACAGTTTAATCAAGCTGTGATGTGTAGAGTGGAGTTTTGTCATTTGTGTCTCTGTGAACTGAGGTTCTGTTGAACTCAGAATTCTTAATTTGTTGTGAATTTGGCATAAATAACGTGTCTTGAAATGGAGGCATGATCTATATGTGGCAATTCGGATACGGTTTCATTTTAGGGTGTGTTCCTTGTAATTCATTTCTCATTAAGTCACTGAGAGTATCTCTGCCTTTGTGCCCAGTGGTTGTAGTTCCTAAAGGGTGACTTCGACATGAGAGCACATTGAGAGTGTTCACAATATGAAGACAAGTTCATAATTGCAAAAATAATTACTGGCCCTATTTTTCTTAATTTTTCTTTTTTGCCTTTTGCCTGTCTTTGCCCAGAACTAGAATCTAGTATTCTAGATCTAAATATTGAATAGTTTCAGATCTGCATTGGAAAGTGCTGTCTTCTACCTGTTGCTGAAGCTTGGTGAAATACTGGGTAAGAAATTGTACTTTGCTACTCGCATCATAGCATGATGAAGAAATCACAACAGTTCGCTCTCCATCTGTCCTATGTGAAAACCTGTTACTACACTATGTTTAAAAAATTATTCATATGTGCTACCCATCTCTAGAGGGCTCATAGCTGGGGTACCTTTACAAGGCTTGTGCTTCTGCTTACCTGAATTATAAACTTCCTCCTCGTGATTATGAAGGTTATCAGTACTTTCAAATTTCCAATAATAAATTTGAGTATGAATTTCCAAATATATTAAAGATTTACAGTAGCTTCACTTGATTATTTAACAGCCTTCAAATGGTTGTACCAAGTAAAAAGAAAAGATACATTGGTGTCATTGTGCCAAAAGCATCTTTCAAGTTTGAACGGGTGGTTGTGGGAAATCATGTCATCTCATATTTCACATATGAAACGTTTAGCCTCTGAGAAATGAATTACAAAAAAGACAATTTTTAGTTACCATGTTCATGTAATCACATTGGAGTGATTTTTCCTGACTTTAGAAGATGTCAAGGGTATTCTGAGTGTCTGGCATTACTATTTTATTACTCTTTGCTTACTTTTCTTTGCTCATAACCAAAGATCTTTACTCTTGTTGCATACGTGTAAATCTGTTTAATGTTAGCAAGTAGCGCATGTACTTTGGCAGAATGGAATAATATATTTTGTTCGGCCTATGAAAATATGGAGGTAGTGAGTATGTATCAGAAGCTTTTGTGAGGGATTTTATAGCATACTGATGAGGGTAGCTAGCCTAAAAATAACTGACAAATTTATCAAAAATAGTAGTTCCATGAAAGTAGGTTGCATCATACCTGTTTTAAACTAATTTAAGTGTCTGGATTAGTTTTCGATATGAGAAGACCTTAGTTTGGCTTTATGATGAGGTTGGATCCCATGGAAAATCAGTATAAATTACTGCATGATTTGACAGGAAAGAACACAGAGTATATTGTATTCATCACAGGCAGCATAATCGATGGGGAACTAACCTCTCTCCATGGAACTTTTTGCAGCTACTTACGCCATACACCTTTGGTAGGCAGCAGAGAGGGTGGAGTTTGTGCAGTTCCGGCCAGTACATTGGGGCACATAGAGTATTTCGAGGCTGTAAGTGAAAGCAAATTATGCCAATTGTCAGTGTGTCTTCCACTGTGAAAATTTAGTTGCCTTGACTGTCATGAGCAGCAGGATGTAAGAGGATTCTTTAAAACAACAAAAGACAAACACCAAATATTTCCAGCTACAGAATGTTAAATAACAAGTGTTTTCTTGTAGCCATTCCAATTGCAAAATGGCAAAGGCATCAGACAACACATTAGCTTATGTAGGGTTTTTTGGGGTTATTTGTTATAGGTGGGGTTTTTTTGGTTTTTATAGCCTTGCACTGATCTGTTTTCTGTTCAGAATCTCTAGTGCGTAGAGCTGCTGGCTGGTTCCCTACCTTGTTCAGTCTCAGGGAAAGAAATACTGAGAAAACACCCTTCCAAGTCCTACTCGGTCATTGCGACAAAAAGGAAAGACGTGTTTGGAAATAACGGTTCAAACTAGGAAGGCTTTTGAAACTTTTCCAGCTTAATGACACTGCTACAAAGTCAGTCATTTTATAGATCACTTGCAGACCATAATTCGTTTAAATCAAAATGTTATCCAGCCACTAGAAGCAAAAGAATTAATCTTGATCATCAACTGTTGTGTATACACCGGTACAATTTCGAACGAGGCTGAACAGGTATCTTGTAAAAATCTGGAGGGGAATAAAAGCCTGAAAAAATGTTTATCCCCAGGCAAGGACATTTTATTGCAAGATTTTTACCATACAGCCCAAAAGCTTTTATTTCATCTGGAATTCTTAGTATAAGCAAGATTGTAAACTGTGAAACAAAGAAAAAAGTGATAATCCACCCAAACGCTGCTTTTCTAATAACCATCAAGGAAGGAGAAAATGTAAAAAAATACCCTATTAAAGGCATAGGAAAAGTAAAAACCAAAAAATGGATGGCAAAATAGGAATATTTTGCTCTTTGCAAGATTTATATTCCCTTTAGTGAAGAGACATTAAAAGCAAAGGCCTTTGGAGATGTTTTACTACTTGTGTTAAGGGAAGGCTTAGTGCTACACGGGCTGCAGTAAAGCAGGTTGGTGTGTGTTTCATGTACGCTTTCTATGGTGCAACTCAGTCTTCACTCAAAGCTCTTTTCCCTTCATGTTTTAAACTTAAGTTTTCTGAGCAGATTGTAGGGACCAGTTGACTTGGTGAAGAGCGACAAACCAAACGCCACCCGCTATTTGCCAGAGCTCTGGGGTATTGTAGGCCACAACAATTAACTGCTATAGGCCACCTATGGATGCTTTCAAGGTCAGATATCTCATAAAGAAATAGTGCACTGCTTTCTCCCATGCCCTGTTCATTAGTGACATATGTCTTAAAAAATCTTATCCAACCTGTTAAACCAGATATCCAATTTTGACACCTCTAAAGAATGGAGCAGTGGATATTCCTCAGGTATTTGAGTCTGACCACGGTTTGCATGGCTCTGTTGCAGCTATATTGCTAGCAACTTTTTGTGACGGAAAAGCTGGAATTCTAAATTGCAGGGTAGGAGTGTGGAATGTAGAAGTCTTACCTCAACAAGCCACGGCCACCTGTTCCCTGTGGAACACAGCGGGTATTTGCTGCTGTACCTGAACAAGGAAGGAAGTTTGCTGTGGAACGAGGCTAGTTTGTTCAAATTGCATCTAGTTTTATCTGCATATTTTTATGATCACTGCAGAGATCCTCACGCTGTTAGTCCTGTCACTGTCTCAGTGCTTGCTGTTTCCTCAGTGGTGTGAAGTCTGATCCCATCAACTCTCTCGCTCTGACACCCGTCTTGGTTGCCCGTAAGGCACCATGCACACCTGGGGTATGACCTGAGTAATAAATAATGATAATAACTGTGATTAGAAGCTGTTATTATGAAATCAGAGACCTACTGAATAGAACACAAGCTTCCATTTAAGCATTTGCATACACGTGTACAGAAGTCAGCGTGTGCAAACACAGATAATCTAATTGATGTATACTTGGTAGGATGGGAAGGGGAACATATTGGTTTGAATAATGAAAAATAAAATTTGACCAGTATTGTTTGCTTAAGCGCTCCAAACACCGGTTTCGCAAAAATTTACTTTTGTGTTGTTCACACACGCTAAATATTTATATACAGCTTTCCTAAATACTAAAACGTGGAATCATAAAGACTATGTAGAGATGTAATTTGATGTGGAATGTATGCATCTATCGTATTGTGAGATTTTTCTAAACATAGAAGGTGATTTTATTTGTTTGATCATCTGTTTGTTTAGCTGTGGGTCCAGGTCTCACAGCTGGGACAAAATTCTTACCTTTGGTTTGACTTTGAAGTAATTAAACTAAACAAACCAGTAACACATAGAGATCTAGTCCATGATGCAGTGCTGTGCAAGTAACGCAATAAAGTCTTATTGTATTTTGCTTGTGTCTAAGAAGTTAAAACCCTTTTCAATTTACTTTCAGCACTGTTTGGTTTTAATATTAAAAATACCTGAGGCTCTGTAAATACATACAGTTATGTTTGAATTTTTGCTGCTGTTGATTTATAAGTGGGGTTTTGATTATTTTTTGTCTTTGTCTCATTTTTCTTGGTTTCGGTTGTTTACATTCAACTTATTAATAGATACTGACTGTGTTTTAATGTACTACAAAAAACTTGGGCTAAGTATTTACTCTATCTTGGATTCATACAAATAGTGTACAGGAATATTCTGATAATTAAGCAAGTTTAGAACAGCTTATGCACTTGTTTATAACAGTTTTTACAACTAAGGTGGATTGTTGAGTCCCCTAACTCTGACTCCTTTAAAAAAGTGGTGGGAATTAGAAAATTCCATAGTCTTCAAATGTCCAAGTATCTGATCTGAGTACTTATGTTATTTTTAGAAATAAGAGACAGACTCTTAGTTGTATGAATGCTTTTTAAATTTTCACTTGCAGCACTAAATGTACTATTATGTATTGGCAAGCTTCTTGTCCGTACCATGGCAGTGATTAACTCTAATATTTGAAGTATGTGACACAGCTTTAATTATACATATGTGAGTTTTGCTTTTAGTAAAAATACTCATACTGGAAATTAACCTGGGACTAAGTATATGTTTGACCCTTATCTGAGCTGAATAAACGAACACTGCACTTACCTGCAAAATGATCCTTGTGGGTCAGACCTGAGGCCCAGAGAATAGCACAGCAGCAGCTTATGTTAGAGCTTTTTGTGCTGTATTTATTCAGGGAGTAAGTGGAAATCCTTAATCTTTAAATGCTGTCGTTTTGGTTTTTCCTAGCTGAGATTTGAGGAGCACCGATCGAAGTCATGACTTTTAAAACAGTCAATTGAAACTCTGTAGTTTCTTCTAATTTGGGCTGCAGTGGAGCACAATGCAACAGTCGCATCTTGACACAATCGTTTTACGTGAAACTCAGGATCAAGTTCAAGACTAAGTGGGTTGAAGCATTAAAATGGGTTGAAATGCAAAAGAGAATAATTTCTCTAGCCCTTTTCCAAAGCTTTGTGCTGACATTACGAGTGGCTGCTGTTATGTATTCCTCGCCTGGAGTCATAGACAACACTTAGTGGCATCATTGGATAGAGCTAAAATAATGACTGTGTCAAAATACAGGAGTGTAACTACAGGGGAGGGAATCATCATCAGCAGCAGATTACAGTTTGCCTCTTAAATCAGATAAAATTGTTGTGCAAATGTCCTGTGCAATATTAATAATTTAAGAGGCGAACTGTGGTTAAATGCTTGGGGAATGCTAGAGCTCTTAAATATCATTTTAGGTTAAATTGTTTGTTATTTATGTTTCCCTTGAACTGTCAGTAGTCTCTAATATACGTATGCTGGTTTGTTTGCCAGCCTGCCAAGCGGAAGAGGAGTTTTGATAAGCTCAGTGAGGCTTTGGTCCTTTGAACTGGAGGAGAACACTGTGTAATGGAGTTGATGGGTTTTGTCTTCTGAGGGGAGAGTTTTGGCTGCTTCACGCTGCAGCCCTTCAGACTAGACAGTCAAATGCCATTTTCTCTTAAACACCCAGTCAATCACGACCTGCCAGGCCTCCGAGCTGGGGAGCTGCGGCTGGTAGTGGAGACTCCCATTTTGTACACTGCAAAAAGGATTTTTTCAACTTTTGTTGCAAAACCACTGCATGGTGTGCTTGGGAAAGTGGGTGACTCGTGTGACTTCATAGACAAGATACTTTGAGTACAGTTGTTTCAGACTTTTTAATACAAGACAGCATATACACATGATCTTGTCAAAACACAGGGGCTTTTCCTCTTATCGCTTGAAGTGTATTCGGTAGGGGGCCGTCTGTTAACTTCAAAGGAGAACTGGCACACTTGCATGAGAAGAGATCAGAGTAGAGCTTACAAACATATGTATATCCTTCGTAGCTGTCAAATGGCACATGCTTGTCTCCTCCTTCTGTTTGAAGTCAGCATTGTTCTTGTATCTTGCACTGTCCAAAATCTAAATGCTGTCAAACAGTTACAAATTCAATCTAATATATATGAAATTGAATACCAGTGGGCTATCAACTAAACCTACAGAATTAAACTATGGAGGTTTGGAGCTAGATAGGGCCTTCCTGTCTGGTTTTGATATGATCTATTGTGCTGGTCATGCTAACAAAGCCAGTTTATTTCCTTGAAAAGCAAGTTCATCTTACGCGGAGGTAATAGTACCTATTTTAATTCTCTGTTTTGGCTTGAGAGTCTTGATGGGCTGTGTGACAGTGGTGGGTTGGGACCTGAGTGAGAGTGGAAATATAAACTGAGGTGGGGGCAGGAATCAAGGCAAGGATGGGGGTCACTGAAGAGAGCAGAGGCTGTGCTGGTGAAGGATGGAGATAGCTTCAGAACCTGAAGTACATGATGTAAAACTGCATTTGTCTCCACGGTTTGGTCTTTACCAGCAGATTTCTATGCTCTTTCATCACTGATGAAGAAAAACTTTGCCTTTCTTTGCGTAGCACACCCCCCTGCCCCGAGACAGGAAGACACCAGCACGTACGAGACAACTGCAAAATTACAAGTACATATTTTGGTGCTCTGGTATATCTATTCTCTTCCTTCCTTTGAGAAATAATATTCATGGTTCTCTATCCACATTTCTGTCTTAGTTTGTTGATGCCTAAGCCTCTGACCTGAACTGTTTGATGTGAAAGACTTGCTGCAAGCAACTTCCCCCCGCCCCAGCCCAGTCTGGGAAGATCCACCACAAGGTTGAGGGAACTAGAAAATAAAATCGCTTGCTTTTCCCCCTTTCACAGCATATTTTGCTAGTTTCTTCTGGTAGCTCTCCACGCTACAAGTCCCATGGCATGTTATTGAGGATAGTGCTTACCCATAAGCATAATTAGTTTGTATACAATAGACCAGAACAAATCGTTGTATTTAAGCAAGCTAGGAAACTGGAAAAGTTGTTTTGTATGTGGAGCCAAGCTCCTCACATCAAGTTTATTTCCAACAGCTAATACTATGCAAATCCCCTCTGTAATTTCTATTTTTAAGGTTCACAGCTCCTCTCTTACCCGGAGTAGCTCCTCAGCTGCAAGGTTGCATTATGGGCTTGTGTGTTTGTTCTCCACTGTTGCATCATTTGGAAGGAGAACGATCTGGAAGCAAGTGTTGGTAGAGTTTAGAAGTAGAGGTCAGACTGACCTTTCCCTGTGTCTGAGAGCTATCCTTGCTCCAGTGTACTGTTAGAGCAGTAATTGAATGGATCTCACAGTTAATAATAGGAAATGAATCATGCTTGTTTAATTTTTTTTTTAAACTCTCCACTAAAGAGAAATTAATCTGGCAGAAGTTGCATATATTGCTTTTTTTCCTTTCTCCTGGGTTTGTGCCTTCCCTGATTACCATGACAGGGCATAAAAATAATAAAGATGAAGGAATACTTCCGAGCTCCCGCTCTGCATGCCACGTGTTGGAAGCATGGCAGTCCCACCCACGTCAGGAGCGTGCCCGTGCAGTTGTGTGCGTAGGTGTGCTGGGACAGCGCTTCGTGTAACGCTGTCTCCCTGTTCTTGAAATGATATTGCCCATTCCAAAGGCACCGCAGAATAATTTGGATACCGTAGATAGTGCAAAAATGGTATTTTTCTATTATGTCTGACCTGATTTTAGGGAAAGAGACAGGGAGAAAGAGAAGATTGATTTAGTTTCTATGCGTTTGCCATATGCTGAGGGAGCGTTAGTTATCACCGCCAAGGTGGCAGAGCTTGAAGGATGTGGAGCCTGAGCTGGTGGAATGATGGGGAGGAAAGGATGGAGGCTGTAAAACAATTTCTTTAAGAAAGCCCATGCAACATGTGGTACTGAGAGGTTGATATAATTTTATCTGTGTTACTGTTGTTTACTGAATCCTGTAGGAGGGTCCTATTTATCTTTAAGACCATGTACTTTAGAGTGGGTCTTTCTAGAATTATTGAGAAGTTGTTACATGCTTCAGGGCTGTTCTGCATCCAGCAATAAGAGCTGGTGTGGTCAGACGTGTGATGTTAGCCCCGAATTTTCAAACCTCTGCCTACATTTTTGAATGCACTGGTCTCGTTAAAAATAGCGGAAACTGTAGAGCTAAGTGCTTTTAAGCTAGTGTTGAAATCTTCAGGATGATATGTTTTAGCATGAATGCTGGACCAGCATGCTTGAAATAAGCAAAGTAGGAAGGAATTATCAGAGTTTGCACTGGATACCATGGCGACAAGGATGGCATAAACGCTTCAGTTCAAATCATTAGCTAGTTGAAGAGTTCCTGGACTGAGCAAGGCTTTTCCATATTAATAAAGCTTTTAAGGAGAAATAGTTTTAAAAACAGCTGTTATAGGGCCTTATTAAAAAGTATTTAAGCATTAATTATTGTGATTGCTACTGCCTTTAAACAGAGTCACATCAGTGGTAAGCTCTGAATATTAACCCATACAATTGCTCTTAAAATACTAAATGCCTAAATGAAACGTGGAGATGGGTGTGTCAGTAGTAACTTTCCTGGACTAGGATTGCCAATACATTCATATTTGATTCCACAAGAAGGGAGTTTGTTACTTAGTGCGGTTGAGGTCACTGGGGAGTGTGGCTGCCTACAAAGCAACCCCTGAGAAACAGAGCCGCTCGGTGTCAGTTATATCTACGCTGATTATACTGCTGTTAGGGGAAAGATTTCTTTCCTGTAGTTTGTCAACATTGGGCCACTTACAGGAACAATCCACTTGAAGTTGCAGACCGAGCCAGAGCCAGTAAGGCAAAAAGCAGACAATAGTTAGGTCTTTCAAGTGGTCCAGTTTACCCTTTATTTTTCCTGGCATCTGACTGAGGGGAGTTTAAAGGTTTTACGTTTTTTTCTGTAGCAGAAAGATATCTTTTTTGATACTGAACGGCATAGTTCTCAAAATGAGGACTTCATATTTCCTGTTGCTGTGTTATTTTCAAAGTGGGTATGTGTAAGGTTTGAAAGGGATCTCACAGAATCACTTCGCTCAGTGGTTTTAAGGCAGCCTTGATTAGTTAAATGGGTTTGTGCCACCTTCACACAAACTTCGCTGAGTCAGAATTGGATGCACTCTCGCGTGTGCCGTTACTGAGTTTACATCTTGCTGAGGGCACGTCTCTGAGCTTTGCACTGCCAAGAATGGCAAAAGCTCAGGGGAACACGCTGGGCTATTTCTGGGGTCCAAGGCAGTTCAGGTATCTTTCTGTTCAGTGCTACATGTAGGAAGGGAGATGGTACCCCTTGATAACAACTGAAATCTGGCTCCTTATGCATTAGGTGTAACAGTAGCTTTTGTTCATCTTAAATTTCTGCGGAGTTCCCAGACATGTAGCAACTGTTATCAGACTTCTTTTTGAACTTTTTAAAGTAGCATAGGAATGTGGGGAGACAGCATGTGTGTGCATAGATATAAAAAAATGAAATCCATGAGAATGTATTCTTTTTCTCATTTCATGTGCATCTGCCCCTGTAATTAAAGATGACATTTCTCATAGGCTTCATGGTGGATGCTGGCTTTTTTCCAAGCAAGACTCATGTCAGAAAAGTGTTGTGGCCTGATAGGATAACGTTCTAGTTGAAGTTCTTGGAAGTGCAGCAAAAGGGTGCAGATGGATAGATGTTATGAACTTGAAAGTTGGTGGATAGAACTGAAGTTTTTGGTGAAGCACGCTCAGGGTACCATGTAATCCGTAAAAAAGTGGAGTGGAAAATGGGGAGGGAACAGCGCGAGGAAGGACACTGAGCTTGAACTAATCACCTGTCAGTTGTGCCATTGAAAGTTTTCTCACAAGGGTGGTAGAGTCTAAACAATGGAGCAGGAAGATAACCAGCACTTTGTGTGAACTCAAAAAGGTGCAGTGGCTCTTAGGTAAGTTCAAAAGAGTACATATTCAATGTCAAAAATGAGACCTATATCACAGTGGTGACAGGATGGAAAGGAAACAGCAGACCGTAAAAACATTACAAAGAAAGGAGTAACAACTTTTTCACTGACCCAGTGTATAGATAATAAAGTATCTGGGAAGGAGAATGGAATTCTGCTTCTGCTGTTCAGCCAGAGAAGAGGGGCTGAAGTAAAGACCACATGGGAAAGATACTGGAGGACAGATTAACATTGGGGCAGGTCAAAATGTTAACGCCTGTCTGAAGTAAAATGTCTTATTAGGACATGCCAATTTGCTTAAAGTAATTTTTTAAGCACATATCGCTTTGGATAACAAGTTTTCTTACAGTCATATTCTAGTAAAAATGACAAGCGCAGTTTTTCCAGGACAGCCCTTCCCAAGATGATGGGAGGCCCAGGCTCAAGTCGTTGTTTTGTTGGATTCCTCAAACTCCTATTAATATTAATGCTTATTGTGTGCAGTAATTGGAGACAGACTTGAAATGGCATTTAGCCTTCTCGTTATGTTTAACTGTGTATTTTGTCTGTGCTCAAATGTCTCATTTTGCATTAGAAAAGGAAGAGGTAAGATGACCTTTATGCAGACAGAAGGTTTGCAATTCCTTTCTACCTTAAAATATAGTAGTGCTCCTCACTGATATTTATACTTGGAATTTGAAGAAAGAAAATGTAGAACAACTAGACTGGCACCATAATTATCACTGATCTATAGTTTATGAAGGAAAGCAGTAAAGCTGAAATTGGAATTTTAGAACTCCTTTAAAGACTTTGACACCTTACTCTGCCTAGTGAGCTACTGCCAAATAAATACACAATTGAATCTTCTTTATTCAAGATGACAAGATCTGAAATGAAATAATCATATTTCACTCCTAACTGAGTTTTAGTGCTACTTCAGAAGGGAAGGATTAATTTTAAATGCTTTCCTGGATATTCATTTCCTTTAAACTGGAAATTGCTATAATCAAAATGAAAACTCTTGACAGCGAATTTAAATGTTCATCTTCTGTTTCTCACCATAACTTTGTTTAATAGACATCTGCAGTTTACTGGAGAAAAGCCATTCTAATTCCTCACAGGAAATGAAAGCAATTTCTGTATTAAAATTTCAGCCTGTATGGTGAACGAAGGCTAGTCTACATACTACTTTGCTCTGGAATGGTGCTTCATGATTTGTTTCACACAATTTATTGCAGGGAAGTATAAGAGTTCAGATAGATTGCATGAAGTATATAAGCAGGCTGTGAAGAAGATACATTCCAATTATTCAATTTAGATTTATTTTTTGAAAGTGCAAGTATAAAATCATCCATCCTGGTATAGCCTTTGCAGAGGGTATTTGACTAAAGCAACTTGTCTTTGGTAGCTATCCAGTAAGAAGTAAAAGGTTGATGACATGATACATGGTTGTAGATATACAAATACTGATAAAAAAAAAAAATATCTTGTGTCTGGAATAGCTTAGTAAATTATCAAATGTGATGTTACACACTTATACTTCTGGATTTTTTTGGTCATCCATAGTCAGATTTTCTTCTGGGACAGGCTTTTCTTAGACTAAAACTGTATTATAGACCTGATGTGAACTGATTTTTTTTTTTAAACGGAATTCTTGTTTGTAAGTATGAGTAGTCTGGAGTGGATCTTTCTTACAAGTTGAAAAGGGGCAAATATCTTGGTTCCCATATAAATTCCATCCCCAGAATCCTCATTTTCTGAGGGTCCTGCAAAACAGCCCCCAATTGCGTTCTGGTAATTGGTCATTTTTCTATCTAAAGAACTCTTTTGCAGCTTAAACTTCTTCCAAGGTCGTTTACTTCCTCCGATAGAGTGGCACATAACATCTCTTTTGAGTAAGCTTTTAATTTCCAATGTGTAAATAATCACTCTCTCCCATGCACCTTAGGCGGTGTAGCTTCGCTTCAGCTGAGTCTCTGTGGTGGTTTTCTGTCTTTTTTGGTTTGTTTGCTTTAATTAGTTGTTGTATAAGGTTTTATTAGTCCTGTGCATTCAGTCTCAGCTTTTTGCTTGCCATTTACTAACATGATCTATCATGTATAATCTGAAATGCATGTATTAGACATGGCAGTACCGTTCCCACCATTTGCTCTCATATGATTGATTGTAACCACTGAATCACGGCTTTGATTTATTGTAAGTCTGGGCAGTGATTGTGGGTGATGGATCATGACGGTCATGATATTTCAGAAGTAAAGTTCAAATTATATTTTAAAAGAATTTTCCCCTCCTTTGAAGTATCACATTTGTAATCTTCCCATAGAGTTTATGGCAGCAGATGATTATAGTGATTGATTCTTCCAGGATACTATTAGACTAGCTTTATTTTGCCAGTATAGCCTTTTAATTAGTGTTTTTTTGAAATTATCAGCACGAATTGATTTATTAAAAAGAATCACTGGTAATATTTTTAATAAATCACTCACTATAAAAGGCTAAATTCCTTCATACTGGCAGTAAACAATGTAAGGGAATAGATTTTATCACAGAGTGCAAATGGTTTTAATCTATTCAGTCCCAGGATATTAAAGGTTTTGGTATTATTTGATTTTAACTTAGTAACTGAAATCTAGCTAGTATCTGGTTTTAAAATTGACTTGATGTTGCTATTTTGATTGTCTCTTAGTATTGTGGGGTAGCAAATTCATCCCTGGGTAAAATTCTGGGACTATTCTATGACAGGCCAGAGAATGAAATGGCA
The DNA here is from genome assembly GCA_013400135.1 of Rhinoptilus africanus. Taxonomy (NCBI): domain Eukaryota; kingdom Metazoa; phylum Chordata; class Aves; order Charadriiformes; family Glareolidae; genus Rhinoptilus; species Rhinoptilus africanus. The sequence continues at coordinate 719,444 of VXBO01005467.1, forward strand.
ACAAGCAATGCTGGAAGGGAAATGCAGTGGATGACTTGGGCAGCTCTATGAGTCTGGCTGGGATGGACTTTGCTTTCTTTATCACAGTCCACATAGTCCTGTACAATATCTTATGGTAATGCTTGCTGGTGTTTCATATTAAGTCTGGAACAGGGAACTTTCTGGAAAATAATTCTTTTACTCAATTTTAAAGCAATCTGCAAGTATAGCACAGCATATTGCCCCAGCCCAAGAATACATAGGTACAGCTGAAACATTAAATGCATCATTGTACAAAAGGAGAAACGTATCCAGCTTTTAAATGGGTTATGTAGAGATATAGTTGATAGATAAGACAGAGAACACACAACTACATATAGCACATGCCTCCTTTTCCCTTACGTGGTTTTCTTCTGTTAGAGAAGGCTGTGGCAACATCTTAAACATATTGAGATTTTTGTTCTTTTGGGCCTCCTCTCTTCTGAATCCCAAAGAAAGAGAGTCAATGTCTGTCCTCCTGTCAGAGCTGCTTACATAGATAGACTTTGAGTACTTCTTTTGGTACCTAAAAGTGAATAACCATGTAACACTTCTTTACACATTTTTAATGGTACCAGATAAGTCTGGTATTTCTAGATCTAACTAATAAGCATCATCTCAGGTCTCCATCCAGTAACCTGGGAAAATAAAACCAAAATGTTTAAGTCATTTTCACTAATGACTCTTCCTCACTCCTAAATGAAGAGCCAAACAACTTTATGAAAACTTTTTCTTGCCTCTTACATGCTTCCACGTTCAAATCTCCTTCCCACCTGCTGCTTTTTCTTAAGGCTTTCCCCCCAAGCAGCAGCTTCCTGTGAGCCTGTTTGCACTTACAAATCCCCCTCCTTGCCTGGGGAGGGGAAGAGAGATGGAGACAAGCAAACATGCCAGAGCTATCAGTCGCTTGGATTAAGTCAGTCTCAGATGTTTGGATCTTAATGAAGATAGAATGTTAGGAGTTTCTGAGCCTTTGGATGCGTTTCTTAATGATTTATTTAAAGTAAGATAGTATTGCTTCTGTTCATGTAGAATCTGGATAATTTACCCACTTTAAAGTGTTTTGTCCTTGCAATACCCATGTGAAAAAATACTCTTAATGATATAGATGGGGAATTGGGGGCACAGACATCCCGAATTAAATTATTATTTTCTTTTAGAAAAGTGTTAAAAGTATCTAGTTGTCTAACAGTTTTATTGGTGAATAGACTCTACAGTTCTGAAATTGTCACAAGGCATCTCTTTGCAACATTAGACTTCTAAGTATGCCAAAGAATATGATCCCGGAAGACTTGCCAAATGCCAGAGGTGGAACAGAGACCTGAAGTATTAGAAGGATCTTAAGATCCTCTGTGATTTCTAATGTGACTCTGAATGTCTAAACAATTTCACTCTGCTTTTTTTTCTTTCCTCGGCTTCCCTTTCTGTTTGGATTTGTAATCCCTCAGAGGAGGAATCCTCTCTCATGAAGTGTTAACAGTACCTATTGCTGGGTAGAAGACATATGTGCAAGATAGGCCTCCCTGTGCTGTTATTCTCTAATGAAGTAAACACAGAATGATTTGATAATGAAAAAACATGAAGAACATTGGCAAGATATTTATTCATATGTGCCTTGCATATTAGGAAATTCTTTAAGATAAAGCCAAATGTTAGATGGTTGAAAAGATTACTTTTTCTTCTAGTAATAGTTGGGAGTTACATTCTAAAATCCAAGTTACAGATATCATTACTTTGTACTGCTTAGGCATTTTTTGATGTCTAAATGGAGCCTGGACATCTTCCCTCTTGTTTTCTGGCTATGTCCTTCAGAAGCTATATTTTTTTTATGAATGAAATAATCACAAGCCCACTTACATTGGTAATAAAGATGTGGAATACAACTTTCTAATGATACGGTTATTAAAACTGATTAAAATTAATCACTGACAATGATATAAATCACATTTTAATGCAGTTTATGTTTTTGCATTGCTAGGCATGCTGTAGCTGGTGGCAAGACTATTCAACTCTCTCTACCTGCACACTTAGCTGTATGTGATGAACAGACCCAGTGTTCCTACAATTTAAATCATGGGTCTATTCGTTTAAGTAGCCCAGTACTTCCAAAATTTTTACCTAGAATTATTTTATCTCTTTCACCATAGCCCAAGCATTTGGTAAAGGTTAATATCAGAACTCAAATATTCATATGCATGATAATACAATTCCTTAGATGTGTAATAAAAATGTATTTATCCAGTGTATCAGATTTAATAAGCATTATCATGAGCAAAATCTGCTAGTACCAAAAGACTCCTTGCCAGTGCTTTCTTAATATTATTGCCTTTCCAAAATATTTGGATGATGTTTGCTGGAATGGCCACCTGCAGAGAAGGGCATGTCAGCCTGGCAAGGACAGACCGATGAACACAGTTGGCTACAGATTATTCAGGATCAAGGCAGCAGGAAACTGTGGGAAAAAAAAAAAAATGCTCCTGTATGGAGAGCTGGCTTTTCTCTCTGTATAAACTCAACATCCCACCTCTATCCAAATGGACTGGTTTTGCCCATTTCTTTATCTGTCTTTTCTGATCTTAGTCTCTGTCAGGCAAAAGGAGGGGAAGCAGTGGGGGAAGGAATATGGCACTAAGACCTTGCACGCACTGAGCCTTAGAGTCCCGGTGAGAGGTAAGGGGTACCATGTCACTCGCGTGTGATGGGGGAATTTGGAGGTGTGCTATGGAATGTCACCTTCCTAACTGCAGCAATATATAAAAGGAAAATACATTGTCAAACTAATAAAAACCTCTTTAGAATTAATTCCTTCTTGTAGGGAAATAATTTTGGCCTCATCCTAATGAGTTTCTAACCTCTTTTTCATGAGTTTGATATTGCTGAAGTGGCACAATGGATCTTCAGGAGCTGACCATTCACTTCCTGAGTTACAGCCAGGTCCTAGCCTACAAGGCAGTGATTCTCCAAAACACCTCACCCAGCCCTGGATTCTCCTCTTCCCCACTCTTGTAGCTCTCTTGCCCTCTCCTCTATCCTGCCATTCCCTGCTGCAACACTTCTGGGAAGTGTGGGAAAAGTAACGCTTATGGAGTTGATGGCCACTGCAGAGAATCATGTTTGGAGATGCAGGAAAGGATCCTGGCATCACTGTTAGTGAAATGCACGTTACAGTGTCACCAGTAGCAAGGGAACTTTTGGGGTAAGTCAGTCTGCAAGGGTGAGAACATAAGAATTAGGAAAGGTGATAGACCATTAATGATTACATGGGAGGACGGTGAGGTCGGTAGGTGAAGGTGATGGTGCTTTTGTGTAGAGGTGAGTGGATGGGGTCAGAGTCAAGTCCGGAGAATTGCACCGAAGAAAAAGTGATGTTAAAGATTTTATAACCACTGCTGTGAAGAATGATAAATTCTAATTTTACTAGATCTCCATTAGTTATATGCACATATTGAAAGCAAAAGTACAGAGTATCACTTTCCATGTAGTGTAATCCCTAAAAATTGTATCAGATAAATTTAATGAACCTGCAGATATAGTCATTTTAATTTTCAGTCTAACATGACTTTCAGCTGCTTTTAGTAGAGGCTAAAAAGAAATTGGGCAAATTTAAGGGGAGCTTGACCATTTTGTTTGTAACAGTAATCAGATTCTGTGAAATCTATTAATTAGAGAACTAATAATAGACATTGAAATCAGTTGAAGTGCAGGCTGCAACAGAAGTAGGCACTGGATGTCTGATGAGTATGAGACACCAGACACTTGAATGTATATAGACCTTTGGAAAGTCTTTAAGAGGAAGAAAGAAGCAGTATCTGTCTAAAATCAGAATGATGTTTTTTAAACCTCCATCATCTAACTTGTCCTTTTAACTGTCCGGTCCTATTATTTATGTAGAAAACTGCAACAAATGGCTGCTTATATCTTTAAAGGCTGTATTTGCAGCTTATTTTAATCTTTCCACTGACAATGTCACAATAAAATTGTAAACATAATTACAAATAGAAAAAAGGAAAGTTCAAACTCTTGTCTTACCAAAAGAAAAAAATCTATAAAATATGAACTTCCATTTAGTTTTTCTATTTTTTATTTTCTTTTCTGAATATATATATATATATAAAAAATCGTGTTCAGTTGGCTGAAGAGTGTTGTAAATCAAAGTGACTATTTATTGCAATGGGAATAAGGGATAGGTTGGGTAAAAAAAATAAAAAAAGAAGAAAAGAAACTAAGATATGAAACATCAAAGACAGTGTAAGATAAACATCACAAAAATTCATTGCCAGTAGTGAATTATAAAATTGGAAACAGGAAAAGTTTTTGAACAGTTATTCAGTAAACTTATTTTCATCGTGATATGTGTAAAATGCAAATTGTGATGAGTATATAAAGTAGTTTTGGTACGATTTCTGTAATTCAAACCATGTAATACAGTTTTCATGGAATATTGTCTGAATACCAATGTAGATATTTCTTTTAAACGTTTTTAACTTGGTGTTTTCAGAGTATCTGAGTTTTTCTAGTAGTTATTTTTTAAAAAATATATTGTTTTAAATATTAGGAAAGCCAGATATCAGAGTGAAGGAGGAATTAAGACAATAAACCTGTACAACTTAGTTTTCTTTCCTTGGGATAGATCCATTCTGGAGTCATGGTATTGTCTAATCCTACAAAGGCAACTGATAGTTTCATTTACTTTCTTCTCAGTTTTGGGTTATTCAGTGTCTATCCTTTCTTTTTTTTAACTTCTGTGGTCAAGCTGTATGAGCCCCTTGTGCAGATGAGATGGAAATTTCCACGAAACCTTGTGTGTACTTCCCCACGCCCACGCGCTCACCGCCTCGCAATGATGCAGCACTGCTGAGAATGTACTTGGTTTTCTGCTCAGGTTTATTTTCGGGTTTATGTTGTTTCTTTGTTACCTTTGCAAATATGTTTTCAAAACTACACAAATGTTGATTAAATTCAAAGAGTCAAAGATTTAAGGCCAGAATATTCTGACTCATTACATAACACAAGCCATAGAACATCACGTTTTAATTTTCAAATTAAGCTCAGGAGTTCTTTCAGCTATTGCATATTTTCTGGAAAACTCTCACTTGGGGACTGGTAAACACTTAATCTGAATCACCACATCCCAAAGGAAATTGCTCTAATAGGTCCAGTTGTTTTCATTAGTTTAAGAAACGTGTTTTATGTGTTTTCTGATTCTTTGGATTTAGAATTCTGGCTGACAGACCTCCCTCTGCTGTTTTTCTGCTCCCTGAAAGAGTTTTCTATCAGAAGTTTTATCCTTGTTGAAATTTTCATTAGACTTAACCTTCTATTCTATAGACGAAGTAGATGGAAGCTCTTCAGTCTCTCACTATAAACCGTGCTTCCCAGACTCAGTCATTTCTGTACCTCTGCCCTGGGTTTTTAACATTTCCTTTGAGGAGTGGGCGCTGGGAACTGCACAGCGGTGTTGAAGTATCTGCTTCCCTTATGCTGTTCACTGAAGCGACCCCCCAGCTTGGTATTACCTGCTTATGCTTCTGCTGAAGGCATGAACTCCTCAGGAGCACACCAGTCTGTTTCTCCATTAAAATTAATATAATGCAGTAAAGGTTGGCCAAAACAGTAACCACAGAAATCCTTTTCAATTTGCAGATTTCAAACATGATTTAGGAAGAATTCTTTACCTTCAATTTATTTATTTTAGAATGATGATTTACTGGAAGCACCCTCCTAGCAACATTCTTTTCTTTTCCCAGCTGTTCTGTTGGAAGACAAGGAAGACGGGATTTCTCAGCATAAGAAAGCAGTGGCGTTCACCGAGGATGCAAGTTGCACTCTATTTAGTGCCCCCCCCCGCCTTTGGGAGCACATACAGGGTTCAGGGTTCATAGCTATAGCAGGGGTAGGCTCAGGGAATGGGAGTGCTGAATGGGAGAGAGGAGGAGGAAGAGCAGGAGTTGGCATCCATGCGGACACAGGAAGATGGCAGCACAGGTGGCAGAGTTTTTTGAAGGTGAAATTTAACAGGTTTTATGATATTCATCCATGTTGATGGGCGTTTGTCCTGGATAACTGCCCATTGCCTGAAATCTTCCTCAGCGTGGCTGATGCTTGGTTTCTGAGTTAAAGTTTAAAGCAATATGTACCTTTGTGGTTTTTTGTTTGTTTGTTTGCCTCTGAGAGAAGGAATCCAACTGTTTGAATACCAAACAGACGTTATCGTGGAGGTTCATTTGGACTCTTCGCAATTGGCTTTCGTTTGTGGATTTTTTTTGTTTGTTTATTTTTATTTTTTCTTTCTTCAGAACCAGGTCAAAAATGTAAATGAAGTAACAGGCTTAAGCATACACTTCAGTTTGTGTTGGTTTTTCTTCCTTTCTATTCCTTAGTAGTTGCTAAAAGAATTTGCCACAGTATTCCCGTGATACTCTTCAGTGTCCAGTTCTTTCATTTTCACAGTCAACCTTAGTATCTCTCTTCACATCTCTTTAGCCCATGGGACTGTGCACTTCACTAAATCCATTGCAAATTTCAAATGATTCATTCTCCTCTCTTCTAAGTAGGTTTCTTACTCACTGCCTCTTCAAATTGTCATCAGCATACTGCAAAGTTCAAGAAGTATTTTTTTTTTCCTGGTATGTTTATCTTCAATTAACTAGTTTATATTCATTCTAATATTTCTCCTTTGGCTTCTGCACTTAAATTGTACCATGTTTGCTCAAGGGCTATATTTTTATTGCTTATTTACTGCTATAGCAATGGAGTGCTATTACCCCTACCTGCCTCTCATACTATGGAGATTTAAATGGATACTCATGTTTTTGATAGGACTTTTCCTAGTTGGGGCTGGGAAAGAGTCCTTACGTGCGCATAGGTAAACCTCTCAACGTTGTAGAATCAACAAATTGATCATTGATCACTTCAGATGGAAAATAATGACTGCTCTCTAAGACGACAGTAGGAACTTACTCCACTCTTTAAAGTAAATTTAATTTGTATGTTTTAATTGTGAAATGTCAAATAGAAAAATTAAGACGATACAAATTCATGTATCATTCATATGATCCCATTTTACTTGTATGAAATAAAAGACGATGTGGGATTTACCATATTGGAAGCGAATGTTAGTGAGCAAATTGGAGGTACCTGAGCAGAAAGAACAGGAAAATGTTGTCTTTTTTTTTTTTTTCCTTCAAACTTAGAAGACCTGGTAATAGGGGGTGAAAAAAAGCATAAATCAGGATACTATTATAATATAGCCAGGAACTGCAGAAACTGATATTTTTGGTTTTAAACTCTTTCTACATGAAAAATGAGGGGAAAAAAATAGATCCTGCTCTATAAAGAATTTAATCAGTGACCTCCTAACTCTCAAGAGCATAACTTCCAGCTCTCTCTTTTTCTGGTGTTAAAGCACATTTTGTGGTCATTCATTCCACTCTTTTGAGCAAAAGAGCTGTGTTCTTACAAACACTGAATGCTTGTTTCCAGGGGAAAAAAAGGATTCTTTTTCATGCAAACAGTAGAGAGTGTAATAGAGCCTCAGAGGTGGCTGGGATGTGAGGTTTCAAATACTGTCACTAGATACGCACAGCAGTGGTTCTGGGGACATGTCAAAAGAAATGAAGTGTGAAACTGTATCTGCAACCTTTTGCCAGAAGGTTTGGAAATAAGGGTGTTTCCAGCAGTTTACATGGCTGTCTCATTCCCTGAAGTTTACAGCTATATTGTCTGTGCTGCTGCAGAAGTCATTGTAGTTATATATCAGAAGATGCATCTGAATAAACATTCGGGGTGAGAAGGAAGAGGGTGCAGATGAAATCTCTTAATGTACTCAGTGATCAAGAGCAACCTCATGATAGCGAGATAAATGATTATATGAGTGAATGAAGAGATTTGAAGAAATACCTGAACTGAAATGAACCTAATTTTTGCTAAAATGAGGAGATTGAGACGATAAAATAGCAAAGATGCCTAAGATGAAGAAAATCACTCAGTGTTATTTTGCATTCCAAAAATTTCCAGCTGGCACTCTTAAGTGGTCTCTCAGAGATCTGGGTCACATTCTCCTGACAAGAAGTCTCTCACCCCGCACCCCCCAGATAGTTATTAATCATATTAACCAAATATACTTCAAAGATACAAAAGTGCTATAACATATTATGGCGTATCAAAGCACTGTGATTATCAGGATGATTAAACTTAAACCTTAAAACAACTAAGAGAGGCATAAGCTGTACTTGGTGCGTCAATGATCTAGTAGAATGAGAGATGTTAGTCTTTATGTGGTCGTTTTATGATTAATTGCAGTACGTGGAAGTTATTTCAAAGCTATAAAGAGGCAGAGCTTGATGTGTTGTTCCCCAGGAATAAAACCCTGGGATTCTACCTGGAGTGAGAAGCAGAATGAAAGATAAAGATAAAAACTTCATGTATTAATCTGAAAACCTGCAGCTGGTTCATCTAGAGTTCAAATAGATTTTCCGTGCCTTTATGCTAAAATATCACATGGTCAAATTGTTCTCATGAGCTCAGCAGATTTAGTTTTTTCTCAGGAATTGAAATATGTAAAATCAATGTGAATTTACTAGTTATATTCTTAGTCTTTTACATTTTCTTTTTGCTGAATTGTACTAACGTAATCTTTTCTTAAGGAGAGGATTCTGTTTTCCCCTCTCTAGCTATTCCACAAGAACAGAAAAATGAGAAGTCAGTAATTACATTAAAATCTTGTCTTTAATGATGGATGGATTTTTGGATGGTCGGCAGTAACATATTATCCTATTCTTTCTGGCATGACATCTTGTCCTCTTCCAAGCCACTGCTTTATTTAAAGTAACTGAAATTAGCACAGTGTCTGCTTCTGTGAAGAATGTTAAGGTGTGCAGATTTGCCAGCATCCACGAAAGATACTGGTACCTGCGTGGTGCTGCTCAGCCAGAGATGTTCTTCACAGCCTCTTCTAATGATAAAATTTTTCCCAGTGACATTCTCAATCACCTAATTCCTTTTCAGTAAATTAGAAGACATTAGCTAAGGAATTAAGTTAATTAGAGGGGGGAAAAAATAGACCTCTTCATTCTAATGTTAACCTTAGGGTATATTGGACTTCCTAACTGGCCTTCATATTAATGGCTGTAATGAGTAGATAAAAGCTTGTCAGATTTTGGGGGAGTTGCACTGAAGCTTTGTCTCAATGAGTCCCACAATAAAATCTCAATTTAAATTTATTGAGGCATACAGCTTTCATTTCATTTAGATATATTATTTATGTAAAGTAGATGCTAAAGTAACCCCCAATTTTATAAATATGCAGATAAACCCCCCTAGTGTCACCGAAGTAAGCTGAGAACTCTGCATACTTCTTGCTTTTGAATGTGAAGTTTTGTTTCCCTTGTCCAAGCACTTAGGTATCTCTGGGTGCAGACTTCAAAATAACGTTCTAGTTAGTTGTGACCGGAATTTTTGGAGACTCACTCTGCTGCTAAATGGGATGGCTGTGACTAGTAAACAAAGGATTCTCTTACTGTACTTGACTGCTTTTATTCCCATTTTCCCATTATCCTTTTCTATAGCTGAATAATGAGGGGACGCTATTTTCCTAAGCCTGTAAATATTTCTCTGTGCTGTTGCTCTATAGAAACATGGTAAAGAAGAAAAGCTATTGTTACAGGTAGTTGTTAATTTTCAAATGGAGTGCTTTAGTGAAACCTGGGTAATTGCTCTTGCGTCTGGGCACATATGAAGCAAATCATAGGCATGCTTCTCGAGCAAGTTTTCCACACCTTCACAAAGGCCGTATATTCAGGCATGGGCACAAGCTGCTAAAATATCAGGGTCGTAGTTTGGAGAGGAAGGTTGCGCAGGAGGATTGGTTCAAAAGGAGTGAACCTTTTCGCTTGTCTTTCATTGCTGTTTTAAGAAGGGCTTCAAATCTGGGAAGGTGGAAATGCGTTCAACGTGTTTCAAGTGTTTATGTTGGTTATCATCATAGGAATAAATCACAGTGTGTAGTAGCTATCTGAACACTTATATGTTGAAAGACTTCGTACGTGGGAGGAGACTTGGCTTGAGTTTCCTCACCCAGAACTAGATACACACTTGAATGTTTGTAGGACTAAGGCCTAAAACATCTCATTTTTCAGTCTGTTAAAATGTGTTACTTTTCTTTACAATACGATGAGTGGGGAATCTTTTGGCACTAATCTTGGTACAGTGTACCACCTCAGTGTTACCAGTTGTCTTTTCAGTAATCATTACTCGTTATTTTCCAAAAGCATGGAGCTAACAGAGGGATGACTGAGGAGTTTTTAGCTGATGACAAAGTATAACTAGATTAATGATTTTATTTTCTACCATGTTGTTTGTTTGTGGTTTGTTTTTCTTTCCTCCTCTGGGATCAGGGTCATGTTGTTAGGGAATGGAGTTACTTGTATTTGTCATTGTACTAAAAGTGGTTGTCATAATGCAAATGAATAATTGGCAATTGATTTTTTTTTCCTTTTTGTTTGTTATTGGCATATTCTTAAAAGAGGGACTAATTGATGGTCATTATATGTGACGTGAACTTAATTTTTGTTTTCAACACCCTTCTGCTCCCGCCAAGAGATTTGTTATCTCAGTAGGGATCCTTCTCATCTTGGTTTTAACAGAAAACACTGAAAAACAGAGGAGTCAATAACCGATTTTTGTATCCTTTTGCATTTTTGTGCAGAGTTTTATGGAGTTTGTACTCCAAAAATGGACTTCAAAAAAGTAGGAAATTGAAGGTTAGATACTTTTTCTTTCTGAATTCAGTGTCTACATGATAATGCACTTTGTGATGAAACAGCTAGCTGAAATGTGAAATTAAACTTCACATGCCACCATCCTCATTTCAGCCTGATGGACGTCTTTTAAGTAAAATAAAGATTGACCAGAGGGTGGTTGTTCCTGGTTTCTGAGCTCAAAATATGCAGCTCAAAATACCCTTAGCTTGCCAGGTAGTCCAGGATGGACTTGCCAGGGCAGGTGTGCTCCGTGCAGCTCAGGTTCCACGTGAGCTGGTGTCCATAATGATGCACGTGGTGTGGTGACACAGAGCCTTACTGGTAGTTGTGGCCTGGTGCTGACTCGATGAGAAAAGCGCTGTACTAATGGTGATACGGCTCAAGACAAGTTATGGGTTCAAGTGCCCCTGTACCACCTTGTACTGACTGCTCTGAAAAGTGAGCAACGGAGTGAAACTGGCATCCACCAAAGTGACTGCTAGATTTCTCAAGGTGGAAGATGGGAGACAGTTTGAAATTAACCGAATTTGTCGTCTGAGTTCTAGGCTGGTTGAGAACTAGTAAGCTTAAAGAGAATTCCTGTTTCCTCGGTGAAGAGGACTCCATCCTAAATGGTGCCAACAACATGAGAGCTGGCAGCTCTGACAGCCTTTCTGCTACGTGTGTGCCCGGGGCACCTGACTTTTACCTGAACCTACAGAAATACTCCAGTCATAGAAGGTTTCTCCAATAGAGAGATGAATTATTATTTGCTGACATGTAGTTAAGTAGGTATAACAGCAACTAGCTCTTGTAATGTTTATACTGTGTATTTTATTATTCTGTACAGGTGTTTATAAAGTACATTGAGATCTTTAGCTGAAAGGTGTTGTATAAATGCAAGCAATAATTATTGTTACCCATATAAAAGAATAAGGTCTTCCTGCCAGTAGCCTTTCCTCAAGGGGGAATTTAATTTCTTTATCTACAGTAATTTTATTGCAGTGTCTCTAGAGATCGGAATGTGCAGTATTTAACGTAGATTTAAACAAGAAGGAGACTCACTCTGCAATCCATTGAAACCAAAGGGATGTGCTTCTGCCTTCTTTTTGCTGGACACGTAGCTATACACACAGACAGAATGAATCTTGTTGAAATTCTCAGGTCACTTCTGGTGTTCTCTGAAAGAGAAGAGATACGTTTAGCCTCTCTGTTTAAGGGATACCCTTTGCACATTTGGTTTGTTTCAGGATGTACTTATTTGCATTTGCTTATCCCTAGTTTAGGGTTACCAGTCTTACTGATGAACAACAAACTTTGTGTGTCAAAGTGTGACGGCTTGTGTTAAAGCAGACAGGCTTACAGTCCCAACATACTAAATGGACATTATTAATCCAGATGTTCATGTAAAATAATACAGCTTCAGGAAGGTGCATCTCAGCCCTCCAGAAGAAGAAAGCTGTATTTTCCTTATGTACTGGTGGATGGATCTTTAGAATTGCTTACACTTGGCCATAACAAACATTAGGCTCAGTAATTTAATGTAATAATTAAAATTAATTTAGGTGAAAGAAATATTTTTTTTAAACCTATGATACATGTCAGCAAAAGCATAATTTCTGTCGATACCTCTATTTTTGTCTCATAAGAAGAGACAGCAATAACACTGCATAGTGCCTTTAAAGTTTTTAATGTATTAACAGTAATAGTGAGATGAGAAGCTGTTACAGCTCATTCGAGTGGTTTACCATTGGGCAAACAGTTGGCAGTTATTGCACTTGGAAGAATTAAATGGATGATTTGAATGGCAATGCTAGTTCTTCAGTGAATTCCCTTTTTACATCAATTGTAGCATATGTCCACATTTTTTTCTAACAGTAATGAATTTCCTGAGGTGGTTTCCCCTTGTGCTTTTGAATGCTAAGTGTTAAAATCCAGCAGGAGAGACCTGCAGTTGACCTTTCATGCTAAATGCGGAAGGGCTGTTGTAGCCTTTAAAAGGCTTTTGTGCTCCTGGGCCTCCTGGGAAGCTCCAGTTACCTTCAGACTGGATCAGCTGTTTCAGGTACGAAGCATCAGTTGGGCAGAGTAACTTTTTAATATTTTTTTTTTAATAGTGATGTCTGCTTTCTATAAGTTGAATCTCAAAACATCTGTTTGTGCATGCAACACATCTGGCTTTCCGTCTGGCTGCTATGGTGTGTTCTGTCCCTTTCCCATCTGTTCAGGAGTGAAAATCACCAATACCTATGATTTGTCTCTGTTCGAATGCCTTTTCATATTTAAGAGCCTGATAACAAAATCGATGTAGGCAGTATAACTGCCCCATAAAAACACTTCTGCAGCCATTATACAGGCTTCAGCCTTTGATATCACAAGGGGTTCTGAGTAGACCTTTGCATTTGATTAATCCTGATGCTCATATCAAAACACACGTGTTAAGATTTTCACTTTCTACGGAGAGGTGGTCAAATGTCAGCCTGTGATCTAGATTTAAATGGCAAATCAATGTTCCCTGTATTTTTCAAAGATTATATTTCTGATAGCCTGTTTTATTCGTTCCAGAAACCTCTGATTTCTTGCTTTTCTCTCATCTCTTTGAGAAGAGGCTCTGTACCTTCTAGGCCTGAAGGGCACTGTGTGGTGCCTGGTTGGTCTGGCAGCGCAGGTGTTGGCGCGTTGCTTTGCATTTGATCGATGTTAGTAGACCTATCCAGGAGGAAAAGGTGTAAAAAGCAGGGAGAGGAGAGTCCAGTGGGATGCTGAAAATTCCCGAGTTAAAATGCAGAAGGTGCACTGATGTGGATGCTGGTGGTGTGCACGGGCTTAAAGGGAAACTGTGCAGTTCTGTGGAGGAGAAAGCCATCGAGGGTTGTAGTGCAGAAATACGCCTGTGTACTACATAGAAATACATAGAGAGCATACCTGCCGGGGGAATCCCCCGCGCTGCCAACTGGGAATTGCTGGGAGAATGGTAGAGAGAAGTATCGCTCCAGGACTGCTGCTGTTCTACACTCTGTCAGAGACAGGTTATAGAGCTCGGCAGAACTTCTGGTACAGCTGTTCTTATGTAAGCTGAACAATTAAAAAATCCAATTTAATTCATGGATTTATTGTGCTTGCTATTATATATACTTGTCATAATAACTGTTACCTAGTTACTGACTTCCTTTTCTTTAAAAAAAAAAAAAAAGATAGGGTATAATTTGAAAAGTGTTACTTTGAGCTCTGGTGTATTTAAAGCATGCAAGAAGGCAAAGCTTTTTTTTTTTTTGGCAGAAAGCTTTTGAAGTGAAACTTCCTTAGGCATGGGGTGACTAAATCACAGACACTGTTTTGAAATCGTGAGTTCTAATGTTTGTAGAAAAATTGTCTCTGATGGCAATTATCTTAGCACTGTTTGTGGGAATATTGCAGGCAGAGAGATGCATGAGGAAGTGTGGTAGGGTGAGAAAGTTGTTACATGATTGGAGAGAGATTGTAAGAATAGAGAAAAAATACTGATAAATAAGAACAGAGAAAAAAATAAAATCAGAAAATATATCTTACTAATATTACTTCCCATTTGCACTGGGATCCAATAAGGATTTATGTTCAAATATTAATATAGTCATATCTATTGTAACAGACTTTGTTATATTTTCTGCTCTAATCACTCTATTTGAACAGTTAAAATCATGTTGTGAGTATTTTAGGTTTAAAATTTCAGTGCTTGCTCAAAGTCTAATTTTTTTTCTAGATGATTTTCCCTTTTCGAAGCATAAATATAATCTTCCCTCTATTATTTGGAGGAAGAGAATTTTGTTATTTATTAACTTAAGAATAGGAGCTACTTTTCTGAAGTGTGTCCACTTTCAGTTTCCTAAAATTACTAGAGTATATTCAGATCCTTCAAGTAGGTTATCTGTAGCAAGGACCTAAAGATAATATTAAAGTAATTCGTTCAGAAAGCTTGCAGTGCTGCAGGACTCTAATCATCAGGGTGCACATCTCTGTTTCTTACAACACAATTATTATCCCTTATTTCTTATGTAAATAATTTGCAGTTGCAAAAATGAGGGACAACAGCCATTGCAAAATAAAATGAATGAAAGCCGTGAAACAGAAGTGGTTTAGGAAACCTGTTTCAGAGTGCTTATAGGTTATCTTCCAAATCAGTAAATCCTAGAATGTGTATTTTATTCTGTCTTAAGAAATGAAATAATAAGCAGGAAGTATTCTGTCCAATTTGCAGTCAAGAGAGATAGACCTGCAATAAAGTGGAGTGCCTTTGTATTAAAAGTAAGAAATAGTCAGTTTTGTCTTCTCTTGAAGCTTAAGTATAAGGAAAAATGCCTTGATATTGTTTCTAAAGTATTGGAAAAGCTGAATATGTTTTTTACAAGTATATAAGTACTAAAATAATGAAACTATCCGAGTCCCCTTGACACTCTTCTCACTACCTTAAATATATCACCAAAATAATGCTCAAATAAAACTAAAGCGGGGAAGGGGGAAGTGTGAAGCCTTCAATTGGCAAATGAGAAAACTCAAGAGCTGAGTGTTTCCTGCGTGATCTCACGGTTTTTCACACTTACTTACTTTTCCCTCTTACAAACATACAAGTGAAAGGGTTGATTTGAAAATAGAGTTTGGTGACAGTACTCTGGTCCTCCCAGACTTTGCTTGGTGATGGATAAGAATGAAGGAGTGTGAAATTATTTCCTGGTGCTTCTTTAGCCTTGCCTTCAGCTCTGGCTTCGTACTTCAGTTTGCTTCCAGCTTTTTTCTACCCAAAGTAAAATGTTTCCTGTCCATGTGCTGCTTCTATTTCTGTCAAGTGGGGTTAGGAACTGGTGTTGAAAAGACAACATAATGCTCTCTACCTCCTGGAAATTTCTTTTTACAATGAGCCATCCTTAAAGGCCAGCTCTGCTCAGCCACGCAGCTGTTTCACACAGAAATAATAGCTTAAAGCTGCTTGTGTCAAGGACAGGAATTCAGATCCTGTAAATTTATGAAAGATGAATGCTACGGTAGACTCTGCAAACTTTTTCTATATAAACAAGATTATAGATAACACAATGAAAAAGAAATTACTTGTTGATGGCAATTCCACATTTAGTACTATTCTTTCATGTTTGTGTTCCAGTCAACCAGGGCAGTGACCAGCCTAACCTTCAGCGGGAAATGATACATTCCGTTATTCCTTATAAAACAGTAAAGTCCTTTATTTATGACAAGCATTAGTTTTGCAGTCACAGTGACAGGATTCGTATCTTAGCAGTGCATCCAAGGCTTTCCTTCCCTCCTTGTTATCCCTGAAATTGTCTCGTTCTTCTGTTGCCAGACCTGAACATATGGTATATCTGTCAGAGCGAGGAAGAAGGCTCTCGGCCACAGAGATTCTCCCTCCAGCCAGATGTAACAGAAGAGACACAAAGTTCATAAGTTTGCTTTTCTTTGAAGTTCTAGTGAGTTAGTTCCGATTCCAACCTGCTAAATTTACATGATTGTGGTTGACACTGGAGTATTGTAGGCATACCCAATTATTATATGGTTTTGCAGATCACTTTTATGAGAAATGCTCCCCTGAGTGCATTTTATATAGTGTCATTTTCCTTATGAAGTGCAGGTGTTGCAGCATCTTCAAGAAAGTGATGTTCTCTAAAGAGTAATTTTTAAATATTGTCTCTGAAATTCTGCATATTGGCCGTATGCAAATCAGGTGGGCAATTAGGTTATTAAAATAGTACTATATGATTTTTATGGTTGAATGTAGGCCATACCCTGAGCAAGAGTAACTAATCGGGAAACTTAAGACAGAGGTTGCTGTAGGTTGTGTAGTTACATCAAACAGGTCTTTTGTTTGTCAGATGTTCTAGGCAGAAGTCTTTGACTGTGATTGAGTTTGGATTGATATACTTTTCCTATAAAGTATGAAATAAATGGGCATAAGGAATTATTTTACTAGTAATAGCTCAGGATAACCATCTAATGTTAGAATCTGAATTCTTTAATAAAAAGTCACGATAAGGCTACAAGAGACAAAAGCATTTATAGAATTCTTTATTTTTATTAAATTATTTGTGGATTTTATAGGACTCCTTTTAGTCTTGAAGAAAATGAAGGATTAACTGTCCAAAATTATGAGCAGTGGAAAGAAATTAATAACCGTTTCTGTGAATATTTCTGTTTGAGTTGCCATGGAACAAAGCTCAGCTTTTCTTTTATGTTGCGTGTATTTGCAATCTACTAAATGAAGGAAAAAAAAAAAAGAGGGCATCAAACTCACTTTGTTATGTGATATGTCAAATAAAATAAAACTGAGCCTAATTCATTATGATTTATAAACAGATGCTCCTGCATATGTGCATGTGTTTGTGTATTCATGTACTGATACATTTTAAGAAATGATTGCCCTCTTGGTAGTGATTGCAAATAATTATTTGTGGAAAAAAAATCCCATTATGTAGGCACCACCTAAAATTGTTTGTCACCTCTGAAAACACTGCTCTTCAGTTCGTACTTCCACCTCCGAATTCCCACCAAACCTTCTCCTCCCCAGTGTCATGCAGGAACAGGGATGTCAGCGTTCAGGAAGATACAGCCATGCAGTTCTTCCTAATTGCCAACACCGAATAAATTCACATCACTTATATCTGTGAAAAACGGACAGATTGTGCTTGTACATTTGAGCTTGGAGAGTCTCTTCCATCTTAAATATTGCTTTGTTCTCAAGCTAGTAGAAGTCTGAATCCGTTCCGTTTTTCAAACTGGGAAATAGCTTGTTTTCCCTGGGGGGGGAAAATTTGTAAGGGAATGCAAAATGCTCTCCCAAGTCCAAATCGCCTTACCGTGTGCATCAAATGTTTTGCACTGGTCTACAACAATATTTCTAACCAGTTGTTCAGCAGGTCAGCTGAAAACATAAAGGAAAAAAACCTAGAGCAATATCAGCACAGTTAATCTTTTGTAACCAGCTTTCCTTTGTGCAGTGATAACTTTAGATGCTCGCACAAAAAGACAAGTCATTAGTAAACTATAAAAAAGGGAATTTTCTTACTGCTTGTCAGGCACTGCAGTAATTTTGAAGGACTGAACATCATTAAAAGAAAAATCTTTGTGTTTCATGTAGCACAGATCCATAAAGCGGGCATCGGTATAGTAATGAATGCTAGTTTGCTGAATTTAAATTAGCAAAATCCAAACTTAGCCTGACAACTTTAATAAAATACTTTAACCTGTAAACAGAAGTTGTTTGTCACTGTCGTTATTTCAACACACTTGCAATATTTAGCAGTTATATGAGTGCTGAAGTCTTCTGGCATTTTCCAAAACTGCTTGCATAACAATAAACCCCTTCCTTTCCTCAGTGGCTCAGGATTTCAGACCGTAAGCTAGTCTAGCAGGTATTTGATAGTGTGATAAAACTGCTGTAGACTTGCCTAAGCCAGCAGCAAAACCCTTCTGAGTGCATCTTTCCTGATGGTGGGTTTGGCTGGAGCGATGATCCTATCAACTAAATCCAAGTTATAAAGGCAGTAAAGAGTCTGCTGTGGTAGGCACCTCCCTAGCTTAATTTCTCTTTCTTTCTGATGTTTCTCTGTAATTGAACTGTTTTCGGAAGCTGAATTAATCACATTAACAAGCATTTCCATGTTTGGATAAAAGTGCAAAGCTACTCAAGGGTAATGTTCAGTGCTTTTCTTTTGGACATAATGTTTGCTAGTTACCTCGTTAACCCTATTATATTGCACTTGTACGTGAGCTAAAGTCTTTAATTGTTGTATCCTTGCAAGATGTTACTTGTGTCAGGTTTCATACAGGGTTTTTTTTTAGGGGGAGAAAAAAGAAGTTCACGTGTATATTCTTTGGTCGTGCAACACCAAGGTTGGTGGTGGTCTAAGAGCCCACCCAGATGGGACGCTTGAATGAGACTGGTTTTCAGTCCCCTGACTTTAGCAATGTCTGTGGTATTGACACTTAGAATTTCATCAGAAGTTGGTTATTTCCAGGATTTAAAAAAAAAAAAAGAACAAAACAAAACAACCACCAGCTGTTACAGTCTAGTTTATAGAGCTCATTAGAGTTACAGTAAAGTTTTCTGAGGAACAGGTTTTATTGTGGGAACAATAAATGTACTCTAACTTACACCATTCAGCTTCACCCACGAGCTGAGATTTGATGATGAAAGTGTGAGAAAAGAAAGTGAGAAAAGAAAGTTAAATACGTTATTATTCAAGAGAAGTGATACATATTGTAGATAGAATTAAGGGCTCCTAATGACATGGTACAGCTGTGATCAGGTCACTGTTAATTTTGAGAGCAACCTGGTTCAGTGTAAGATCTGACCTTTTTCCTGCTCTAAATTTCACTAGAAAATAAAAACTCAGACATCTATTATAGAAAAATGCTGAGAGTCATGAAAAGAGAGTGCAGTTTGAATGAGCAGATTCATCATGAATATAATATGTGTTCCTCCATGTTAATGTCCTAACAAAGCCGGTGAGGAAAATTTTTTTTTCTTTTTTCAATCAGCCTGAAGTTGAGGGTTAGAGATCAAAGGAAGAGGCTTTAAAGGGTCTTGTTTGCATGATTTCCTCTTCTGAAAGCCAATTATTTTCCACTGCGATATATCCTAGTAGTTTGGGGCTTTGTGTACTGTTTCATAAGATTACAGGTTAATGGTAAACCTCTGGTTAGGCCGGTTATTTATAGGGGGGGAAGAGGAAAAAGAAAG
Organism: Rhinoptilus africanus; assembly: GCA_013400135.1. NCBI lineage: Eukaryota > Metazoa > Chordata > Aves > Charadriiformes > Glareolidae > Rhinoptilus > Rhinoptilus africanus. The sequence goes on from VXBO01005467.1 coordinate 738,923, forward strand.
GAGGGGGGGCAAGTTTTAAAAGAAAGGCTGTGTATATTCTGGTTACTGTAATTATTTCGGAAAAAGCAGACACAATACTGTGTAAGACAGATTGGGGAGAAGGAGAGAAATTTAGGGATGATTTATCTCCCTGCTTATTCATCTGTTCCTGGATTTCTGCGTTTGAACTCTGATATTCTTGGGGTGGAAGTCTCTTTTTGTTTGTGCAGTGTTAAGCCCTGTGGCCTTACCTCTGGGGAGGTTTCCACAGCCATCCAAATACATGTACTGGCCTTTCCAAAGAGCCATTCAGAGACCTCCAGGGAAAAGTAGTGGATGGAATTTCCCTGTTGACATTGGCCAAAGGAATCTGTGGAAGATGGCTGTATGGAATACTCTATTATCTGACAGCACTGCATGAAAAAAAGTCTTTTTCCACCTAATTAGTGATACTTGCCTAATTGGCGAAGGTTGATGCAGTGGTTTTTTTCTTTTCTTTTTTTTTTTTTTTCTCTCCTGTGTTACAGATATACGCGGACTGCAGGGATTTCTCGATCAGGCCTCAAGACTGGGACTTGATGTATCATTACAAAAAGTGGACAGGAACATCAGCAGAGTCTTTGCCAACCTTTTCACTACCATGAAAACAGAAGAGCTGAACCGCTATCGGGACACATTGCGAAGGGCTATCTTACTCCTAAGCCCACGGGGAGCCCAGACTTTTATTAATGAGGTCAGTGAACAGTTGTTTTTATTGTCCACATTTCAGGAACATATATCATGACTTATGTCATACCTTGCCTTGTTTTCTGAAGTGGCAAATTTTGGCAGTGCTGGTTGGTCAACGTCAAATAAGATTGTCAGACTCTAGTGTTGAAGAATTGAAATATCAGGTACTCCACGTAACGCATACTTTGTGGGTGATGCAAATGAGACAGCATGGGCCTGGTGGACACTTTCGTTGTAATATTCATCTCTTTTTTCTGGTTGTCTTCCATACCACTACCTTTGACTTGTATTTCAACCACTGTCAACAAGTGACCAGAAAATCTACTGTAGTCTATTAGAAATGAAACATAATTTGCCTGAGAGAGTTGTCTTTACTGTGGAAATCTCCAAATTCGTGTTAAAAGGGCACGTTATTGATGTTTGAAAGCTGAATCACAGAGGTTTTTATCAAGTATGGAGCAGGAATTATATGTTTATCTCTTTTTCTTAATGGTTTCTTGAAATCAACGAGGCTAATTAGGACAGGGAGGTAGCTGTTGGGCAAAACTGTAATTAATGTTGTGCTCTGGGCTAATTTTTGGCATTAATTAGTTTTATCCAGCTTTTTAAATATTAAATAATGAATTATTTTACAGTGCTCTATGTGTCAGAGTTGAGAATGAGAGTTGGATCCTTAGTATAAGTTTACATGTATTCATTAGCCAAGAATTTGGCAATGAAGTAGGTTTTTTTAAAATCTTTTTTTTTTTTTAACTAACCGGGGATAAGACTGAATGAAGAAATTAAAATGTGCATGAGACCAGTTTCCAATTATCAGTTTTGCTGCATCAAAGTCTGCTAAATTAAAAAAATAATCAACTTAAATTAGCTCATTAAGGTATTTTATCAGATCAGCGTAAGTAAATTCTCCACATTTATGTTCACTGGTGATTTTTAAATTAATACGGTAAATTGTATCATAAATAAATGAGGCAAAAGCGGAATTTGGGAAAGACTCAGCACAGGGACAAGTTCTACTCATGTTTGTGCATATACATTTTTCAGTAGAGGAACAAGGGAGTGACTTGCCCTTAAAGTGTAGTAAGCTATACACAGCTCAGTCAGGGGTTTTATCTGCTTCATAGTAGGCCTCCAGCAAAAATACACATTGCTTAATTTTCCAGTGAGTCCAAACAGAGTATCCAAACCAGGTATTAAAAAGAAATCAACACGTGTGTTTTATTCAGACCCACGCTGGTAGAAAGTCTGTCCCCCTTCAGTGCACAAGGCTCCAGGAACGTTCGGAAGAGTTAACGTGTGAGCACTGTCAGGACCCTGCAGGTTTCTCGAGTGGAGGGGCTAACGTATTAAACTGTTTTACTACTCACTTCACCTTAAAGCAGTGTGTATTATAGACATTAAGGCTAATGATCTTGATATATTTCCAGATCCCTGCAGGAGTTTAACTGTGGGAAGAAATGAAAAGTAATTTATTTGGCAATCTTCCTATATTGAATCTTTATTGATTCAGAAAAGCTTTATAAAAGAAAATTTAAATCTTAGAAAGGAACTCTCAAAAGGCTTGAGTTGCAAGGTATGTGGTGTAGGGAAGAATCCTTCGCTAGCAGAGACTTGGCTTATGTTTATGAGAGTTATGGTAACTGTGATTCCTCAATATCTCAGTCGGTAGGTGCACCTGGTTATCTACAGCATAATTTCAGACAGTCTAGAATAACAACTTTCAGCTTCAATGAAATATGTATACTTAGATAATTTGCAGAAATACATCATTCACAGTGTGCAGCAGTAAGTGCCTTTGGGTTTCCACATTCCATGCTATAGGTACTCTATAGCTATATAGGGACTAGTGGTGTTACCAATCCAGCTCTGCTGATTGGAAGCTGAGCTTGTGAAACGATTTCCCTTTTCAGGTTTGGGGAAAAAAATTTAGATCCCTAAAAAAAACGTAAGTAGTAACCCGAGAAGAAAATTCCAAGACTTTACTTTTAAATTTGGAGTATATTTTCTTTTAATCTTTTCTGTTTTATCTCGTTACAAATAAGAACAAAGAGAAGAAATTGGATTTAAAGCTTTATTTCCATAAATTTCTGGAAATGGAAAATTCCATGTGAAAATGAGATTCCTTATTAATATTTTGAGTTTGTCTGAGTTGGTATTTTGTAGCAGGAAAAAAAAACTCTGAAAAAACTTCAACTAGATCTTATTAAAGTCTATTGGTTAATAACATATCTTCATAAAAACTAGGTGCTGCACACAAACCCTCCTGTGGAATGCAGAAGAAAAATAAGAGACTTTCTTGGACAGTGTCTGGATTATGAACACTGATATGAATGGTCTCAAGGAATTTTTCTTAGCACAAATCATAGACATTAGCCACTGGAAGCTGGTACAAGATTTATTTTGCGTATTTCAATATTGCAAGTGATGCGTTTTTCCTGCTAAAACTGTGGATCCAGATTTCAGCCTTGCTTGTCGTCTCTTGGGTGGGCCAGAGAGATCTCATCTGATTTTGGATGCACAGAGTTAGGGGACTTTGACATCTCCTATGTGAAAAACTGTCTAAATCCTAGAACAACTCCATTTTGGGATTATTTCTTTAATTTTTCCTTAGGCACCGTTTTCACTTTACTGGCTTTAGCATCCTCAATGCCTGGTTCTGTCATGTGCCAAATATACTGCAGCAGAAATTACTGATGTTTTCGTAAATTCTCAAAGTTTATTATTTGACTGTAAGAATAAAAAGAAGGAGAGAGAAAAATATTTTCAATGGTATAGGTATAAACATAGAATCAGCCTTTATTCAGAAAACAGAAGGCAAACACATTTATAAAATGCTGCCCTAGGTTTTGCCTTAAAAGGTCACTTTGGGATTAAAGCAAACCTAATCTAAAGAAAACGTGTCCCTCCTTAATCATTATGAGAAAAATGTTCCCTTCTCCACCTGCAGAAATCCTTGATATGTTTGGCCTGATGCCATCCTTCAGTTTATATGCAAAACCAGTCTCAGCTGTAACAGGTATCCATGTAACAGCAAAAATGATTTTATATTTTGAAGACTCTGTGATCTCTGTGCAAGGCAATACATAGAAAGAAAAGAAGAAAAACTAATAATTGAGAAATGGGAGGAGGATTTATTACTTTCAGCTATTCTGTTAGATTCTTTGTCCCAGTCCCAAGATCTGTGACTCAAAAGGCTCCCTCTTCGCCTCCTGCCTGTAGAGACAGCCAGATCTCACCTGCCTCTTCCACTTACCAATGGATACGTTTCTTTTATTGCAAGTAGAGGTATATTTGTATGGGTTGCTTTTATCATTAAGGGCTCTCCACTACATAGTGACATGAATACATGGAAAACAGTACGAAGCGAGGTGACAAGAATGATAAAAGGATAGGAGAGCATGACCTATGAAGGCAGGTCTCAGGATCGTGCTATATACAGCCTGCCTAAGGGAATATAACTGACAAATACTTGAGAAGAAACATGAGAGGAGGGGGAGGAGGAATCATTTAAGGTGATGATGGGTGGTCTAACAGGAAGTAATGACCTGAAGCTAAACAGGGAACGCTTTCTAACAGGGAGGTCAATCAGACAATGTGAGAGCTGGGCAAGAGAGGTCAGCGAGGCATCGTTCTGCAGGGCGTTCAAGAGCTCACTAGATGAAACACTTGGGTAACTGAGTCTTAGCAGTCTTTCCTGAACTAGTTTGAAGGATGTTCTAGGTGACCCAGGGTCCTTCTGAAGGCATATCAGGAAGTATTTGTTGTGTGAATGAATTCAGACTTTGTACATTTTGTATATGACATAGCTGAAAAGGATGAAGAGAACTTGTAGTTTAGCATTTCTCAAGTTTCCTATTGCAAATGTACAGCAACTGTTAGCTGTGGAGGGTTTGGGTTTTTTCTTCTTCACAGGACACATATGATTTGTTTGAGATGCATGTTTTAATGAGATTTTTCTTTGAAACTGTAGGTGGTATCACTTGCTTTATAGACTTCAGTCATCCTACTTTCCAGTATTCATACCTTAACTTTTGAAAACCAGTAAAATGGAGGCTGTAACAGAGGTGCATGTGGTTATTGATTTGAGAAGAGAAGGAATTGTTCGCTTCACAAAACCTTTAACTCAGCATGACTTGTTTTTTGGCAGCTTCACAGAAGTGAAAAATATTTCTGTTTCCATGCATCTTTGAAAATGCTATCATTACTTGTGACTGTCTTGCCTGTAAGCTGGTAAGCTTACTGCAACAAGGATGCTAGCATATATGCATATCACTGCAGCATGCCAGCGGAAAGCAGAACTCCTTGCATGCCTGCTGTAGTAAACAAGTTAAAAAACCCCAACGTTTAATAATAAAAGGGAACAGATTAATTGCATTAAAAATTAATACTGAAGCCCTGTAGCACTGCAGCAGGGTTTTCTGAATCACTGCAATCCCAATTCGAGCTGAAGCTATAAACTTACAGATAATAATAAGCTTACAGAAAATAATACTAAGTTTGTTAAACAGTTGTAACTTATCTCGGTCCTGTTTATGTAGTCACCTCTGTGTCCTCACTGGCAAGCAAAGACTGCTCTCTGTTTCTTTTTTATCCTGGTTCTGACTAGTTCTTTTAAAAAATATAGATATTCTGTGTTTGCTTTAGGCTTTTGCGATCATTTCACGCTGATTTGTGACTGTCTTTCATTCCTGGTCATTGAGGATGCTGAGTACCTTACTCCCAGTTGACACTTGTTTGTGAACAATGCTCCAGACTACTTTCTTTCCTTCTGCAGTTGGTGACATGCTATTACTTGACTGGAGCTGCAGGAATTATTTATGGCATCTTGAATAGTTTGCACTCACAAGGAATTGTGTGAAATGGTTTTTCATAGGAAGCAAAGACCTTTACTTTTCAGAATTTAATAGGAAAAAAAGTTTATTATTAATTTTCTGGCACTTGGCATTTCATATTGGCATACGTCTCTTTTTTATTTATGTTGCAAATGTTTGGCATATTAGTCTGTATCTCTGTTTTATATACGGTATATAAACATCTTGAAATATTGATACATAATTTTGGGGAAAAAATGTTAGCCTCTTCTGTTTTTAGAAGGCAATTTCTTTGTTTAAAGAGCCGCTTGTAATTTGTGAGTGCTGGTAATAGAACTGTAGAAATAATACATTCTTCTTTCAATAGTTCAAGTTAAATTATACCCGCCTTATTTTTTCCTAAATCCTCCTCTGTTTTTCTATTTCTTCCTGCAAGCTAAAATCTTATCTGCTACTGTTGACATTTGCAATACAGTAAGACTCATTGTGCTTAAAGAGAATAATAATTATAATTAACACCCAAGAAAGCCTCATTAAACTGCTGAAACCTAACTGAAAACAAAGCCTCCCATTTTGGGATAAATTGCCTTAGAAGCAGGTTACTTTTCCATGGTCCAACGAACCCCCAAAACAGGAACACTCCCACATTTTGTTTCACTATGATTAATTCAAGCTATGGAATCACTGAGGATATGTTTCCAACAATGATTTACACATGTTGTTAGAGATTTGTAGGCACTGTGGAGAGGAAGAAAAAATAATAATTTGGTGAATAAATGACTTAATGAGTTGCTTACATAGCCTCATATAAATGACGTACCTTTTACTACTGCAGGTATGTTTAAGTGACAATAATTTTAGAAATCTTGTTTGACTCCACTAGTCTGTTGCATCAGATTTTGAACCTATGCGTTGAAATCATGCACAACATGAAGTTACATCCGATTTTGTACATCTTTAACAATTGATAGCAGTTTTCTGAGGCTTTGTGGGTCAATTGAGGAAAAAATTATGGAAATTGAATACATTGGCAAGAGTTACACAAAGTCCTTACGAGTCTAGCAGCTGATTTACTAGTACTCTTACTAAATCTCTCAATGTCGGTAATAACGTGTCTGGTCTGAAGTAACTAGATTTTTTTGCTCATATGTTGAACTTGATGACTGGGCATATGAGATCATTTATTTTTAAATGTCATTAAATCTGTATATATGGGAACTGGGCGTTCCTCTTGCTCCAAATGCTTAATCCTCAGTGTACTTTTGGGTCCTTGCTTCATTGCGGCTGTTCAGTTGCTAAACATGATTCAATTCCTAAGAATTTTGTTACTGTCCACAAGTAAGGGCATCAGGTCTAACGGAAACAGTGACAGGTATCCGACGGACAAAATTTTTGAAGTATTTTAAAAATCACTTTTGACTCATGAGCTTCATTAATTTTCTTTTTTGCTGGTGGTGTTTTTAATTCGTTACTTTTCCTTCTAAAATTCTCTTTGTTACTTTTCTTATCCATTATATCTTGTCTTTCCTCTATCTCACGGTCAAATAGGGAAGCTGAACAGCACAGTGTAAGGTAAGGCTGTTCACGTGGGAGGGCCCTGAAAAAGCTGACATGTCCATGCAGTGGAAGGCAATGGGATGTGGAGACTCACATTCATGTCCTGGGAGCAGGAGCTGGTGTTATGGTAGCACCGTGTTGGGGTTCATGGGTTCCTCCTTCCAGGGTAGCCCCACGTTAACACCGTTCTAGAAGTAGCCTCTGCACAGATTTTACTAAGAGTTCTAACTGGCAGGTGGGTTTGTATTTTCTGGGGAGCAGGAGGGCGAGCATTGAAGGAAGAGGAGGTATTAATGACTTAAAAATGGCAGAAATGATGTATTGGGCTACATGCAGTTCACCCTCTTCAGTAGTGTCTTTAATAGCATCCAGTATCGGCTTTTGCAAGAGCTGAAACAGGACAACTCTCCAGTGAGCGCTAAAAAACCAAGGCTGTCAAAAAGTTAACCCTGTCTTCATCTCCTCCTTCGTGGCTGTTTTTTTCAAAATTGTTTTACTTCAGATTGTTCAACTTGCTCCTGGAATACTGTGCAACTTGAAGATAAAGACTTTATATAGATATACATATACACACAAACATTTTTAATGTAGTGGAAAGTTAAATACCCTGACATATCTGTGGTCATTATAATACATAAATATATGCAAAATGTTTCTCTAAAATACTGCAAATCTGCAGATGACTTTATCATTCCCAGCAAGGATAATTTTCTGCAATTTAGGTATAATTTACCAGAAAGTAGAGATTACTAATTAATTATGGATGATTAATTTTAAAATAAGCTCCTGCATTTGCATTTCATCACTATACCAGTGTTTGCCTGTTGTAAGACACTAGTTAGAAGCAGTACACGTACATGAGAAAATGTGTTTGCCTTCTAAAAATCAGAAAAAAGTAATGGCCATACAAAAGTGATTCGCCATCTTCCAGCTTTACTTTTTTCATACAAATTCAGTGAATTGGTGATCTTAATGTGCAAGGGAGACTTGACTTTGAAGATTATAAAATACCTGTTTCAATTATTATATATTTGTTTTTTGCACCTTCAAAATCAGTGTGTACACACCATAGCTACAAGTTGACAAGTTTTCACGGAGATGTCTGTGAGCGTCTCTAAGCACAAGGATTGACTTGGAGTGCAGGGTTTTGCGCAGTCAGTCCATCATCTCTCCCCTAAAATGTGTTTCTAGACCTGGTGTTCTGGATTAAGAAAATGCCAGAATCATTTCATTAGTTGTTTCAGAGGCTATAGAGGAAGGCCGTTTATCCTTAGAAGGGAGGAGTAATAATTGCTAATAATAATTTGCACTTGCCTTGCATCTTCTCACAGGAGGTTTTCAATCACTTTTAGTAGGTGAAATAATACGATATTTACCCAAGGCTTATTTTTACTCTCAAACTAATTTGGAAAATGATTTAAGCCTTCATTAATTGCTTGGATCATACAGCGTAGTGCTGCCTATGTGTGAGATAAAACCTTGGGCAAGATTTATCTTGGTTTGGGAAGATAAATCCCAAGCAAGGTGTCCTAGGACTGATGCTCTGTTTCTCTTAAAGCTACTTCTATGTCAGGCAGGCAGCGCACAGCTTAGGTGAAAGAGTTAGTGTTGTTGATGCAGCACCTGCCCAGTATGTAGGAGACAATAGTAAATGTTACACCCATTTCTTCACAGTTCAAAGTGTAGACCTTCGGGGAAAAAAAATAATCCAAACAGAGGCTCATGGAAGCTCTCTGGAAATGTAAAGGAAGAAGTATTTGGGAACCTTGTTCATCAAGGACAAGCAGTTAGATCTGATTAAATTAAGCTTATAACTTGAGACAGTGTGGTAACTGTGCAATAAGACTGTCTTTTCCTCAGGCAAAGAGTGTTCTGTGTCAAATGAATAGAGCAGTATATCATCAGCATAAAGCATGATGTGTCAGTTCCTTCATTTACCTTTGTACCTTGGAGGGTGGCGAATAGCTTTAAAATTAGCCAGGATTTAAGAACTGTTTTGAAAAGAGAGTATAGTTCAATGCTAATAATTATTTTTCCTACTGCTGCTGTTAGTACTGGTGCTATTATAACTAGTATGCTTGTTAGACCAACTCTCCAGTTATGTACTGGGATGTTGTTTTACTAAGTGCTGTATGAATATGTGCCCCCAAAGAATTTACACTGTGCAAGAGGTGACAGAGAGATATCTGGGGAGTAGAAGGGATTGATGATGAATGTTGTTCAATGACAGAAATAGTGTCTTCATGCCAGGATCTTATAAATTAGCATTTTGAAAAAAGGATATAAGGGATTTTAAGAAATTTGTGGAAATTTTTTTGTAAATGGGAGTAGGTGAAGAAGGTTGATACCAAGGCAAATATCTTGATGATGAGAAGCAACCTGGAAGATTGGAATAAGTAGTACATGATGTTGGAAATGAAGGTAGTTAGCATATCTTTGATGTGACAGATAACAAGGAAACTATTGAAGCAGTTTGAAGAGATGGGTGAGATGATCAAAGCGCAGGGTTATAGATCCTCTTTGTAGCAGAAGTTTCAGTGAGATATGAGAGAACTTGCAATTCTTAAGGTCAGAAAGATGAACTTTGTAGTGATCAATATGTAATGACATTAGAGCTGGGAAAGGAGTTTTAAGATTACAGATGGGTAAAAAGAACTGTTTATTAGAAAGGTTATGTCTAATAAATCCATGAGATTTGGGGCTTATCCTGGATGAGAGGCTTTGAGAGAAGTAAGAGTCAAAGATGACACTAGGATTGCAGTCCAAATTGGCAAGTCTGATGTTCTGACTGACCATTTTGACTGAGAAAAAAAGATTTCCTTTCCCTGAAGGCAGAAAGTTGAGAAATCTCCTGAAGCTTATGAGGCTATCGAGAAACCAGGCTAACAATTTAGACTGTGGAGAGTATGAAAAATGCATCGCAGAGAGGTAGATCAAGACTCATAAGCATGTGACAATGGCAGTGGATTTTTCACTTATTTGCTTGCTGGATGAAGTTAGTGTAAGGAGAGGATATTACAGAGTGAATGAGTGTGGGACCCTCCTCGAGATCTTGAAGAATATAAAAAAGCATCCCTTGGAGAGGCTCTGCTGAAGGAGTGGCATAGCAGGAAACGCAGGAGAAAAGTGCTGGGAAAATGAGATTTATCAAGAACAAACATCTGGTAAGTCAAAGAGAAGACAGTAACAGTTTTGGAGTTTGGCTAAAAAAAATGAATGAATTATCTCAGCAGGAACAGATTCAGTCAAGTGCAGAAGACAAACCAGAATGAAGAGGATCTAGACTGAGAGCAGAAGAAGGTGGTTCAAGGCAGTGCATGTGAACCACCTGTTAAAGGGGCTGCAGGTGGAAGGGAACGGGAGAACAGAGTGATGGGTGTAGAACCATAAAGTTTATAAGAAGGGAGGGTTCTAAAATACTTTCTGGCCTCAGGGAAAAGAAACAGAGTAAAATTCATAGAATATCTCAAGTTGGAAGATATCCATAAGGATCATTGAGTCTAGCTCCCTGCTCCTCACAGGATTACCTAAAACTAAATCACATAACTAAGAGTGTCATCAGGATGCTCCTTGAACTCTGACAGGGTTGGTGCTGTGACCACTTCCCTGGGAAGTCTGTTCCAGTGACTGATCACACTCTCAGCGAAGAACCTTTTCCTAATGTCCAATCTGAACTTCCCCTGACACAGCTTCATTCCAGTTCCTCGTGTCCTCTCACTGGTCACCACAGAGAGGAGATCAGCACCTACCCCTCCACTGCCTGTCTCGAGGAAGCTGTAGGCTGCAATGAGATCACCCCTCAGCCTCCTCTTCTCCAAGCTTAACAAGCCAAGTGACCTCAGCCCCACTCCTCACAAGTCTTGCCCTTGAGACCTTTCACCATCTTCATCGCTCTCCTCTGGACACACTCTTACAGTTTGATGGGTTTGAATACCCAAAGTGTTCTGGACTTTTCTAGCTGTATGCCTGACATTTTGACTGTCAGGATACTGTGACAGTATCAAAAGCTTTGCTGAAATCCAAACCCACCACATCTACTGGCTTCCCTTGGTCAACTAGGTTGGTGACCATGTCATGAAAGGAAATTAAGTTGATTAAGCAGGACTTTCCCGTTGTGAACCTGTGCTGGCTATGATCAATGACTGCATTGTCTCTCAAGTATTTTTCAATAGCTCCCAGAATAACTCTCTTCATAATTTTAGCAGGCACTGAAGTGAGACTGACAGGCCTGTAATTACTGGGTCTTTCTTCTTACCCTTCTTGAAAATTGGGACACCACCGTCTGCTTTAAAGGAATACAAGTTGATCTTCTAATTCTTGTAAGGGCAACTGTGCGGAAGATGTCTTCAAAGGTACCAGGAACTGGGAGACATTGCACACATGGAGTGAAAAGACAGGCTGGCAGTGGCAGCACTTTGCTGTGGGCTGGGGTTTACATTATCTTTTCAGATGGGTATTGTGTGCTCTCCAGGGTGACAAATTAGGAGTTTGACCCCATTTATCTTTGCAGTTCTTATCAGATATGCAGTTTGCTTGGTGTGGTGTTTTCCAACTGTTGGAAAGCTCTGTATCAGTAGGCAGTAGAGATTTTACTTCCTGGGTGGTTTGTTTGGTTTTGTTTTTTTGGTTTTTTTTTTACAAGGCAAAGGGCAACATGCAGAATTGCCTAATTAATTGCCTAAGACTAAACTTTCTTTTAGTCTTACTGAGAAAACAGTTTTCCAAGTTTTTGAATAACTTCCTTTGCAGTGGGAGTGCGAAAGGAATAAAAGCATCTCTGACAACATCCTCTGGGAGGCAGGACATAAACTCAGTCATAAGGACAATTATTGATAGTTTTAGCTTTTAGTATTGTCTTTTTACTGGAAAAGTCTTCATGCTGAAATTTTAATAGAAGGAAATATAATCAGGCTTCTGTACACGGTTTTGCTGGTTTTGCCATTGTTTTTGTTCACTGCTTTTTCAGGGTTTTGTTCAGGTACATTTTAATAACTTTCTTTTCAAGGATTACCTTTCAAGGTTGATCTCTTCCTGCTGCGGCAGGTACCTAATGATTATCCTTACTGCACATAAAATGTGGAGCTAAAGGATTATTAGTCCCCTTTTTTCCAGCTGGGGCATGGGGGTACAGAGAAAGTAGGCAATTTACTGAGTTCACTTGAAATGGGGACTGAACTTTTAAATGTCAATCCAAGAACTTGCCCAAAAGGTCATCCTTTCATTTGATACTGCCAGGTATGTCTTTGCCACCACTGACCCCTAGTTGTTTCATTTGACAGAACTGATAGTCCTGTTGCTCCAGTGATCCTTTTGTCAGACACGCAGCCTTTAACCCATACACATTGTGTCAGATATTAAAACTCTCTTCAAATAGTGCATGTTAGCTTTAGTTTCAGATAAACAATGCAGCTTGCACATACAGTCCTGAAGAGCATTTAAAGAGCTGCTCAGGTAACTTTAAAAATCTGTATTTTATTTATTGAATTGAGCCCTTTCATTGTAATGGAGTTATAGTTTGCTGTAGACCGTGCTCTGCGTATGAGATCAATTTGTTTGGCACTGACCCATCCATTCAGCTTGAAGCAATCAGATTTAAAAGCTTTGCACTTTATTAATGTGTGTGCAAATAGCAATTGGATTCCAAGGACACTCTTTAGGAAAGCACCTTGAGTGATTGCTCTTGCTATATAATTCATATTTTGCTTCCTACTTTCCACAGGAAAAAAATCTTGTTAAAATTATTTTTAGATAATATTGAAAAGGGAAAAAACCACAAGCCTTGAAGTGCGACAATGACTTTGTGTATTTAATGGAAATATATAAACTTGAAAATATTACAAGTTCCCCAACATGTTTCCCCATAAAATTACTAAATAGTATTGAGAATATTTTGATATCAGTACATTAAAAAACCCCCCAAAAAGTAACACTATAGTGTTTGTTTTCGAAACTGTACTAGCATTCAAGGTATTTTAAAAATCAATGTCAGTTCTGAATGCGTCTTGATTTAAGGTCAGAACAATCTAGCAAATACAGCACTTCAGCCTGGATGTAGTTATTAATACTCAAAGTATGCAGTTCAAGTCAGACTCATCCCTGGTAGCTCACATAACCAAGAGGCACCCTAAAACTGGAAACGCCACCATGTAGATAAGATGGTTACATCATCCAGGTCAAATAAACAGTGGAAGTGTCTGATTTGGAAAATGTCTTGCATGAAGGAGTGTTTAAAAAAAAAAAAGTACCAAAGAGACAAAATTGTAATAAAGAGACAACCTCGGGGCTTGATGCCAAGCCAAATTAAATCTTTGGGAATGTATGGCTGGGATTGTCACTGCCTGGGTTCCCTCATTAAGAGTCCAAAGCGTGAAACATTGCTGCGAACAGCACAATTGAGCTCTCGGTAGTTGTCATGCGTAAAGGCTTTTAGGATCCTGTACATCAGGACACCTCCTCTGTCAGCAATCAGACCATCCTTCATCTTCCTTTGGGAAAATTTTTATGTTGTGTAGTATCTAATAGAATTCTATACAATAGAATTTTTATCTATCTTTCTTTTTTTTTTTTTTTTTCCTGTGTTTCTCTACAAAGCTTGATAAAAGAACTTGTATAGAATTCTTCAAAAGGGTTCAGACAGCCCAAACCACTGGCGAACCAAGCAAATCTCCTGTTTAGATTCCTGATTTGGATACTCATAACATCAGTTCATATTTACATCTTCAACTTTTTCTATCTTTCTCATTGTGTTTTATACTTTTTTGTTAATGTATGTCTGGATTTCGATAGGGATACTATGCCCTGTGGATAGGGATTAAAAGCCTTTAAAACAATATTACCCATATAGGTTTTTAAAAGAAATGCCTGTCCAAAGATCATCGAATTTTCACCCGAGTAGTTTTTATTATATATCCATAGAAAAATAATTAAGGGTTAATTAGTAATAGAGCTAGTTTATTACAACATGAAAGGTGTTTGAATAAAATGTATATGCTTATTTACATATATCCTTATATATAAAATTTGTTTACTTTGTATACACATTTATATACACATACAACATGCAAACTCTACCATACCCAGCTCAGTCACTTAAGGAGGAATTTGTATGTGTAGAAATATGGAAGGCAAAAGAGTAAATGTTTGTGTTTTATGCAGCTGGAAAAAGAAAATAAAGATACTGCAGTGGAAATGAACCAGGGTGTGCAAGCTCCTCAGAGCTGCTCTGTTTCAGCTCATTGAGAATATTCACATTTCTGATGTGCTCTACTGATATTTGAAAATGGTGTCAACATCTTTCAGTGTAAACTAGGTGGAGAACTGTATCTTTAAAAACCTGTTGGAATTGGGTATTATTTCACACAGGGGACTTGCAACACTGATCAGATGGAAGAAAGACAGTGTAGAAAACCCACTATGCTCAGGCTCATTGGCACTGAATTTTATGTGAACGGTGAAGGCACAAAGAGTAAAATGAATAAAGGTCAAAGCCTGAATCTGAGAGCAAGCCGGGAAAAGTTTCCCCAGTGCTGGCATCCTCGCAAAGCGCAGAGGCCTCTCACTGAACATGAGGAGCGCTTCAGTGCAAGCAATAAAGTCAGCCAGGCGTTGGTCCCAAAACACTCCGGAGTTTAACGGTAGCTTGTGCAGAAGCTGTTATTTGTGATTTCTAAATGAAATTTGTGGAATGTTGCAATCCTGGTTGAAAAGAATAACAAACCTGAATGAAATGGCTGAGTTGAGAGTGCCACAGCATCAACAAATTTGTGAATAACCTAAGGCTGAAGAGTCAGTTTTGCCATTTTGAGGCTCACCCTCCTCATGTCTGCAGAAGAAAGGCCCAGCTGGCTACTTGTATTTAGTGGTTAATAAGAATGTGAAAAGGAGTCGTGAGGTCTGTAGACTTTTAAGTAGAAAAGCTGTGAGCGTATTTATATCAATCTGGCTCTACTGGGCAGCTTGCATCGGTGATAGCGACTGCGCTATGTCAGGAGTATAACAGTCAGGTTGATGTTCTCACAACAGGGTGTATGTAATCTTTATCTCTCTTCTGGTTTTTGCTTCTTTGAAAAATGAAATTCAGCTTTTTCTAGCCAGAGAATTTATGTCTTTCTCTTGTTCTCTTTATTTCACTTCCCTTTCAAATGTGTTTCCCTTTGTGATATATTTAACTCTCTACTTGTGATAAATAGATTAAAAGTTTAAAAGATCCTAACAGTAAATAATAGTGGTGCTGATGTTAAAATGAGCTATATAGGCACTTAGTGAGATATGTTTGCACTGTTGCAATTGCTCATCTAAAATTAGAATTAAGACTTGCCATGATTTAACCCCAGCCAACAATTAAACACCACACAGCTGCTTGCTCACTCCTCCTGACTGGGAGAGAATTGGAAGAGTAAAAGTGAGAAAACTCATGCGTTGAGATAAAGACATTTTTATAGGTAGAGCAAAATCCACGCACAAGCAAAGCAAAACAAGGCATTCATTCACCACTTCCCATGGACAGGCAGGTGTTCAGCCACCCGCAGGAAAGCAGGGCTCCATCATGTGTAATGGTTACTTGGGAAGCGAAATGTCATCACTTTGAACATCCCTCCCCATCTTTCTTCTTCCCCAGCTCTATATGCTGAGCACAATGTCACATGGCATGGAATATCCCTGTGGTCAGTCAGGATCAACTGTCCTGGCTGTGTCCCCTCCCAGCTTCTTGTGCCCCCCCAGTTCATTCACTAGTGAGATGGGGTATGGAGCAGAAAAGCCCCTGACACTGTGTGAGCGCTGCTCAGCAATAATGAAAACATCCCTGTGTTATCAACACTGTTTCCACTGCCAATCCAAACCAGCCCCATGCCAGCTACGATGAAGAAAATTAACTCTGCCCCAGCGAAGACCAGCACAAGAGTACGTATCAGTCTTTACAGGGAGGTAATGACCCAGTTAACAATTGCCTTATCAAGGTGCTTTGCTTATGTATAAAGCTGAATTCAATTCTTTTCACCCTGACCAAAAATTTATCCAAGAAAAAAAATCTCCGAACTACTGAAGCTTTGATAATAACTGTTATAATTAAAAGTGAACACTTAGGTCCCATTTATTTTACCACGTTGCTGGAGCTGTGAACGCTGCTAGTGGCCGTGGGCAAACAGATAAATGAAGAGGCTAGTGGGCTGCTCTAGAGCATAATGGCGCCCCCCAATTTCCCACTCAGCTCACTGATATTGATTTGCAAATGAATCTGCCTGATTGTTTATTGGAATCGAGTCATTACTTCAGCAAAGTGTTCCAGCCAAGATGCAGCAGCTTTCCAAGGGCTCTGGATTTCATTGTTTATCACTGTCACTTGCTGGTGAAAGGATCAGGAAAACTAGCAATGGGGACTTGTAATAACAAAAAATCCCAACCAACCAACCAACCAAACGTTTGAGTTAGAAAAGTACTCTGCTACTGACATTTTTAAAGCAACTAAATGAAGCTTAAAGAATGAGATTGCAGCAATGTTTCAACTGTGTTTTAATAAAGATAAAGACAAATGTAGTGTGGGAAATCATAGCATGTATGCCACTGCTTTTGTTAATGCTTGCTATTTACTTGTTAATATAAGCAGTCCTAAACCAGATGCTTATCTTCTAGATCAAGACTGAGGAGATGGAGATTCTATTTGCAGAAAATGTAATTATATGCATATTTCAGGGATAACTTCTTCCTATCACAGGAAAAATGTGAGGATTAAAATCCACTAACTCTCATAAGACACCAGACAGCAAAGTAAGGAGAATAGACAAACTAAGTGGATGGGTAGTTTAGATGAATGGGCAACTCAGATGTTTGTTGAAGAAGAGTCATGTCAGAGTCTTGACTTTGAACTATTCATATAATTAATGATTGAAAGTCCTTTCAGAACCTTTTTTGTTAATCAGCAAATTCTTCGGTAATTAAGAATGACTGATTTCTGTACAATGTGTTAACATTAGGAGGACAATGATTCTGAACCTATGTATTGGTTACTGTGCATGTTTTCCCCCAATCTTGTGCAGTTTTCCCTTGGTCCTGGGTAAGAATGAAGAAAAGGGAATAGGGTTTGTCTTTTAAAAAGCTGGGTGAACTAACGTCATCTGTGTGTGAGACAAGAGAGAGAGAATGGAATAGAGGAGTGCCGTGTTTGCCTTGCCTTCATTCAAGTAGGGACATTTCCGCTCATCAGCTGAATCTTCTAAAGAATGTCAAAATGTTATTGAAGAAAACCCCATGCAAACTCGTCCAACTCTTTGTTGCTTTTGACAAGAGGACATGAAGTCCTCTTATGTGCAAGAGAACTATATCAAAATGGCTGGTTTGGGGCATTTCCTGCCACTATTTATTGGCAGGATGGCTTCTGGAAAGGTTAAAGTAGAGTCTATTCATCCAGAATTCTGGCAGCAAAGGTAGCCAGAGATTTGGTGCCAGCCCCCTCGTTTGAGCTTGACCTTGCTTTCCTCTTGGTTCTCCCTGCATACACTGCCTCTGTAAAACTCCTGTTCCAGAGCTAGAAATATTTTTGGTGAGAATCCTGGGTTCAGCTGAGTTTGCATGAGAGCTCAGCCACTCCTCTGCATTTCTGTGCTTAACTTTTGAGATTATATACTGCTGGAGGAGAAACATATGATTTCTTTTCCTTCTTTGGTGGTGGGGTCCTAGAATGGGTGGTGTTCAAGAGTTAAGTTTTTGTTTTCAAACGCATTGAGTTTGTAGGTTATTAAAGAAAAGTCTCTTGCTCTTTCTTGACTGCAAGCAATGACCAGTTCCTGAGAAAGATTAAATGTTTCCACTTTATTTTCACTAATCAGTCTTAAAAGCCATTTATTGTGAATATACAACAGAGTAACACAGACTATCACTATTTCACAGTAATTATTCAACAGGCCAAACCAGTTGCAGATTTTCTGTGAAACTCTGGAAAAGCTTCAGTAGTTCTTTTCTGATTTTTGAGTCATGTCATAATGGCATAAACCCCAATGAATACATCTGTTGGACTTAAGAAATTTAAATAAGGATATTTTACAGTTTTTGACACTTAATCTATTGATTCGAGACAATAACCAATGTTATTGCTTATAACAAAATCCTGCCGTATGTTGTTATATGGGCATCCTTCTTTTGATTATTGGTTTATATTGAGTGATCATGGACTTCAGATCCATTTTGCATAGAAAAAGCTTTTAAATGTCCATGCGGGTCAGCCAGCTTACCACTGAGCACAACTTTTCCACTGTGTGCTGTAATATTCTTTGCCTTCAATTATGAATCTCTTATAAAAGGTATGAACTCTCAGTTTCACTTGAAGCTTCAAATAATTTGCTCCTACTGCTGATCCTTGGGTAGGACGTGTTATTGACCAATACAAGCACAAGGTTCTGACACATGGATGCTGGTGGAAGTGGCTTTTGGTAAGAAATGGCTTTTGGTTGATTGGTTGAGTTGTTCACTATGGAGTTCTGTTAGAGCCATGTTCTCGTAATTGCATCTTTTGTATTGCAGTAGTGGGTGGGTGGGTGTGTCTATATTAAAACAAATAATTATTTGAAATAACTATTATTTCTTTCTCTTAAATAAAAACGGTGACCTGGTGGTGGTTAGACAAAGAACAATTGCTTCTATTGCCTGTTTTCTGAATTGCCAGCCATTTTCTCCACAGGTATTTTAAGTCTCTGGAGGTGCCAGTGTGCTCTGTTTATCTCTAAGGCTCTTATGTTAGTGCTCAGACTACAGGTCCTCCTGTTCAGTGCCTTTCCCTGAGTGAAGAAGCCCACAGGGTACCTGTCCCCAAGACAAAGTTCAATCCCCCTAGGTTCATAATGCAGCTTATGCAATTCCTGTCCCAACAAAAGTGGGTTTTCAATTTTACATAAATTTTTTAAAGGCATGGTTTGATGGCTGAAAAATGAATATGGGCACCTGTTTAAAACCAAAACCAAACAGAAAACCACCTGTTTTCTATCTTTTAAATAAGCAACAGGAGAGGTTTCTAAACCTTGTGATAAAATGGATATTTTCCTGTAGTGTTGTGTCCCCGCTGAGTCTCTGGCAGTGCATGTGTGTTCAGAAAAGCAGGCTCCACCGTAGCGGGTCACAAGGCTCCTTGTGTTAAGTGCCTCAGTTAGGCTAAACAAGATGTGGACTGGCAGTGAATTTCGCAGTGTCTATGGAAAGTGTAAATTGCCAGTTTTCCACCTCGTCTTTATTGGACTTTTGAAGTGCTCTCCATTGCTCTCTTTCTGAGTGCGTTACCCTTATTCAATGGTAAAACAAGATCTCTATAGACTGGGGTGCAGGTGGGTTGTCTTCATCTTTTCCTTCTCCAATTAGAAGAAAGTCTAGTCAAAGGGAACTCTGAGACATCCATGTAAAGAGACTTCTGGTTGTGTATTTATTGCATTTTTCTTCAAAACAAGACTGGCTTTTTTTCCGAGAGAAAAAAAGGAGCTGTTTTTCCTTTTATTCTCCTGACACATTCCCAAACCGTTCGGGAGCAAATACTTGAAAAAAATTTGACTGTGCATCAAAGATAAAATCATACCTTATGGGCTGGTAGAAAAAGAGAAAGTATAGAGTAAAGATAAGAATTCAGACTGTGCTGTTGAGGGTGTTTAGTGGTGCTCGAAGAATAAGTTGAAAGCATCCCGAGGAGCATCGAGAAAGGCTTGCAAGGTCACAGGATTTTGTTAGAATTAGGGGAAATGCCTTTTGAGATCAACAAACGCTGTCTACAGATTGATAAAACTAACATTCACCTTATATCTCATCTCTGTTGAGGAGGCCAGCAGGATTAAATGGGGGAGGCTAGTGGCCTAAGCAAGGGTGAATTTCGATCTGGAGACCTTATTGCTCAATAAAAGTTCTAAAATGTTGAGAGTGAAAATTGAGTACTACCTGTTTTTCATAAAAGATAGATAGAAGACAGTGACGCTAGTACAGGTAAGGGAATATTTGGTAATATACATTGATGTCTAAGAACAATTGTGTCATGGAGGGAGAGGGTTCAACAAACATCTTGAATTTTCCTAGCCTCTGCCTGTCCCATATATTTGAATGTTGCTTGCACTATTGTTCTGCATTTTATTTATATATATGTATTCATTTTTTTAACTTAAAGCATTGAGAAGGAATACTTATGATGGAAAGGGAATGCTAAGTTTGGAGAGAGCAGGAACTTGTTTTTGTTTGTTGGTAGTCTTTTGGCTTGCCTTGCAAGAATCCCGTTCATATTTAATTTAAATATTTATGAACAAATAATGAATTTTAAATGGTGTTTAGTGAGAAGGGTTTGAGTTAGCGGCTCTTTCTGCCAGCAAATAGTAAATTTTCTTTAAGACTACCAAATGAAGTATAAGCTATTAAAAATAGTACCAATAGAAATCTAGTTCATTAGCTGCGTTGCTAAGGCTACATATGAGTTTTCTCAAATTCAGACATGTGGCTATAACTAAATATAATAAATGTAACGCGTATTGACTTCACTGTAGTTAAATAGTGTGAGTATTGGTACATAGTGTGAATTTCTATGCGTAGACTATAATGGACTATAATATTTTGAACGTATAATTACAACTGGGCTCATAAATTAGGTGTTGGACATGTAACTACCCTCTTTGTATCCAAATAGTTTTCTGTGCCTTTAGAAAGTTTATCAGTGTTGTTAGAAAGCTGTACAAACAGCGATGTATACAGTTTTTAATGCAATTTAAAAGAAAGCCACTACGTGTGTGTTTTGGGTAAAATGCCTACTGTTAGCAAATAAGCCACATTTCCAGACATCTTCAATGCATGGCATCTTGAATGTTGAACTGAAAAGGCTCAACCCCACCTTAATACGTGCCAAATTCTGGGTTTGCAAGGGATAAGGTGAAAGAGGGGAGTAGTGGCTGAGAAAGGTAATGGCTTTACTGCATGATTTACCTGGAGGTATATCTGTTATTACGTTATCTATAGTCGTCCCAGATTTCCTTGGTCTTTGTCTAGGGAACTCATTATTTGTTTTAGTGATTTAATTTTCTTTGCGTTATCCAACCTGAAGATTTCCCAAGCCCATCTCTCCCTGCTTGCATTAAGTGTACTTAGATTTTTCTATGCAACCACATAGTTTTAAGAAAAATTTTTGCTTTAGACTTTTGACAGAGAAATAAAATCATAGAACGGTTCAGGTTGGGAGGGACCTTAAAGATCATCTAGTTCCAACTCCCCTGCCCTGGTCAGGGACACCTCCCACTAGACCAGGCTGCTCAAAGCCCTATCCAGCCTGGTCTTGAACACCTCCAGGGATGGGGCATCCACATCCTCCCTGGGCAACCTGTTCCAGTGTCTCACCACCCTCACAGTAAAGAATTTCTTCCTGATATCCAATCTAAATCTTCCCCCTTTCAGTTTGAAGCTGTTACCCCGTGTCCTATCATTACATTCCCTGAAAAAGACCCCCTCCCCATCCTTCCTGTAGGCCCCCTCCAGGTACTGGAAGGCTGCTATAAGGTCTCCCTGGAGCCTTCTCTTCTCCAGGCTGACCAACCCCAACTCTCTCAGCCTGTCCTCATAGTCCTCATAGCAGAGGTGCTCCAGCCCTTGGATCCATCTTCATGACCCTCCGCTGGACCCATTCCAACAGATCAATGTCCTTCTTGTGCTGAGGACTCCAGAGCTGAACACAGTACTCGTATCTGTGTTGATCTACTTACAGAATGTATGCAGGGTGCTAGAGACAGTTGACAGATTTTATGTTACTGTTTTACTTTAGTGTTTTAGCATAGAGTGTTTTTTTTAATGAGAAAGTTGATAGCTAGATTATAGTAAACTAAACTGATCTCTGATTTAACCTTATGGCTTGTAATTTCAGCTTCTTCCATGACTCATTAGTTGTCCTGCCTGCCTGCAGGAGCTCGGCTAGGTCTCGGTAGGAACAGATCAATAGAAAATACTTAGATGCACGATCATTTACAGATACAGCTGGCTCACATACATGCAGTTTTGAACATTAGTGTTTTTTGTGCCTTTCTGTCGCTTGCTTGATTTGTAGCATTGCTATCGTTATTTCATATTCTTTCAACAATAAAGTGCAATTCAGATGCTTTATCTAGTTGTCAGTGAATGTCACAGGCTTTGTGCTGTTTTTACTGTTGCTTTGGAGAAATTTTGGAGCTGGACTGTTGACTTAAGTCAATAGGACTGACTGGTTTACAACCAGCATCCCTACTGGAACTATCAGCTAGCAATGGGTTTGTTTTGTAATGCAAGGCCATGTGCTTATTGTGTAATAGAAATGAGGTGAGAAGGGGCCCAGTATTAAAAAAGACCATGAAACAGTTACTTTAGTTTGACTACCTTGTTGTGTTGAATTGTTTTTCAGTGCATTCTAGTACATGCCTAGTTCATAGATCAGTTACCAGACTGGTTAGAGCTGACTCCAGGGCATTGAAAATCATCTCTGTCAATCAGGGATAAATGCCATTGGAATAAAATTCAAGGAAATCTTAGAGGAGGAGAAATTCAGATGCAAGATGACACTGGGACCTTGTATAACAGAACATCATAAAGATCATCTTTCTGTCACATGTTGAAAAGAAATCTGGTTGTGAGGGTGAGTATGGATGGACTCCTAGCACTTATTCTGCAGTGGCCTGTGTTCTTAACTAACGCTACTGATTTCTGTGATAAACAAAGTTTTTCCTCTGCTGATACTAATGCATCCAGTACTGTAGGTTCTAAAAGTGTATGTCCAGAAAGGGCCCAGGGGAGTTCCCAGTGTCACATTACCCTCTCAGGCTGACTGCAGGCTCAGGGGAGAGTGATGTATCATCTCTCACCCTTGGATCACATACTGAAAGCTTATTTTTTTGTTGTAACTAGTAGAGTTTAAAATTTACTTCACCTGTAACATGGGGTTGGATTCCCTTTGGCCTCCAGACCCTGGTAATTTCAATACTTCAGGGTTTCTGCCTCTATCAGGCCACAGGAAATTCTGCTCCTCCAGTCTCAGGTCTGTATCCTCACACCTACATCAGCTCAAATCTGAGACAGACTCCACACCTTTTGCTGTGTCAGACTGCATTCATTTCCCAGGGCTAAGTTTTCATTCCTAAGAAAGGAGATCAAATTAGAAGCCATCAAAATCATCCTATTAACTTTTTCCTTGTCATGACTGCTCCCAGGCTTCCTTACTGGTGGTCTTGGTTCCTTCGGAAAGCAAATTCCCAGCAGCGGTGTGGCAGGGGCAGTGTCCCTTCCATAACAATGAGCAAACAAGGTAATTACTTTTTCACAGTATGCTGTTTTTAGGCAAACACTTGCCAGACTGCTGCAAATAAGTTGGTATTGACCAAAAGTAATTACCTCTTGAGAGATGTTCAGTGTGGCAGGCTGCTCATATATCTGAAATCGCCCCTGCATTCCCTGGAGAGCATACAACAATTGCTAAGACCCAAGAAATGAATCATTATGATCTCAGCCAGCCCATCTTGATGGCCTCAGATGTCCTAGGGTGGATGAAGTGACACTTTTGGCTCTGAAGTCATTGCCATGTAGCAATAGCGTGGCCATACCATGTCTCAGAGATACATAATATGAAATCAAGCTCTGTTAATGCCCAGTACCACCTGGATTGAAGGAAACCATGAAAGCTCTGAAGTGGGCAAACCCACATGCTAAAGTTGCTGATGCTCTTTGAGAGAGGTCCCATAAAATAAGATTTGCAGTCAGTTCAAAAATATTTATTATCATTAATTTTCTTAATTCTACGTATTTTTATGTCCAGTTTAGTGTCAGTTGTTTTTAAAGCTTGCTGAATTCTCGATCTCCATGATTTCTGTAATAAAATCTAGTTTACTTAATGTCATGTGAGAAAAATGTTCTTTGTTTTACTGTGCTATGAAGCAAACAAAATAACAGCTCAAAGGCTGCTTTCTCTAGATCATTTGTTGCTCACTGTGTTTTTATTACATCTCCCTTTATTCATCATGTTGCTAAATGTAATTTCATCATTTAAATTATTCTTACTACTAATTTTCCCTGGCTTTTGAGAATTCTTACCACTTTGAGTTCAAGTTCTTTTACATAATAGAGATGTATTGTGGGTTTCTGTCTATGTTGTCCTGCAAACTGACACCATTGGTGATCTCTAGGAAAGGCATTTTTTAAATATGCCAAGAAACTGAATAAAGGAAGCATAAAGCGTATATGCACCATAAGGTGAGGAAGCAAAGTGGGCAACAGTACAAAAGAACATCACTGGATGCAAATTATCAGATGGAAAGTGGTATAGCACAGAAATGACCTCAGATGAACTTTCTTTTGCTGTCATCTGATTTGAACTGGGAACAGAATGCATTAACCAACTGAAGACAAATTCAAACTTTTATTAAATACTGTGGCATTGTCTTAAATAACTCTGTAAAGACTGATGGATTCATTCAGATGTACTATTTGTCTTTGAGGCTTCTATCAATGAATCAATGTCCTTTATTTGACTGGCTGACACGTATTTAATTTGGTGTAATATATGATACATGGAAAATGCCTTTCGGTTTGAGACATTAATGACTGATAGTTGCCATCATTCAAGTTCTGCCTGTTAGAATTCAGTTTTTTTCTCTACTCATCAAGTTTACTAATAATGATTAAAGATTTTCTTAGTTACGTTGTCTTTGACAGCATTCATGATTAAAGACACGGGCAACTTGTAGTATGGAACAGTTCACTTCTGTTCATCATTGATCTTCTTTTCTATATTATCTGCCAGTTAGACCTAAGCAGAAGTATAGAAGAGCAAGGTTATTCAGCACATTTGAATGAGTTATTGACGAGTAGGCATCAGTTAACCTAATAAAGTATATATTTTAAAACTGGTAATCAGGGGAATGATATTTCATGCTTATGAGAAGATTGGCATTACACTGGAAATTAGATACTTGCAATTAAGACGAATAATGTATTACATTGTAATATATAATACAGTGATAGTACATGGGTTTCAGATAATTAAAACTTACACTTCATTTGCAATCTAAAACTCTGTTGTTAATTCCCGATCTTGTTACATGGGAATCCCGACTTCTTATATGTTTTTCTGGGGAAGAAGTGCTACTGTTCCTTGAATATAAAGACCTGAAACATAAAATCAATACATAAGAAAAAAACAGAATGTTGAAGATGTAACACATGATTGATCTGGAATTTTACTTACCAAGGGCATGCAGTGCAGAAATGTTTCCTGGCTTAGATGATAGCACATGACTGGACTGAGCTGTGTTGGTTTCAGTTCCCAGCTTTATCACCGACTGCCTGGCTGACCTTGGACCTCGGCAAGCCATTACTGTGTTGCGTGCCTTAGTTTCCATGTTCTAAGAATGAGCTTAATGACACTGACCTCCTATTTAAAATATCAAACCTATCCCTATAAACAAGCATAAGCGACGGTTGGTCTTTTCACCTCTATTTAAAAGGAGACTATACTTATTTATCCTCACATGAGAAGAGTTTTCTGGCCAGTCACTGATACAGGAATCAGTGCTGTCTGTTCCAGGCTGTGACAGAAGGTGTAACTTCAGGAAATTACTTTGTCTTGATTCTGTTTCTTCTATTCCCATCTGTCAAATAGAGATCATCACCTTCTTTTTAAAGTGGTTTTGAAACTATAGAAAAAAAAATGCTATAAAAGAGACAAAGTTTACTTGTGTTATGTTTTGAATTTTGTGCCCTAAATGGTCCAAGTATACCAACATTTGAGGAGGCTTCATTAAATTTTCAGTTGTAAAGAAGCAATTTGGATACAAATATTAATTCTTAATGTGTAAGTGAACTTCTATCATACACCATTTCCCCCTGTTTTTGTCATGATAAGTTACAAAATCCTCCACCAATTTCACATCTACTCCAACATTAATACATCCAGTTCAGTAGTTTCAGACTGAGAAGTGTGTCTTTCCAGTTAATGATTTTTTTGTCCGGTTTCATGTCTTAAAAACCTATTTTATTTTTGTAAATATGCTTTCTGGTAAAATTGAGTAATAAATCAGAATAGTTTCAGAATTATATATCCTAAGTAAAAATGTGCTTAGTGCACTTGGATATCATCTTTCGTGTTTCTTAGAGATATTTGAACACTATTTTTGCATGTGATTACTGATTGAGATATGTATATGAAAAATACTGTTTAATGTATTATATTCTTAAATGTATTTTCTTATTAAATATATATAATGCACATATTATACATTCTATAGGATATAATGTATTTAAATAATGTGTATTTGTCCTTATAGTTATTGAATGATATTTAAAAAAATGTTTAGAAGAGCCCTCACCATGCAGACTTTAGGTTCTTGTGATGGAAATAGGTAAAGGTTAGCAAACATGTATTACTGTTTTAGGTATACGTTCATGGTAATTAGTCTGCAATCTTTATTCCTTCTATTTAAATGTACTTTAATTTAGCAAGAGAGAGATCTTAAGTCATAGTACAAAGACATGGGTGCGTTCTTTGAGTGACTGTATTTATCAGACACGCGTATCTTCTGGCTGAGGATGTAGAGCTATTCTCTTTGCCTTGAGTAGATCTTCAAGCTTGAATTCGGAAATTCATTCTGGCCTCTTCCTAGGAATTCACCAGATCTTACTAAATTGTAAAGTAGAATATATGATGATGTCTTCATTTTCTGTCATTGTTATCTGGTTCCTTGATCTTCTGTGTGCGGGTCTACCATGTAAGGCTGAATACAAATCAGTCTGTTTTCAGAGTATTCCCTAGCTAAGTCCTAGGCTACTTCTTGTGTTACCTGTTGACTTGCATGCTGCAGCTGCGGTTCTGACCTTGACTACCTTCACCTGTAGCTGGGTTTTAAACCCATGGAATCATGACTGGCTTAATGCTTGCTTCTTGCTTAGGGCATAAGAGCAGAAATTAACTGAGGTGCAGTGATACGTGTTTTCTTCATGTGCATTGAAGTAGCCACAACCCTAAATAATTCTAACTTTAATTTTCTTTTATCTACAGTCCCCCACACAGTTTGTCACAGCATTGTATAGTCAGGTAGAAGAGTGCTGCTTTAGCAGCAAACATGACCTTTACACAGAAGAAGCAAAATGGCTCATCAAGATAAGACAGAACAGCAAAATGAGTCTGAAGTATTTGTAATTAAGAAAGAAAGTATTGTGCAGACTAGAATGGAAAGTTTTACTACAACTCAGAAGAAAAGCTGCAGATAGTGATAAAGTCAGGGTAAAGCAAATGACTGAGCTCGAAAATGGGTTTTCAGAATAATAGCAATGACTTAAATTTCCTGCTGGGCCAGACCAACATTCCCAGCATTCTGCATCTGATGGTGGCGGCAGGAGATGCTAGTTAGGGACAGTAGGCAAGCCTGGCCACCCTCTGCTGCCCATCATCTGCCCAGCATCCTTATCTGTTGGATTAGGAATATTAAAGAGAATTGGCAGGGTTGTATTCTCTAGTGTATTTTTTTTTTTAACCTGTTATCTATTAATTTGAACCTGTTGGAAATGTTTACCTCCACAGGCTTCTGTAGCAACAATTTCTAGTTCATGACCCAAGACATAAAGTTCCTATGGGAAAGAAAGGGTATGTTTAAAAACACATAGATATATGATCTTAGCTATCTGATCCTGGTGGCATAACACCTAGTAGAAGAGCCTCAGTCACGTTTTTTGGACACAAATGAAATGGAAATATTGAAGGCAGTGTCATCCTGCAGGGACAAATTTGTTTTGGGAATAAGTGGATTTGCAAAATGAGGAATAAAGTCCTGGCACAAGTTAGTGATGCAGAGGTAGAATGGAACTGAATAAGGGTGTGCTCTGCTGTGAAGATTCAATGAGTTTGCCTGTATTTTGGAATAAACCTCACTATGTGTTTTGTGAAGACCAAGTCAGGTGCTCCTGTCTGTGCTCAGCTACAGCTTTTAAAAGTGTATGATTTATTCAAGATAATGAAAGATAGAGAGACTGATGGGTAAAGGAAAAGTTTGGCTTTTGGGATTTTGCTCTCTGTAGGACGATTTTGAATTGACAACTGTTTTGATGAACGGAGCTGCAAATTATCATCCCCATCTAAGATAATTAACAAAACCTTTTGAGAAAATAGTGCCCCCACTTGATCATTGATTAAGTGACCGATCTCACAACAACTATTTTATTGATTTATAGGAAGAAAGATTGCCCAGAATCAGTCTTAGATTTCACTCAGCTTTGTGTGTTGGTTCAAAAGGCAGTTCTTAAGAAGGAGAGGTTCACAGCAGGCGCCTCTTTTGTCATGTTACACAAGTAAATAATCCTTATTGCACAGCTCAGCCTTCTGCAATGAGTTAACTGCAGGGCATTCCCGCTTTAATCCTCGATTTGTCATTACTAGCCTTTTCATGGTGGTCTTTCTGTGTAGTTTAGTTCTTTGTTGTTATCGGTTTTTTAGTTGTTGACACTTTTGAGGCATGTAATTTTTGTAAAATGGGATGATGCATGTCAGCTAATTAGGCTAGCAATACCCTTATGAAGAAAAAAGAACAAAGGGAGTGTAGCTGGAGACTCCTTCCATTGCTATTAACAGGCTTTGAGGAAAACAGATGTTCATTTGAAGATTTTAGAAGAAAAATACAAATGTTTTGAATTGAGCTTTAAAGTGGGAATAATATTTAGCTAAATTAATACAAAGTGATAAAGAACAAATTTGTCTTATGAAATAAAGGCAATAGTTTCATTATATTCAAGTGCATCTCCCCGCACTAGTAAGGCATTTAGATAATTTGCTCTAACTACTATTTTTTCTTATACCCGGTGCTTACAATTAAACAATGTGGATTTCTTTCAAATCTGTTTCCTTATAAATTCACGGTCTCTCCAGCAAACTCTTGAAATAAGAACAGCAAAGCCAACAGCAGTTGATAACCATCTCACACTTTGCAGATAAAGACATTTCAGGATTGGGACCTTACAGCTCCCAGCTGTGTCTGAGCTATATCTGCTTGTCTGCCACTGTATGCCTCACTGGTTTGTAAAGTAGTTTTAGATACCTTAAGTAGGATTGTCTGTATGGAAGAGAAAAACTTCCGCCTTCCTCTGTCTAAATAATGAACAAAAGATTTACTCTTACTGGGCTATTTCTAAGTGCTGTGCTGTAGTAAAGATGAGGTACAGAGGTAAGATTATATGGTGTAGTAATTAAGTGGAGTTAAGTGCTTTCTTCTATTCCACTGGTGTTACTTCTATGTAAAATTCTCCTGAAAAATATGTCAAGTTGATGGTCTCTCGTGCAGAGACCGTCTAGAGCCCTTATTCTTTCCCAGGGAACAAGCCTATTAATCATTTTAGCTTTTTGTAGAATAAATGCAGTTGGGAAGGGACTGATAATTCACTGAACTACTGGGATGGATTAGTAAAGGACACAATAATGGGGTTCTCCATCAGTAAGGGGCATTGTTTGGGAGTTCGTCTACAGCAGCAATGAAACCTCCTTATTGCTGCTTCTACGTTTCAGTGGCAGGCTTTGTGTTGAACAGTGTAAAAAGGGCCTCTTGGGCTTCTTTTGCGTCCCAAGTCTCATGAAAAATTGTAAACCTCTTTGCTCAGGTTGAGGGGAGAATGCAGCACTCAAAACGCAGTTGTTATATTGTGTAGTCTTGTCAGGGCATTTCAAATCTGGGTCTGTAACACTGATGCAGTGTGGTATGAATTCAGTTCATCTAGATATAAATGGTCAGTCTAGGGTCTGCAGGTAGTTGTCTAGTTGTCAACCCTGGTTTTAGCACTG
Organism: Rhinoptilus africanus; assembly: GCA_013400135.1. Classification (NCBI taxonomy): domain Eukaryota; kingdom Metazoa; phylum Chordata; class Aves; order Charadriiformes; family Glareolidae; genus Rhinoptilus; species Rhinoptilus africanus. The sequence continues at coordinate 768,776 of VXBO01005467.1, forward strand.
GTTTCAACTGGGCCTGCAAAACACTCAGCCAAGTTTTAGGTGGAGGTGTGTGTATGAAAAGAAAAGTATCACTAGAATATCATATATGTATATAAAAATGTACATGCATGCCTGTATGGCGATACTTTAGGTGATGATGATCAATACTTTCTTCTCGATTAGCTCTTCTTTTGGAAGAACGTTTATGTCAGCAACCTCACAATGACCATGTTCTAGTGTTCCAAACAGGCCTTTTTCCTTGGTCATACGTTTCTGCTCCAGAATGAAAGTTTTAGTGTGGTTGGGAGGATTTGAGGATAAATGCTGTTCTAAAGCCACAGGAACTCATGGGCAGACACAGGCCTGTTTCTCAAACTGTCATTATTAGCTTTATTCCCTCTGTTCCAGGAAAATTAGAGGGGAGCGCAGTGGGTTGCCCAAGGCCATTCGCTTGATCAGTGGCAGAGTCAGAGCATCCGCTCTCCGCTGTTTCATCTCAGTCCGGTGCAGTAACTGCTCGATTGCCTTGCCTTGTCAAAGAAACCCTTGCTAATTATATTAGGCCTTTTGGCAGACTTCAAGGATTTAACCACAAGGATTTGTTGACTCTTTTCTAGAAGTGCTTACCATGGCTTTCAGTGGGTTTGTTTCTTTTCCTGACAGGTCATGAAAGCTGCTAGTAAGATACTGTTCTGCAGGCTCCAATGTGTGTTCTTTTAAGTCCTGTTGTTGATGCTGATAACTGAATAATCATCTCTGTTATAACTATCCTCTGAAAAACTATCCTGTTCCCAGGAGATTCTTGACAGTGGAATTCTCTATTTTCCTTCTGGAAAGTAAACAAACATACAGGCAGGAGTGAAAGATATGGAAATCTAGAAAACATTAAACACCTCAGTCATTTCAGATCACGTAAGATTGAAGTTTATGTGCTGGGGAAAACTCTGTCAGTTAAATACTGAGCTTTTCTGCAGGCTCTGCACAGGCATAGGAACTTTAACGGTATCGCACTGTGACGGGCCACTGTCTCACCATGCAATGTATGTGTGGGTGTTTTCATTAGAGAAAATCACTGCCTTGTTTGTGTTCGTTTTTGGCTTTATTGCAAGGCTTAAGGTTTCATGGAGTTTGCTCAAAGACTGAAATGAATAAATGGGGAAAATAGTAAATATAGTTCCGTTTTTGCAACATAAAATTGCCATGGGGCTTCAGCTGAAAGCCCTTTACTCCAGCAAAATATAATATATGGGTCCTTGCTTTTAACGTCAATTATTTGTCTGATACACACTGAGCTTTTGAGAGACTACCTTTGACGTTTGGTGGTAGCTGTGTCTAGTGTGACCCTTGATGCTTCTTCATGATCGGAGAAAAAGTCGGTTGTTAAAACATGGACAAAATCCCATTTAAGCTCATTATGTTTCTATTGAATTTTATGTTGTCCTTCTGCATATGGTCATTTGTCTTATAAGAACGACAACACAAGAAAGCTGAGCATATTTGCATTTCTTTCTTCCTTTTGTGAACTCTTGACTCTTTCACCTTGGTTTAGTCTCCTTGTTACACTCCAGCAGCAGCTTTATGAGGCTTCATGGGGACTTCACGGATTTTAAGAATTGATTTTGTATCGTTGAAGTAGATTTGTATTTTGCATTGACCTCAATAGATGAATATTCCCAGCTGAAGACAGCAATGTTTGGGACATGGCATAAAGCCCTACATGAGGAAATGGAAACTAGTTTCCATCCATCTGCCTTGCTATTAGACTAATAATTTTAAATGAAGCTATAAATTAAACAGTTACCAGTATTAAAGTTTTCTGGGTAATAAATCTGTGTCGAAGCATGTTGAATGATGCTGACACCGGTGCCGTATGCTCTACAAACACAGCATTACAAATAGTTACAATTTCAGCCTTGTAATGAGGTAGCCACAGGCAGCAAAAGCCCCTCCCCCCCTCCATTTGAATATGTCATTGTAAAAATTATTTTCTCATGATAAAATGCAAACTTCCAAAGCTCAGTGTGAGTGGATATCCTTTTAATTCCATAGGATTTACATAATTTTAGTGAACGTACATGTAATTGCTTCCCATCCTTTCAGACGGTAGCAGGAGGAATAAAATTAGCTGCAAATAACACATACAGAGAAGCTGAATGGAAAGATGATACTAAGCAGGTTTATGGCACTTAATTTCTATCATGGATTTGTAGAAGAAAAGCAGAAAACAGCCAGTGGACATCAGAGTATTAATTCCCTTTTATATTTAAAGGTTGACAACCCTATCTCACAGTATTCACTAGCTGTGTTTTGGAATGTTGAAAATAGAAGATAAACTTCTTAACTTCAGATGTGGACATCTTTAGGAGCTCAGACAGTACCTGATTGAGTCTGTCAGGAGCAAGACATTGGGTGAACGCCTGTCGAGTTCACTTAAAACCTCTCTGCAGTTTCTCCGACTTGGTTCAGTTGAGTTTACTATTATTTGCGAGCTTTTATGTATAGTACCCATCACTGCAAAAGTTGGGTTACAGGAGAGTTTAGCTAAAGATTTTTTTTAATGGCCAATTTATTATCTTCAGGCTTGAAATGATATATTTTTATAAATGCACATTCCATCTTTATAGATTCTTTTCTTCCTCCTAGATTAAGTCGAAGTTGTGGTGACAAAGTAAAATTGTTTTGATGCCACAGGTGCATCAGTCACAAGCAGTGCCATGGAAACTGGCTCCCTTGCTCCTGGCGTACTTTAATAAGGAATTAGTTTGCAGCTAGCCCTACAGGCTGTGAATTTTGGTATTTATTTGGATGAAACTTCACCAGTGAGAACTCGGGTACTGTTAGGTAGCCGTATGCAGCAGATATCAATGGGACAGACAGGAGACCTGCTGCGCTGGCATGTCTGGTATATGAGATGAGATTTTTCATGTGGCATTTCCTACAAATATTATAGAATCATAGAATTGTCAGGGTTGGAGGGACCTTAAAGATCATCTAGTTCCAACTCCCCTGCCATGGGCAGGGACACCTCAGGTTGCTCAGAGCCCCATCCAGCCTGGCCTTAAAAACTTACAGGGATGGGGCTCCCACCACCTCTCTGGGCAACCTGTGCCAGTGTCTCACCACCCTCATGGGGAAGAACTTCCTAACATCCATTCTGAAACAACCCATCTCTAGTTTTAATCCATTCCCCCTAGTCCTACCATTACCCGACATCCTAAAAAGTCCCNAACTGCCCCACACGGCTTGTTACCATCGTCAAACTTGCTGATGGTGCACTGTATGCCACTGTCCATGTCGCTGACGAAGTTGTTAAACAAGACCCTTCCCAGTACTGATCCTTGAGGGACTCCAGTTGTTACTGGTCTCCACATGGACATGGACCCATTGACAGCCACTCTTTGGGCATGGCTGTCAAGCCAGTTCTTTATCCGCTGAATTGTCCATCTGTCCATCTGTCAAACCCATATTTTATCAGCTTGGAGACCAGGATGTTGTGTGGGACAGTGTCAAACCTTTGCTCAGGTCCAGGTAAATGATGTCATTTGCTCTCCCCTGATGTTGTCCACTGATGTTGTGACCTTCTCAGAAGGCCACCAGGTTTGTCAGGCACGATTTGCCCTTGGTGAAGCCATGTTGGTTGTACCCAAAAAACATTAAGACTTCAGACACAGATATGCTGGCTCCAGTCCAGTGAGGAACCCTTCGGCCCTAGCACTACTCCTTCTAACATTAATTTGAGTTTGATTTTGTCCTGGTTGCGGGTGGGGATGTAGGGTTAATTGTCTCCAGACTGTCAAGGACACAGGAATTCCATCCCACGTTGGCTGTGCCCAGTTCATGGCCAGGAGCTGCCGAGAGGGGGCGGGAAGTGGCCGCCTGGAGTGGTCTGTGGCTCCCGGTGTGGTGGGCGAGCCGGGGGCAGGGATGGTGTTTGTACATTCCTCTCCGTGTTATTGGTGGTGTTTCCCTTTTCCCTTTGCTGCTGTGCTGGTTTTGCCTTTTTCTTCCAAGTCTTCCCCAGGGCCATGGCGGGGCGAGAGAGCAGCCGCTGGTTCCTTGTTGCCGGCCGAGGTCAAACCACCCCAGTCCTTATCAGACTTCTCTCTTCTGCAGTGGTTCAGTTGTGTGAAAGTCTCCTGGGATACAAAAGCTCCAGAGAATGTTAATTCCTCTGTCACAGGAATGAGCTGTTGAACTGATGTCTGTAAACATTACTGTCCTGGAGAAGGGGGCTGTCATGGTGTCCTGTGGCTGCCCCAGCAGCCAGGAACCTGGGCAGGCCCAGGCCTTCACCAGTGAAGGCAAGTACGCTGCTGGAGACAAGTACTTCTCAGCAAAAATTCAGAGGAAGGTGAGGTTACCTGCAGAATGCCATCCCAAGAGACAAAGAGGACAACTGTGAACTCTCTAGAGGAATTTGGCTAATCTACCCACTTAAATCCACCTAGTCTGAGCCCAGTGCAGGGCACAAATGTGAGGTGGACATGAGATATGAATCTCAACAAAGGATTTGAAAATCTGAAGGATTTTAAGATGTCCCTGTTACCTTTCTTCTTTTGGATCAGTTAGTTTAGACATCTTTACTCAGGTGCAGAGAGGATACACTTGACTCGGATACCCTCCAGTGTACGCACAGCTGCTTCTGTAACAGAATTATCTCTAGGTATAATAAATATCTTCATGTACATATTAAGGTTTTCCATCCTCCGTTTGGGAACCAGTAGCATGGGATAACAGCTCTACCAGAGGACTGATTTTTAGTGAGAAAAAGACAAAAAAGTATGTGCATTGAAAAGGCAATAAATACTTCCAGAGCAACACTCTGTCATGTAGGCTTGAGATGCCCTGGTAATAGAGGAAAGTAGAGAGCTTAGTAACTGTTGGCTTTTATTGAAAGTGAGTCTCTCATAAAAGTTTTCTTGTTGCTCTTTCTGAACATGTCATACCATGTTTATTATAAGCACAGGGGGGTGAAAAGGTGACATGCATTCTGTTATGTGACTGATTTTTGCATAGACTGGACTGTATTTGAGCGTGTGAAAAAGGGTGTGTGTGTTTACGTTTGTATGTGAAGCTTACCTAGGACATAACCTTTTTGCAAAAGAAAACATTCCTGAACTGACATTTGTTTCTTCGTATTAATTGGAAAGAAACTTGTGTATAACATGATGCCAGATGTTCACTACCATCACAAATCATGCCAGAAGAAAAAAAAAATGCAGGCATAATTATCTAAGGAAATAATGAAGCTAGAAGTTTGGGGGAGTAATTTGTCAGGTAAATGAATTCAACATGAACTGTACGAGCATGGGATGACACCTTGTTTTTCAGAAAGCTGTTACCTATTGGGGAAGACAACTGCTTCATTGCTCTCTGTTTTTCTTTGCTTCTCTTCTTGGCTTTCCCTTATGCTCTTTGTTACCCAAAACACCCATCTTGAAGGAGACAGTAAAACTCGGAGCATCCAAAGTGACAGATATAAAAAACTCTGGAGCACATTGAAATAAATACTGATGAAGGAGGAAACTCAGACCCCTATAGGATTACAAAGTCACTGCTTGTAAGTGTTGAAGAGAACAATGTGGCTGAAGCATCTTGCTTCTACTTTCTTATTTTTTCTGAAATATTACTGGTTAGTAGAGCTTTAAAAATGCCAGACCTCGCCTAAAAATGTTGTTTGCAGCTTTATTTCAGGTTCAACGTGCAGTTGAACAAATGCAGGAGGAATTCTTGATCCTGGAGCCTGGAACAGTCAGATACAGAATCACTTTAGATTGAACAAAACCCATTTTTTTCTTGGTTTGTTGATTAGGTTTGGGTTTTTTTTGAAAGAAAAAGATCAGTCCAAATAATTAATTACATTTTTCCCAAAATAAAATGTTTTCATCTGAGGTAATTACACCCTTGTTTGTGACATTTTAAGCAAAAAATGCCATGTTTTTTAAAATGCTAAACAATCAAAAGGAAGCGAGACTACATGATGATAGTGTGTGTGACTTGTCTAGAAATTTACAGTTGTTGACCTATTTTAGCCAGATTTGCTATGGAAGTAGAAACCTCAGAGTTGTTACTTTCCAATGTATGGAGGGAGGGAGCAAGCAGGGGCACAGCAGTGTTGCTAGGCCTGGCTCTTTGCTTCCAAAGTTAAAGCTGGAACAAATGTATAACTTAAAGAATATTATTTGCCTTTTAGAATAAATGAACAAACCAATCGACTGATGAGGCTATAGAAATATGATGCACTTCCTCTAAATAGAGTACCGAATAAAATTAATCACAATCTTCATCTAGGATGAATCAAATTATGTTGGCTTAAAAATGTAAATTGTTCATTTGTGACAACCGCCTGGTTTCCAGGAATTCAGACTCCGGGAATAACATCAACATGTCAGTTAAGCTGCTCAGAAACTGGCTTATTTGAGTTTTAAGTGACTTCCTGTTATTATTTACCTCTTATGTAAGTTATTATGTAAATAGAAAAAGGTTATTTTAATGTACTCGGGAAGTATGCTGTTCATGTCCACGCGCGCATGCGCACACGCATGCCAGCCATATTCTTAGGTCTAGCTTCCTTGAACACTGAGTTCAGCAAGTGCTGTGGAAGGGTGTTGCTGCTTCTAAGATCTTGCTAGGTTTTTTTCCACACTGTTATGCTCTGGCTTCTTGGTGTATAATTTTGTGCTGTTGTATCTCAATCAATTTCTTTCAAGCAAAGCAAAGTTTGCCTGTGTTGAGTTCCTAATCGTGGACACTGCTGCTGCTCTGCTTGTAAACAGCAATCACATTTTCCCTTGATTTCCCTAATAATAGCATGAATGTGTCCATATGGACATGCTTTTGAAAGAATAAAGATGTGGGTTGAAATCAAAGAGGCTGGGATGAGTATTTAGATCTGGGGGTCCAAATGTTTTGTAATTAAAACAGGCTATTAAAAAGGCTGAAGGGAGAAGTTATCACTCTCTAAAACTACCTGAAAGGAGATTGTAGTGAGGTCAGGGTTGGTCTCTTCTGCCAAGTAACAAGTGATAGGACAAGAGGAAACAGCCTCAAGTTGTGCCAGGGAGACTGAGGTTGAATATTAGGAAATACTTCTTCATGGAAAGGGTTGTCAAGTATTGTGCCAGGCTGCCCAGGGAACTGGTGGAGTCACCATCCCTGGAGGTATTTAAAAGACGTGTAGATGTGGTGCTGAGGGACATGGTTTAGTGGTGGACTTGGCAGTGTTAGGTTAACAGCTGGACTTGATGATCCTAAAGGTCTTTTCCAATGTAACTGATTCTATGATATATTTCTCACTTTCTCCAAACCCCAAAAGTCATTGGAGCAAGCCTTAAGAAAGAGTGGTAGGTGTGAATGTAGTGGAGCAGGAATGGTGTGTGGAGAGAGGGGTACAGCACCAGTTCTTTTGGAGATTGACAAGAATAGAAGATTTCTGTAAACCAGAAAAATGTAATTTTGGCAAATAAGAGTATAGTGCACGGTATTTTGTATTATATGGTGCTCATTACTGGAAACAGTGTTTACAATTTTTCCTTTTAACTTCCATAAATACATTTGTTGAGATCAAATGGTGGTATTAAATGAAAATGAGAGAAAAAAGATGTGTGCAGTTGCTTTTATAGCGTGTTTATTACCTGTTAAGTAAATGCAATATTGATGTTAAGATATTCTAAATAACTCATGTCACAAGTCATAATGTGGGTGTAACTTCTTTTGATAGTCTATAGACAGTCATCACCAAGAAGAATGAAAGGCACTAGTGGCTGAACCTCACAGTATTAATAGATATAACAAACTAAATATTTGGGTAAGATTGTTCCTTAAAAAAAGTGAGTCAGGGAGGAACTGGAATTGAGAAAAGAGAACAGAAGTTTTCAGAATGATATTGTTAATTAGTAGGACTTGGAGCTCTAGCAGAATGAGGGTGGGAAGAAGGACAGAACCCACTTAAAAAAAAAAAAAAAGAAAGAAAAAGAGATCAAGCTGTTGCAAAAGAAAAAAAGATGAGATGAACTCACCTGGGGATCCAAATATTTTGAAACTTAAAAGGATTTCTTTTCTTTTGAGGTTCACTCAAAATAGTTTCCAGTGCATAATAAAACCACATTGCTAATTGTTTCTCCCACAATGTGTGACAGTCAAACAGACTTTTAAATACTCTTTCCAATTACTGCCACAAACCCCTTTTTATTGTATCAGTAGAATGAAGCAGTTTTTGCTGCAGCTTGCTGTGGTGGAGCAAATAATGTATTCTGCGTTTTCTGCTTTACTGTATTCTACCATTGAGACACCCCAGGTCATTTACTGAAGTAATGTTTTGTTAAGCTGAGAACCTGCCTCGGTGGCTTTTGGTGGCACAGTCCCGTAGTCGTTGTAGGAAGATACCAGTAAAGCCAATAGAGCTACCATCTCTCAGGGTAAAGGGGAAAAGGATTAGCACATCTCTGTGCACTCTCTGCCCTCCCCTCATGTGAAAGCGTGAGTATTTCAGGCACAATGTAGGCCTCACCATAAGCCATCACAGTTGCTGTCCTTGAACTAGCTCTCTTTGAAGTGGAGCTGAGCCATTATAAATGTTTTGGGAAATTGCTTGCCTGGCCGTCCTGGGGGAGCTGCCCGTGCCGCGCTGGGTTAGTGCTGCAGGGACCCACTGGGCAAGCACAGTGAAAAGGCGTAAACCAATCCATTCTGTTGCAGACCTTTCTTAATTTAGTGTTGTGAAAATGTAATGAAGACTGCAAAGATGAAAGAAAATGAATGATAGTATAGTAAAATAACTGAGGGTCATTTGTTTGTGTGGTTCCAGGAGAAGAGTATGAAGCCTACTGGTCAACGGTGAAATCTAGTAGTTGATTTGTTGAAAATCAACAACTCTTCTGAGTTCAGGAGAGACCAGGAATTGGTGTTCATGGAGGATATTGATTAGATTTTGATTTAGCTTCCACTTCACTCTTCTGTAGGTTAGGGAGGGTAAGAGCAATTGTCAGTTCAGACTTCCTGTCTGATTTTATCATCAGTTTATTGCAAAGGCATCTGACACTTAGTGCTGGATATTCTTTTTCTTTTTTTTTTTTTTTTTGGTTAATGCAAGAAATGATTCAAATATAGGGTTAAATGAGACACAGAGCACTTTTGAGTGGACATCTTGCGTATTGGAGAGGCTCTTGAGCTAGCATGTCAAAGCAACAGGAGTCTATTCTGTGCTTACCAAGAAAGGTGGGAGGGAAAAATGACCATCCTGAGACTAAAAAGGCATGTGAGCGCAGAAAATGGGAAATGCCCAAGATGATGCAGAATGCTCTAAATAGTTCTAAAAGCAACCAAAGCTGGTTCCTTGTACTTGTAGACCCTCTTCTTTCATATTATATTAGCAAGCACTAATTTTAGCTGGTAAAAATATAATCCAATGGAATAATGTGCAAGATGTCATGCAAGGGATATCTGTTGTTTCTCTAGTACATGCTAACATCTGTTTATCCCATATGGAAAGCTTTAGAGCAGTCTATATAGAAACAATTCTGCTAACTGAACATGTTTTGTTTCTCCTGACTCATTATTTATTTTAAGAACTCCTGTTTGGTATAGCAGCTTTTTCTTTCTCAAGACCTTCTTCCCTTATCGTAATTAATATTTGTCTATATGTTACCTTTGTTTGTGAGCTCTTCTTGTTCCTACAAAAGTTTAAATGTGATGTGCTGGAGAATGGCAGCTTCAGGTGAGAAGCAGACAATGGAAATAGTTGAGCATCTGATCATGAATGGCTAATGGCATGGAGCACTTCCAGGGGATGGTTTGGAGGCACAACAGGCAGGGAACGTAAAAGCTGTTGTGGAAACTGAGATTTGTTTACTCTCTGTCACGGATCTCAGCACCGTGCTTGGGTGTGATGGCAATAAGCACGTTGTAAAACTTGGTCAGTGCTGCTAGCCTTTACTTAATGGAGATTTTCACCCCTAACAAGGTCTTACATTTAAAGCAGCGGGGTGATAGAAGTATAATAGCACAGAGAAGATTTCATTCCGAGGCTGACTGTGGTTTGTGTTAGACGTTTGTCTATATGAAGAGTAAACAGACACAAAAGCCTACCAGAACTGCCAGAAAACAGGAGAGGAGTTCCCAGCGGGTCCCTGACCTGCGATGCTCTGTTCAGGCACGTGACGCCCCGTTTGCTGTGTCTTGACCCATCTGCCGTGGCAGGTTGGGCTGCCTGCTGCGCGCCTCGGTCGAGGGCCCCGCACGCAGCCCGTGGCAGCAGCTACTTACTCGGCAGGCTCAGGGTTGTAGGAGGGCAGGGCTCCTCGCGGGCTGTGTCGTCTGTGCCCAGGGTGTTCCAGGTGTCCTGGGGACGCGGGGGCACTGCCGCCTGCGAGGACCCTGCCCTCACCATCACTGCTGTGCTGCTGGGAAGGGTGGCTTGTGTTTATGGAGAGGCGTTTCCTCCTTCACTCAGTCCCGGCACTTTGGGGTTTTTGTTACCTCCACATCAACCCACGATGCCCATTAGCTCTCCAGTAGCAATTTTCCATGCGCTCATCCAGCTGAATGCTCATCTTTATCATTTATAGATGCTTCTCCAAGCTCCTTTTCTGTACGTTTTCATGCAGGAGCAAACTCTGTAAGAAGAAATTCTATGACTCCATTGAATGTCTTACTTCTTCATTTAAAAAAGAATAACAAAATATATTTTTCTTCAGAAAGCTGACTTTCGTGAGCCATTGCCTCTCAGTTATAGCATACAGCTTCTACTTACATACAGGTGATCCTCTTGTAATCTCTGATAGTTTTGCATAAGCGTTAGAAAATGCTGACATCAAAATGGTGACTGCTGTATTATGCAAAAAAGATAGCTTTAATAAAAAGATTAGGAAAAGATTTTTTATTTTTAGTGGAGTGTTAGTCTCAAAAGATCTCATCCCACCAACACTCCATAAAAATGCAAATACTGTTCTTTCAGGCCTTGTTAGTGAATAAATTAATTTGCATGATTAAAAAACATAACTGGAACAAATATATATAAAATATAAAACATTCCAGGTAAAAGCTTGGTGTTGTATAATGAAGAGCCAATTGAAACTCTTTTATCAGTTTACTTTATTGTTTATATTTTATTTAAGTTGCTCCGTAATAGAGTATCCTCTTTGTAAAAATAATTTTAAGATGTGAACAATCGTATCTCAAACCTTTAGCTGAGTAATTATGTATATTTTAATTTTAGCTCTGGGGAAGTTTTAGGACTGCTTTTTGGCAAATACTTTCTTTGCTAATTGGCTGCCTGGAAATATTATTATGTGACCAACAAAACAATAGAAAACTGAAGGAAACAAGAAAAGTGTGGTTTTTTTTTTAATTGAAGTGGTATAAATGTGGATTACTTTTACGTGAGTCATAGACAGGAAGATACTGCGAAGAATGAACAGGAGAGCTGTAGTTTTGTGTGACCTCAGCAGTGGAATGGACTCAAAGAGGACATCTGTAGCAGAGGTGCACACTAGAGGGTGCTAGGATTTAGCATCGTTGCTATCATTTTTATCCTTTTGCTATTAGGGAAATAATCAGGGGGCTTTAAAGGCTTTCCTACACAGCATGGGACCAGACTTTGAAATATCTGTCCAGTGTTTGGTATGTTATTCTCCCAGTACATTTGCATTTTGGAGTTCAGTGAAGTTTTTCAAGTAACATTTGTCAAATATTTGTGACGTGATTTGTTCAAGGCCTTTCACGGGACTGGAGTGATAGACTTTGATTGCATTTCAGTAAAAGTTGAATCAGCCCTCAGGAATTTTAATAGATTACTTGTATATTTCTAATATTTGTCCCCTCCATTTTCTCTGTTAAACTTTGATTTTAATAAGGTTTATGCCTTCTAGCTTTTATTGCCCAGCCTATGAAAAGCATAATTTAGAAAACCTGCAAGAATAATATTCAACTTAGAATATGTTAGGTGTTTTGTTAGGAGTATAGAGCTAACAGCACAGAATTTCCTCATTGCTCTCTCCCCTTCTCTGTGTCTGATCTTTCCTTTCTGACTCTCTTTTCTCATAATTTCACCTGTGATCTTACTCACCTAGTCTGACACCTTATCTCAGGACCTAATTTATCTGTCTTTTAACTCCTGCCTTTGAATGCTGCCCTAATCAATTCTATAATATCAGAGGATGTTCTCGGCACCTCTGGCCAGAAGTGTTTTGCTTTGGGGAAATATCAGAACATCATCCCAGGGAACAGTGGTAGCCTGCCTTCTAGCAGAATTCGAACACATTTGCATTTGTCTGTAGATTGAAAACCTTTTTTTTGTGGCAACTAGTAATGTCCTTCACCCTAACGACAGTTCTGCTTTAATTCATGCCATAGGTGGAAGACAGAGGATGTGGAATAAAATTAACAAGTGTTCACGTGCAAATCTGCCTTTGGGGGATTTTGCTGGTGCTAGGCTTGTCTGGGGGACGGAGCCCATGACGGCCAGCCCAGCAAAGGGGACAGACCTGCCTTGGTGCGTAGTGCGCGGGGGTGACTGAGGGGTGGAAGGGGGGGTGCACAGGGCCCTTGTGGAAGAAGAGAAGAGATGATTCTCATAGGCAAGGCTTGGGAGGGAAGGGGTGGCACAAGGAAGATGGGCATATATACAGAAACCCCTTGAGCGATAGTTAGACATCGTTAGATGATGGAGGAGGGAGAAGCCCAAGCTTGCGTAGGATCCTATAGAATCGAGGGGAAAGGGATGCAGAGGTCCTGCTAAGGGATGTTTAAGGAAACCTTTTTTGAAGGAAGTCTGGCTGATAGCGGTGGAAAGTGAAGGGTCAGTGTAAGACCTGTGATTACAGGGAGCAGGGAAAGGAGAAATAGAGATCACACACAGTCTGGACACTCTCTCTATGGGATGCTGGAGGGCACCCCTGCCAGAGAAGGGGCAGGCAGATGCTCCAGGGGACAGTGGGGTGGGAAGTGTGATGCGTGACAGATCTGGTCTGTGACACAGAACGCAGCCTCATTTGTTCTTTATTGTGTTTTCCCTGCCATTGTCTTGCTTCATGCTTCCCTCCGTATTTCCCAATACTTCCTCTGTCCCACAAGGTTCACCTTGCACCTTGCTCTTGTATCTCTTTGTAAATCCTGCGCACCCTTGGCAGGGCAGCACAGCAGAGACTGGCCCGGAAGCTCACTGCTAAATAGTCTCTCTGATAAAGCCGCAGGTGGGGGAGGTGGCTGCCTTTTTTTCTTCTTTCCATTTGGCCTCAGTCACTTGCTGTCTAATTACTGAGCACCTTGTGTAGTGAACCGTACAACTGGCCTTTTCAATGATCTTGTAATTCAGTCGCTGAATCATACAGACCCTCCTTTTAGTCCTTCCTGGTGTATTTATAAACTTGCTATGCTGTGCTTGAGACAGCAAAAGGTATAAAATAACTTGAACTTCAAAGGTGACAGACAATTTCAATTCCTGATGATTTTCTTGTGTTCTCTGCAAAAATAAAGCTCATTTATAATTCCACTTTCTTCGAAGAAAGTATTGCACGTGAACTGAAAGGAGGACCAAACCTGTTTAATAGTCTCCTGATTTAAGGCAGAGCTGAACTATGTATCTTCACGTACTTAGAAAATTAAGTGTATTATAAAGGGAAGTGGTAGGGCAAAGCAGCGCCTGTCAGCGTTTAGCTTGCAGGTGTAGGTGCCAGCTTTCGCTGTTAGGGGCCATGCAGTGCGAGATCCATAAGCTCAGCAGCAGAGGTGCTAAACCCAAGAGCACCAGGTAAAATGCTCAATTTCAGAAAAACACTGCTTTTTGTCAGGATGTTGCCTAAATATGTGACATCTCCTCATTGTGGGTGCTACATATAAATGTTTTTCTCCTGCCTATCAGACCTCTGGATTGCTCATTCACAGGTCCCCTCCTGTGCCTCTCTGCCCGTCACTGGTGAACTTCATGGGCAATTGAAAAGCTCTGTCCATTTGAAAGTCTTTTCCACCTAATTACAAGGACAAATAATATAGTGCTTAAAAATCCATCTATTTTACTCAACCCAGCAGTCAAAGAGTTAGAGCTTGTCTCAATGAAGAACATTTGGACTGTTCTTAAATCTACACTTAAGCTGTTCTTACTCACCTATCGCTACCGACCTTCAGCTTCTAATGGGAACAGACTCTTTTAGGGCATTGTCAAATTTTTTCTGCATCAATTTGCTCCCCTATATAACCATTGTAAAAATGCAAATACTTCTAATCTGCTTCTTTTGATGCCCTTGCCCTGTTTGAAGATTAAGTGCAATTTTGTGCTGCAGTGACTAGAGGGGTATGTATTATAAAAATATCCAGTATTGTCAACCTTTTGCTTAAAACATAGGTTTTTAGTTGGACGGAAGCAAGGCAGATTAAAATAAACACTGAGAGTATTTTGGTGAATTGTGGAACATCACATAAATATTTCTGTGTTTCAGAAGATCTCACAAAATAGGCATCCTTGAGGTGAGGGGGAGGGAGGAATCCTCTGAAACCAGAAGACTGCTTCAATTAACTTCTCAGATATTTTGTAACTGCAAAATTATATCCTCGGAAAAATATTAGCAAATGCATAGTAAGTAACTTGGAGTCCAAAATGCTCCCCTGATTCGTTAACTTATGATTATTGTTTTCCTTTTAATAATGGTTTTTGCCATCATTTGTATTTTCTTCTTCAGTCCCATTATTAGCCTGGGATTAAATTGATTGTACTCTTCTTCCTTGAGCACTGACAACAAAGAAATTTTCTCACCAAAGTATTCAGCAGTGCAAGTTTGGGCACTTCATTATTTTGTCTCTAGTAGTCGATCACAAAATGTTGTGGTTTGGGTTTGGATTTTTAAGAAAACAGGAGAACTTCAAAAATGTTAAAGTGAATGTACTCAGAAATGAAATGCGTAACATTATTGTACTAATGGCATCTGCTGTGGGTTGGACTCTGCAGTAGACAAATGAGAGGAAATCACAGTCCCACACCAGATGATTCTCTCTACCCTTTTATCACAGCATCCATCCTTCCTCCCATAGACATCTGCTGCTCCCACCTACACAGTGTTTTCCCTTTTGGAGGACAAGCATAGCAGCCTGTTCTGGCCTAGAAAACACACGATGCTGATGTGTTTCTAGTTCAAGTGCCAGGAGCTGCATGTACTTATTGCTCCTAAGCAATGCCATGATTTTCCTTAGCGGCCGTAAGCATCTCTACACGTCTTCTTTCTCTGTCCTCTAATGATGCTGAGCAGGGATCCTTTTCTCTTTTTGATTTTAATGATCATCCTTCTCCTGTTGACCACAGAGCTTTCTCTGATACATTTTCAGACCCTTTTGGAATAAATGTGTGAGCTCCAGTCCACACTGCAAGCGCTACTGTTATCGCGTATCTGTTGTAGGATGCAGGGAAAGGGTTTGTTGGTGTTAGCTGTAAACTGTGAGGCTTATAAGCATGCTTTTTGTAGCTTACAATGATAATTCAGGATACAAGACTCTCAAGATAATTCAAGAATCTCTCTAGAGCAAGGAGTCAGAGTACCTCCCGCTGTCATTAAGGCCTAGGAGCACAAATTAGTTTGACTTTCCATGAGCAGAGAGAGGTGTTTTGTTTTGTTTTTTTTTATTTCCAAGTTTTATATTATGAATCACTAGATTTATATCCTAATAATCTGCTTTATACCCATTTATTGTTTACTTTTGTTTATATGTAATCTGATATCTGATCCTGGTTATCTTCTTTTAGGACTAAATGAGGATAATAAAGTTGTGATGCAAAACAACACAAAAGCTTAATACTTCAATGTCACAATTTGTCATGCTTTGCAATGAATATAATAGATTAATGCAGTAAATTATGTGTGCCCAAAAGGTTGTAATTCTTCGCTTTTCATTTAATCCTAACAATTGCAATAAACTCAGCTTATTTAATATTTTCCATTAAAGTGGAGATTTTTCCCTATGAAGCCTTACTGACCTCTTCAGAGAGGAAACACTAATAATAGTCAAGTGTCCAATTAATAGTGTTGTCACTCTAAGCATTTTCAAATGACTTATTTCTCACACTATTTCTGGCAGATGTGTGGGGAAATGTAGTAGGTCTATATAATTATTACAAAATGCCATTAAGTGGAGCTGAATAAATGAAAAAATAAGTTGAATTTTCTAGTAAATTTTTGAATTTGTAAAAGCTGAAATTTAAAAACATACCGTGTGTCAGCAAATTCAACAGGACATTTCCTTCAATCCCAACTATAGTTTTCAAACTGTATTTTAAGCAATTTTTTTCTTTTTGGTTTCATGCAGTTCTGTAGTCAATACAAATGAGGTCAAATAGCAGATCACCAGTCTACCAATAAGGGACAATAATGCTGAATCGAGACATGCTGGTATCAAGACATACCAAGTTATTGTATGTAAAAAGCTACCCAGATATCTCAGAATTCACTTGAAAATATTTTCTGTCTAATTTTTATGAATTTGATATTTTTAATGGTATTTTTCTGTATAAATTGTAGAAAGATTTTATTTATGTATAGAAATATAGAATAGAAATAGAGAATGTAGAATAGAAATATATATAATTATCATATGTTAGATATAATTATTATATATAATATATAATATATATAATAGAATAGAAATATATAGAATATAAAATAGAAATGTAGAAATACAATATAGAATAGAAAGATATATTTATTCCTGGACAAGTTATAGGGGTCTGCCAAAATAATTTTCATCTGCCACACAGTTAGAATTTTCATGTGAGTAAGACAGCCAAAAAAATGAAAAAAGAGGCTCATATCTCAGTTACCAGAAAGATTCCCCGATGTGTTGCGTGAAATACTGCATGGAATACTTAAGGTTGATTTAGCTTACACCAAACTGCCAGCACAAGCTCTCTTGACTGATGCAGACGGGATACAAGGTGCTGAGGACCATTTGTTTGGCAAATTACAATATCCTGACTTTGATTTCTGAAAGGAGAATCAAATTAATATCTAAGCTTTATTATCCATGTCTACCTTTTCCATGCATTTTCAAAAATTTAGTTGGAATCCTAGGAATTGTTGTGCACATACCAAATGTTTTCTGAGCTCCATCTTTCTAACTTTAGATTTCCTCCTTTGCTTTAAACTGGGCAACCTGATTAACCAAATCTGTGTCAGAACATTGAAAGCAGGTTATAATTGCCTACGTGTACTTCATGGCAGAAGGAATATCTGACTTCTTGCACTATATTGCTGTTGGGGTTTTTTTTGTGTGTGTTTGCAGGGTTTTTTTCATTTGGTTTGGTTTTGGGGTTTTTTTTAGAAAAAAAGGATTGTGGCAGGATGTATGTAAAGAGGAGCTAAGTTGTGTAGGAAGTAAGACGTTAATGAAGTAGCAGGATATCAGAGGAACCCCCAGGGTCCTGTCTGGGACTTTGAGAACCCTTTTTCTTTACAGTCATTGGCTCCATGCAGCAGAAGGTGCTCTTCTACACAAAAATCAGAACTATGGGAAGAAACCCTTTCCTTGTCTTCCCTAATGATGGGTTGCAGAAACACCTCCTGTAAATAAATAAAAAATTTTTAAAAAGAGAAAGCAAAAAAAAAAATCAGTCTTTGAAAGAATCTTTATGGAGTTGAGGGTGTTGTAGTTTATCTTTGAGAGGGAGCAAGCAGCAGGTACATTTGCTCTCCATAATGTCAAGATAGCTGTCATGCATTTCAAGCCAAATTGTCGTTTGTTTTTTTTTCTTTGCCACTTCTAATGTGTATATTTGCACATATTGCTGACCAGGGGACTTGAATTTGGAAACAAAATCCTCTTTATGTTTCTGTAGAGGAAGGAAATTTGAGGCTATATAACAAATTGGTTTATAAGAGATTTTTGTTTAAAGGTGAGTGTATAGGGATGGAGTAGATATTAAATAAAATAGAGTAGAGCCCTTGGAGTAGGATATTCCAACATACCTCTTCTGTGACTTGAACAATTGGCCTCTAAGAGCCTTCACACAACTGATATCAAACCAGCCGATGCACCTCACTTGTGGCCAAGTCCCTTTAGTGTGGAGAAACATCCTTCCTCAATGGGAAGGTTTTTCAGCAGAAAGCCCAAGTAATGAATTGTCAGTTATATTATCTTCCCACTCCAAGAAGTGGCTGTGCTTTATCACTGTAGAGTAATACTGAGAGGGAGGTAAAAAGGGAAGGAAGGGAGGGAAAAGTGAGAGGAGACATTTTGTATTAGTGTTATCATCGGTACTATAAAATTACTGATGGTATTGAGGGTTCTTCCATTCACATTACCTTTACAAATACCAAGTTCACTTTAAGTGGCGTGAGTGTTCCCTCGCTGAGCCATTATGTGCTGAGTTTCTGCCCAGAGCACATCTTTATGATTTTTATAAGTCCTTAATAAAAAAGTTTCTGAAAGGAGTGCTGTCAGAGATCTAACTAGAACATCATGAATAAAGTTGTGAAGGATGGTGTGCTGTATAGAAAGTCAGTGCTATGAAGCTTGTGTCGTGTGGAGTAATTCCCTCAATATTCCTACAGTAATAAAACAATTGAAAATCAGTGCCTCATTTAAAAAGAAAAAAAAAAAGGCATGTGGTCTGCTGGACAGATGGAAGACAAAGGTGTGTTGGTGCTAATTATACTTCTCTCAGCACCCATAATCTGTATTGTTCATGAGCTTTATCAACAGCCACATGCTGTTTAGGATTCAGTTCACATTCCTCTGCCACATTCTGCAGCCATCGCATTATCTGCAGAGGCAGGAGTGACTACAAATAGTACCAGAATGGAGCAGCCCAATGGCTGACCTGGGAGATGACAGCTGTTTGCTGAAATGATTAAAAGAAAAAAGTGCCCACAACCCCCCCCCAAGACACATCCCCAACAAATATACATATTGGGCAGGTTGCTGTCCCCCTTCCACAGGAAATCATCGCAAATCAAGAACAGAGGGAAGCGGGGGGAGATGGTCTGTCACATCATTCGTCTTTCCATTCTTGCACTCCTTGCAACTCTGTTCTTGTACTCCTTTGTGAAGGAGAAGTGTATGTGCTCCTTGTGTTCCAAAAGTGTAACAAGGAATGATTTGCTGTATAGGGGTGGCATAAAAGGGGGTTTTATCCAGATTAGTTCACATACCATCAGTTGACAACTGCTAAGTGGTTTTTATGGCTAACACAGGACCACTAGCGTTGCAATCATTATCACTGTGTCTGATTTGCTGAGTTCCACTTTATTGATTTTATTTTGATTGGAGAAAGACTGATTGCTACCTTGGAAAACAAAGTTGTCCTTGAATGACACTATTAAAGTATTACATTCCCCTAAACATTCATTAAGCTTCATGCTTTAATCAAACCTAAGTATTACTGATAAGTGTTGGAGGTGCTAGAACAGAAGAAGCAGAAACTAGACATGCCCGAGGGCCTTTTCCGTCTCACTAGAAAATGTCTGAATCACTGTGGAAGAAAGAAGCCAGTGAGGTTTTTTTGAGAGACCAGCTACATTAAAAAGTTACTTTTTTCCATATCTATTTGTTCTTGATGGTTCATAAACCACTTTTTTCTTCTTAGAGGGAAAATTTGTTTTGTGCATGTATACATGTCTGTTGCTTTTATGTTCTTTTACTGGGTCTGTGAAAGCTCCTGTTATGGATTCGTAAGGTCTAGGCTCAGTTTCTGGTACTTACCTGCTGCATGGTGTTGGACAAATAATCTTTGTTGTATTTTCTCTCCCACCCATTTTGCTGCCGCCTTGTTTTTTTTCTAATGAGAACATTGCCGAGTTTAAGTTTCTGTATCATTGTTTTTATCCTTGCTGTTGTTACAGGCCACTGCAGCAGTTTTGCAGGACTTCTTGTGTTAACTTGTGTAATGGTTATGGCATGTCCCACATACCTCTGTCAATCACCACATTGCCGCTTCTCACTCATCAGTGAAGATCCGCTTCTCTCAGCTCTGCCACGCTGCTGTCACCCAATATTCAGCTCATGTGCAGAAAGAGCTAAAAATAATTCTTTTTTGCGTGTGTGCAGAACTTTTTATCTGTAGATGTAGTGTTTAAGAGTTCGCGTCTCCTTTCCCCAGTGTCGTTACAGAGGTGCAGGAAGACAGACTGACTTCCCAGGGTCACATAGCGAAGTTAAGGGCAGAACAAAAAGCTAGAAGCAATCACATGTCCCGCTAGTGAAAAAACCTATGTACAGGCAGGTATCTTGATGTTTTACATAGGTTGTGTTTTACAAGGCTATTTAATAAGAATACATTTACTTCTGCCTTTGCACGTATATCATCATTGAAACCTATTTTGCTAATATTTTCTGCCGGACACCTCTGTGCCTGTTTAGGAATTTATCCCTTCTACAGAAAAATAGCTGTTATTGAGTCAGCAGTTTCCTCATACGATGTAATAACAAAGAATGTAAAGATTTTGGCAAAAGAATATGCTTGATATGTATGCTGGTTTATGATTAGAGGTGGCACTTGGGCTTTCAGGTAAAGTGTTTGAAGAATTTACATAATAAAATACTGTATTTTGTGCACTTTTGGCTCCTAAAAAGTGACACACACTTGTTAGAAATAGAATAGAGATCTTAAACAACTACAAATTTGCTTTGGCCTGGTGAACTCTGGGGAAAAAAACAGGGAGATTCTGTCTGTTGCCCTTTATTACTTATCATTGCTCACTCAGGTGAGCAGACTCAAACACTGCACTTTTGGCATTTCATTTACCAACATTGCTAGCTGTAGAAAAAGTAACAATATACAGAATAAAACAGCCATAATCGGAATTTGCTGAGGTTTATTAACACATTACCAGGACTTTGGAAGGCTCAGCACATATGCACTCTTCATCTGCATTATCTGACTTCATGAAATTCGGAAACAGCCTAAGCTGAGATGTTCTCCATGGCTCATTAGCTCCTCAGGGCTTCGACAGAGGGGCATTGGTCAGATAAATCAAGGATGTGTAACTTAAAAAAAAATAAATGTTGAGATCTACTTTTTAATTATATAACTGTATTCAGGGCTGGATGCAAAAGCAGTGTCATGACTGCGGAGACAATCTATGTTTATAGAATTATCCCTGGGTAAGGACAATTCCTGTGTGGAGACTAAAGGACTATATTATTTTCAGTGAAATCAAGCTGTGAAGAAACAAAATGGCGTGAATTACTTTGTAGTAATTATTGAGACTGAATGGTATGTTAACCACCATTTGAAATCTGGTTCTTAAAAGACTACAGCAGATATACGTTGGTTTAACTGAAAGCAGTTATGGTGGTATCAGGTAAAATACCATGTAGTTTATGTCAGTTTCTATTTGTAGAAGAGTTCTGGTACCTACAGAAAGAAGACCAAATGAGGTAAGACCATGAGACAGCATTGTCTTACATTACCTTCTTGGGCTATGCTAGATGAGTGTGCTTCTAACAGAAATGCCGGCATCCCAGAAAGTGAGCATGGCCTTTGGTTCACAGGCTGTGAATTTTTACCTACTTGTATTTGGGATGAGTGGGAACAGTGGATTTGGGTTTGTATCTCTTGCAACTGAACCGTCCCAATGTTTTGTTTTCAGATTAAACCCCAATACAGACTGGCCTGCTTTCCTGTGCTGACATACCTACATTTCTAGGAAATTTAATTTCTCTATTACATTTGAGTCATTTTGGTCATATCATCTAGTCAGCCTCTCTACTTTGACCTGGCAGCAAGCCATGGTGTGTGCCTATAGATGGAAGGCACTATAGATGGCCTCAAGTGGCTTGTTGGAACAGTTTTGGGCTGGAAGCGTTGCAATTGCACCCTCCAGGTAGGATTATTCTCATGTTACTGAGCTGGGCTCTCTGACTGCGTTAGCTTGGAGCTCCCTGCTCTGCTGTCCACTATGCAGCAAGGGCTTGCCCTTGATTCCCTTTTTTTGCAAGGTAGGATTCTCACTTGGTATTGAAACACATCGCAGAAACTTCCCAATGACTTTAATCTATTACAAAAAATCAGTGCAATCAATTTGCCCTAATACAAGGGTTCCTTATTTTAATTGTTCCTTCTAATGCCTGACCTTACCTAGCAGTCACTGGCCAGAGCTGCTGGCAGTTTTAGTATTACAGTGCCCCCTGCTCCCCTACAGCCACTGCTGGCTGCTCTGCAATCTCAGTTCAGCTGTCTTTGGAAAATGGATCAGTCGATATTGCCCAGAAACGAGGATCAGTGCAATGCTGATTTTGTCACAGAGGGTTCATTATTCAGGGTAGTGGGGTACCACTCTGGGTGCTATGGCTAGCCAGTGCCCCATGCTGTCCCACCCCATAGCTGCCCAAATCCAAAGAAAACAACCTGCAACTTCTTTAATTTCTATAGTTTTGTACTGTGTATCAATGCAAATTATCCCTTCTTCAGGGGCTTTTTATTTGGGCAGTCCCTTTCTCCATGTCCTAAGCACACACAGAACAGCACTGTTTCATTCACCCTGCCATTGAGTATCATCTTTAGAGATTGCCCCATCTACACATCCTTCTTTCCACAGGTGTTTTTTAGTCTTTTATGGATTACAGACATCCAAGTTTTAATTTTGTCATCTAGCTCTCCTCTTTCACACTCTGAAACTGCTCTGTATTTGTGTTATACAGCTACAGTACTTACATTAAATATTTTGAGGCCTGCTTTAAGTTATGCCCTGTGCTCCTTCCCCTTCTTCAGGACTTGCAACACCCCTTTTGCCTTCTGTAAAGTTTTCTCCTTTCCTGTATCATTTCCCAGAAGTCAACTTTTCCTTCCTGTCAGAGAAAACCGGAGGCTTTGGTTCAAGACATAGGGTATATGGTTTACAGGTGAACCCGTATTCTAGTGTGTATTCTCAGGCTGCATTTTTAGTCTCTACAGAGTGTTCTCCTCTGGAAGTCCCTTTTATGTATTCTTTGCTCTTACCCTTGACTATGACTCCTGTATGTGCTTATAGCCCAACTTTGCCTCATGACTCCAAGGAAGATGCTGGGACTGTATTCCTTGTAATATCTTAATGTTACCCTGTGATGTTACCTAGATCCTGTACAAAGTGACACGGAGATTTTTTTGTAGGCTTGACAGTAGCTTCAGCTGTGCATTAAACCTGGAACTCAGAACATTTACCTTATCTGAATGCAAAGCTGACAGCTTAGCCTACCTGTGGCCAGTCTTGAGAGGGGAATATCAATACAAATGATCTTGTATTATCAAACCAGTGGGCAGGGATTAAGTCAGTAATATTGAAGTCTTGATATTAACTATAATCATTGATAGTCAAATTATAATTCCTCTTTGCCTTCCAGTCTTGTAGCTTTTTATTTCAAAGTACGATAGCTTTCCAAAATCATGTTTTGAAAGTGAAGTGAAGCTTGACATTAAATTTAATAAAGTGCGTTGACTTTGCGGGAGCAAATGCAGTCCAGCCTCAGTAGGTCTGCACAGCTCGGTGGCTGCCCGTGTGCTGGGTGACACAGAACACATCGGCGCTTCACCGAGCACCTGGTGGAGAAAGAGCAGCCAGAGCAGAAGCTGACACCTTTGTCCACATCTTAAAATATAATAATCTTTTTTTTAGATATGTTGCTTCACATCTGAAATTGGATCCTTCCTAATTAGGTAACCCAAATTCCATGTGTGCTTTTCCCTTATAATCCCTGGCCCTTTATTACTGTATGGATAGTCTCTTGATCTTCTTTGGCCTGCACGTAATGATTTCATTGACTTACCTGTTCAGCCTGTCACCCACCATCAGCCCAGGGTCCTTTTCAGGAGAGGTACTACCCGACCAGTCCTGGCCTGTATCATCCTGTGAAGAACTTTGCACTTTCCTTTTACCTTGCTCTGCCAGGCATCATGTCAGGTTCTCCCTTTACTTTGGTACCACCTGCAAATCTGCTGAGGGTGCTGCTGTGTTGTCATCCAGGTTGATGATAAAGATAATGGGATAAGAGTTCTGGAACCAGCCTCTAGGATGCTTCTCCCACTACAAGCCATAGTCAACAACCAGTGGTTAACTGTGGATTGCTGTTTTCTGAACAGCACATTTCCAGCTTATCAAACTGCCTGTTCATCCAGGCCATGCTTCTCCACCTGCCACGTGAGCCTGCTGTGTGACACACTCCCAGAGACCTGCTAGAGACAGAAGTTTCAGATCTCGTAAGTTCTACTGTTTCAGTATATGTTTAGTTTCAAAACGTGGGAAACCTCAACTTTTCAAAGACGTTTCAGAACATCAGAGTGCTGTTTCTGAAATACTAATTTTTCATGAAGTTGAAATATTATAATGAAGTACAATACAAAAAACATATCTTCCTAATATTTTAGATTAATAGTCTGAATCATATGAGAAAGTGTGTGGCAAGGGAACCTGCTAGTTGTTAAGTAATCATTAAATTTGAAAGATTTCACTACAGTAGCATCTTCTGATGGAAAATAACTTTGCCAAGGACTGAGCAGTTTAATACATGTATAATCCAGTGCAGGTAAACATGTATATTTTCCTGTATGAGTTGATACTTCTAGTCTGAAGTTTTATTCAAGGAATTGCACAATTTAATGCTTTCTTTTCAAAATGTTCTGTCAATCAGAAACTTGTCAGTTTAAATGATTGTGGAAGAAAAATCTATGTTACTTCTCTAGCACTAGAGGAATCTGAATTAAAGAAATGAAATTAACTTTTATTGTTTAGGTTGAATTTTACTAATCAGAACCCTAGTATATTATACATGGTTTGAATAGTATCTTCTATTTAGGTAACATTTCAAAAAGGTTTCAAGCAGGCTTGACTGAACAAAAGTAAATCAAAAGGATACATAAACTTAATCATCATTTGTATAATGGAACAAGTTATTTCGCAGTTTGCTAGGGAGGGAATGGCTTCCATTTGTGGAAACTGGTAGATATTTCTTTGTGACAGCTGGAGGAGACTAGCTTTTTTGAGCGGCTTGTAATGAACTCTCACCAGATCTGACAAGTGACATCAGCATTGTGTCAGAGGGAAGGCACAACCTACAGTCCATCACCAAATACCGCAAAAGTTGCGTCTGTTCCATCATACTTGTGTGGTATAATGAAAGTGCCTTCAACTGGACTGTGTAGCTGAGGATATGACCTCTCTTGTTATGGATGGCTTTGTTCATCATTCTATAACCTTTTGGGAATTGCTGGGTTTGGGTATTTGGTGCATTCTCTTTTTCACTCTGCCGTTACTGTTAAATTAATGTTAAATAATTCCGACAAGAAAAGAATGGAAGAAAATTAATCTCTTCTTCTGTTCCTTTTTCTCCTTTCATCTGAAGTAAAAGCAAGTTTCTTCCATGTTTTGATGACTGAGAGTGCATTTTCTGCAAACTTCTAAGACAAATTTTACCTGTAAGAAACCGAAATAACCAAGCAAAAACATATATAGTATAAATTCTATCTGGGGACTAAAATACTGTAATAAGCTTTCATACATAGGCTTTTCTGAAGAAAATTGCTTTCTAATGATTAATGCTATGATTAACTTTGAGGAATTCAGTAAAATTGGAAAGTTTTGGCTGGGTTTGGGGGGGTTTTCTTTAGCATGGTTACTTAACGTTCCATCTTTAAAATAACTTTTTGCTTATTGCTGCTTTTTAAATTTTGTATCTATATTTGTCTTACGAAAAAAGAAAAGAGGATTTAGCTTGTTATTAATACAAATTCAGGTGTTCATCATCCACATTTAACACTATTCAGAAAATGTAAAAGGGCTGGCATCTTGCTGAAGATAGTTTAAAAAAAAATACAAGGGTGGGAAGATTCTGTGATATTTTCAGCTTTGAGTCCTTTCCTCTGCCTTCTCCCATACTGAGCTTAAGTGCTTTCAAAGACATGCTTCTCTATTGTGCCTCCATCCATTTCTGCGCGGTCTTTAAAGACGCTGAGCCAGTAGTTGAGTATAGTGCTGACTTTCACAAATAACGATTGATCCAGCCTTCCTTTTTGTAAGTCTAAGTGGTGCCATTACATAATCTTTAAGATATTACTTATGTAAATTTATGGTGCCAAAGGCAGCATATACCAAGTTGGTGGTTAAAGGGACTGTCTGCATAGAGCAGTAATGGTTATTTAAAAAGTAAATATTTTGTATGTGCAATAATTCTACATTAATATAGAAGGCATCCCTTTGCCTTGCTACATTGGGTGTTTACATTGGGCTTGTAGAATTATTTGTATTCATTTACATATAGTGCAGACTGTTGAATTTGAAATGCAATTTAGAGTTTTTGCCCTAAGACTTACCACAGCTTTTGTGTTTGGTAGATAGAAGAAAAGGTAACAGGGAAAGCTTTTGAAGAGTGAGAGCTAGCAGACTGTAGAATAAGTAATGAAGTCTATTAGGCTGAAAAATAAGTTATGGAAGTCATGTCAGCAAGACTGGAAAAACCTGTAGTCACTAGCAAAGGGAGAATTTAGAAACCTACACAATCTTTTCTATCTAATTTTCATAAGTTTTTAAAGTTCAAGTGTTTGAAGAATGGGAGGGGGTGGGTTTGAGGTGATTGCAAAATTTTAAATGAAAATAATTTTTAATTAATGTGGGTTAGTCAATTTATTACTTGTAATTTACTTTGTAACAATAGAAGTGTTGGAAAACTGATGAGAATAGGATTTAGAAAGGTAATGAAACCATTCACTAAGAGTCTTAATTAAGCACCAGACTGTATGCGCTGCCCTTTAGTAGCAAGTCTTTTTAAGTTCATTCTTCAAAAGAAGTAATCGCACCATTTCTCAGGGCTGCTGCAATACTGTAGCAAAGGGCCAAAACCATTAATCATCATAATGCAGCATAAGTGATTTCAAGCTTGTGTTTTTATGATCTGTGCTTAGCTCACTGAATATGAACCTTCCACTTCACTTATTCCTGTATGTTTGTATATTAATCTATCTGCGTGTTGATTTAGATTTGCTGACTGTAATGTGTCTAGGTACAGTGATGGCAGTTATCCATTTTCTGGAGCTCTCTACATTTCAGTGTGTTTATCTGCATCCAGGAAATTCTTTATTTGATAAGTAAGTTTTGGATGTTTCTGCTCCAATGTTCCTGTGTATTTCACAGAGATAAGTTAGTGTTGGGAATAAACGGGTGCAGTCATGCACTTGTTCTGAAGTTGAAACAGTTGGATACCAAATCTAAGTTAATGTGACTGTAGATTATCCGAAGAGTGGCTGATCGTACAGCCAGAGAATTACTCATAGCTCTAATATTTAGTCCAAATTTGGGAACATTTGTGGCTAATTTGTTTTCAGACAAATATTTGCACTGTATTTCCAGAATCAGAAAATTAAGTTCCAAATACCCTAAAAGAAGCTTGTGTAAAGACAGTAGACTTTCTTTACAAAAGCTTGTTTATGATTATTCATGGAATCATCGAATTGCCTAAGTTGTAAGGGACCTTTCATATCTAAAACTGTACAAAAAAAAGTTAATTAAGCAGCCTTTGGATTTTTCATCGAAGTGCACGAGCAAATGCAATTTGAGTGTTGTACAGATTCCCTCCCTGCAATGTGAATGCGGAAGTCTGAAATGCAGTTGCAATTTATTTCTACCGTTATGTTTTTTTCTAATGTCGTCTTTTTTTCCTTAATGTTTGCTCCTTAAACTTTCAATGTTGATTAAATGGCAACACTTTCTTTGCTGTGATCAAATTATTCAATAAGTCCTGCTAAAAAAATATTTAAAATAAAAAACAAAAACAGTTTTGCCATAAAAATGAATTAATGAATAATCAAATAGATAATGGCATGGTTTTGTGTGAACGCTATTTATCGGTGCTTGAGTGTGGAACAGAACTTGCAAAATTGCAGTCCAGTATTTTATATGTATTGCTAAATAAGTGTGAATAAGAATATTCTATGCAACTGGTCAAAGAAACGCAGAGATTATGTTATTTCTTTGTGTAATTTTTATTCTTGTAGATAGCTAGTGAATCTAAGCAGATAGTAATCTCTGGTTAAGGAAGCATTATCTCTCTTTTACAAAGGGAATTGAAGCAGAAATTAAATCATTTGCCCAGTGTTTTATATGCATTCTGTTGTACTGGTGGAATTAAGTAAATTCATTACTGTCTTTAGATGTAAAAAATGGATTTCACTCTTCAAGGCTAAATACAAAAGCATTTTTTTCTCTTTATATACTTGAACAATATCTGTGCTGGTGAATTCATCTTTAATAGTGCAAGCTTTTTTTTCCCTCAGCTAGCTTTGTTCCATTACCTCATTTTGTTGCATATACCAAGGTACTTTGTGCCAGGCTCTTAAGGTAATGTTTAAATGTAAGCACACGCAGAGCTGTGTTAAGGTCAGAGAGCTATTCCCATAGGATGAAAACAAGCAAAGGAGAAATTAAACCGTATGGCAAAAAAACTTTATGTCAGAGATATATTAGGTTGTGAAGTAGTCATTTTAGGGAAATATTAGAAACCCATTTGCTTGAGACTTTAATAACTAGAATTGACAAAACACTAGAAAATGGTCTGTAGAGTAAAGTTGTGCAGTGCACAGCTTTATGAAATAGGATAATGGAGCTTTCCAATCTTGAAATTCAATGATTTTGAGATAGTGAGCTAAATCACATCTGTGGCATATACTTCAGACTTCCATGTGTTATCAGCACATATCTAAAAATTGACCCATATAGACACTGAATACCTAACTTGCTTTTCTCATTCTCCCTTGATATCTAGCTTTAAAGAAATAGTTTGGGTAATGGTAACCTACTCCGTTTCCAACAAATATCATGCACTACTCATGTGATGGTGCATTAAAGAAAGATTTGCAAAAAGTATCCTTGAAACAATCACAGTATTAACAGGCTTCAGGGTTTTATTGTCCTCTTTTTTATTTGTATTTTTACTTTTTAGAGTACTGATAAAGTGCCTATTGCAGTTCTCTTTCTTGAAGTCTGGTTTTATGTCCAAGTATGACAACCTGTTCATTTTCTGTTCATTTCTGGAATGACTCAAGCTTAATTAACTACAAAGGTTTGTAGTCGTATTTCCCTTACAACATCATGTTACGCCATTAGATTTTTGACAGTCTCTAATAATCTTCTGTCAGCAGAATTTCCTATAGTTATTTCATCTGTAGAAAAACATAAGAGCGTGGCCATTGATAAAAAAGAAATGCTTACTCATGCAGTGACTTTCAAAAATTATTCCGATAATTTCTGTGTGGGTTTTTTTTTTTAATTTTGTTTGTTTGTTTGTTTTCAAAAAAAGAAGAAATGGGGATTGTTCAGAAACTCACAATTTCATCTCTCTTTAGAGCCGCTGCAGTGGTTATCAAAAGTTATTGCAGTCTGCATGAATTTGATGGATTTGCTGCTAAATTTACACAAAAGTTTTAGGAAACAGTTCTAGAAGTTGTGAAGTTTTCTTAGGATAGGGCTTGAGATATAAATGCTATTGAGGCACTTGCAGTTAACTTGACGTGCAATATAAATGTTATTTGTCTTTAAAAAAACTTTTAAAAGATTGTCCTGAAAGAATCATAGAATAGTTTGGGTTGGAAGGGACCTTTAGAAGTCATCTATTCCAACCCCCTTACAATGAGCAGGGACATCTCCAACTAGATCAGGTTGCTCAGAGCCCTGTCCAACCTCACCTTGAATGTTTCCAGGGATGGGGCATCTCCCACCTCTCTGGGCAACCTATGACAATGTTTCACCACCATCACTGTAAAAAATTTCTTCCTTATATCTAATCTAAATCTACCTTCTTTTAGGTTAAAACCATTGCCCCTTGTCCTATCACAACAGGCCATGCTAAAATGTCTGTCCTCATCTTTCCTGTAAGCCCCCTTTAAGTACTGGAAGGCTGCTATAAGGTCTCCCCAGATCCTTCTTTTCTCCAGGCTGAACAACCACAAGTCTTTCAGCCTGTCTTCACAGGGGAGGTGCTCCAGCCCTCGGATCACTTTTGTGGCCTCCTCTGGACCTGTCTTTTCTGTGCTGAGAGCCCCAGAGCTGGTCGCAGCACTCCAGGTGGGGTCTCAGCAGAGCAGAGCAGAGGGGGAGAATCACCTCCCTCGCCCTGCTGGCCACGCTGCTTTTGATGCAGCCCAGGATGCTGTTGGCTTTCTGTGCTGCAAGCACACATTGTCAGCTCATGTACAGCTTCTCACCCACCAGTACCCCCAAGTCCTTCTTGGGAGGGCTGCTCTCAATCCCTTTATGTCCCAGCCTGTATTGTTACTGGGGGTTGCCCAAACCCAGGTGCAGGACCTTACACTTGGCCTTGTTGAACCTCGTGAGGTTCACACAGGCCCACTTCTCAAGCTTGTCCAGGTCCCTCTGGATGGCATCCCATCCCTCAGGTGTGTCAGCTGCAGCACTTACCTTGGTGTCATCTGCAAACTTGCTGAGAGTGCACTCAATGCCACTGTCTGTGCTGTTGATAAAGATATTGAAGCTCTGTTTGATGAAGATAAAGAAGCTCTGTTTAGTTGCACTTTAGTCTTTAAGATCACTTTAAGAAAAAATAATTTAGAACATTCATGTGCTGACACTATTTTAGTACAAAAGCCTCGTAATTTTGCCTTAAGGTAAAAATTACAACAAAGAACTCATTTGACTATTTGTTCTACTTATGTTTTCTTTTGATCCCTACAGACTTTTCTTGTGCAGAACTTGCATTTGCTGCACTTATCTTTATGTAGTTGAGATATGGGGTCAAGTTCTAATACTATAAATCCAGAAGAAAGGGTAAAGTCCAAGCTAAGGTTATTCTGGTGATACTCAGATGACTTGGCAAACTTGGGACCTGAAAATGCTTCTCTGTTTAAAGTCAATGGGATTTCAACTGGTAGAAGTGTTGGTTAAATCAAAACTGGATGGATTGTGGCTAAATTCCCAGTGTTCCTCTGAAACGTATACCTTCGCATTGGAAAAGCAGATTATTTTCAGAATCAGACATACTTTATGTGTTGGATTAACTAAATCAGGGCTGAAGTCTGGATTTGTGTTCCTACCTGGTGATAGATATCTCCCACAATGCTGGGAGACTTTTTCTGCTTAAGATCATGGAAATTGCATCTGAATGTGGTCTGGGAAACAATGCTTTTCTACTGTCATTGTGCATTGGAGCAGGATTGGATTTAATATTTGGGAATGCTTTTCCAAACAGAGACATTTTGAAGAAAACTTACTTTGGTGTGTTAACAGCTCCATGTTAAAACTTCTCAAAGAGGATGTAACCAAAAATAAACTGTTATGTCAAGGTAGTTTCCCCTCTCTCATCCGTGCTTTGGAGAATTTTCACTTTTGATTAGCTACTAGTATTTAAATGAACACTTGAAGTTCATTGTAGAAGATCAATAATTTATGTGAACAACAATTCACAAGAAGAGTTCAATTAAAAGTTTCCAAAGAAGCTTAATATTGGTTATTTTTTACATTGGAAAAAGAAAATAGTGTTTTGGTAACTGAGCTGTTGTGTGTTGTTCCCTGGCACTATTAGATCTGAGCTTTGTGTGAATTAGCATGAGCTGTTGCTACCTCTCTATCAATTTTGGCATGCTCTAATCTCTCCTTAATATTCTGCAGTAATTTTCATTCTTTGTCTGCTTCAGAAATTTTGCCTGATTTGATTCTGGGGTAACAATAACAACAAGATCCTGAACTGCATTGTACATCCTGTCTGTATTGTTCACTTTAGGAGTGCTTGTCATAGGAAAATATCCTCTCAAAGCAAAATACTGTACCTACTGTTTCTCAGATGGCACTGCATAATATTGTGGATTACTTCATCACCTAGTGACTAATTGTAAAATGTAATTTGTTACAGGTATTCAGATAGAAAAGAGTATGTATAAAAATATTATTTTCTTTCCTGAATGCTGTGCTAAGCTAATTGCGTCTTGTGCACGTGATGGTTAATGGGAAATGATTTGTCAAAGGACCACACTCCTGTTGTCAGCACCGTGGTTTACGTGTAGGTGTGCGTGTGTGCACATACAAGTAGTGACAATTTGTAATTTCATATTGATTTTTTCACCATCAGAAACTCTAAATCTTACAGTTATAATGTAGAATTGACGGCTTTGAAAGTTAGGCTGTCGGATATAAATATTTCAAATGTTGCCCTTGTTTCAGTCACATCCAGAACATTTTTCCAGAACTCATTCTGCTGTGGGAGATTTTGAAATGGAAAGATTTTTCTTCTGTTAAAATGCCTGTACAGTTCCACTGAAGTTAAGGTAATTACTTGGCTCCACCAAATTAGTGAAACAGAGAGGTACGTTTTGGATTCCTATATAGTTTACTGTCTTCATTATTTGCCTTACAACACATTGATGAATAATGTAGTTGATATTAAACTGGAGGAAGCTGAAAACTTTGAGATTTATTTAATCAGTTATGTAAAACTCTACCAGATATCAAGTACCTTTTGAGAACGAGCACCCTGTTGATAAAAATTGGAGTATTTGTAAATTGGGAGAGCAGAACTAATACCGCACTGGCAGCATTTTGCATCTGTTCACAACTTTTGAAAGCAGCAGTTACAAATGCGCCATCTGTAATCACCAACTGCTTAAAAAGATGATAACGAATGGTTGTTATTAGCTATTAATGTGGATCAAGACATTTAAAAGAGCTTGTGAGCTAAGCTATGTGACGTTTCTTCATGTAATACTCTATTCCTCTTGACTGGGAATGAGCTGTAGGTGCGAACTGCATCACCAGTCCCACATGGAGTCCTCTCTCTCCCTACAGCATAAATACAGTAACATATAATCTTATCTTTGAATGATCTGAGACCCTGCTGGATGAATTAATGCCCATTCTCCCGTGTTTTGTCACCTGCCCCTGCGTTTCTGGCTGGGATGCTTGTTCTCCCTATGGCTTTACCCAAGGCGGTTGTGGATCCTCTGCCTGTTTGACCTCTTTTCTGGTCGCCGAGTAGCAACTCTGTCTTTGAATATATTCTGCTGGAGTTAAATTGCTGTGGTACCCGTACAGTTGGGAAGCACACCAAGGCAATTTCTCCATAATAGCAAATAAGGCTAATAATGTAAAAAATGTGGTCCTTAGCTGAAAGCTTCTCCAGAGGCTTTAATTTCCTTCTTTTGTAATCAAGGAAGGTCTCCTGAGTTTTCTGGTGACAGAGGTATGTGAACATCAGTATTACTACATGTCAGACCTCAGCAGTTAAAGAAATGTTTAGGTCTCCAAGTCACCTTCGTGATTTTAGCACTAAGTATTTAATTTTTGCAGAATAAACAAATGTGGAAAAGCAGCAGCTTCCCACGGGGGTACACAGTGGCTTTCACCAACAAACTATTTTAATTGCCTGCGTTTTAATGAACGGACATTCCGTGATGGAGATTTTAAAAATTAACAAACTGTTAAATGATTGGTGCAGTTGCAGCAGTGGTGGGAAATTATCATTTTGGCTTAATAGAGGCAGGATACCTTTTAAATTTCACCACCACGTATAAGCCTCTATCTTAAAAAATTTCATTTATATGCAAATATTTTGGAATGTGATGCATACACAGCCTGTCTGTGGCAAAATGTATGTGAATCTTGTGGCCAGTGTGGATATTTTTCTCATAACTTTTAATTGCTACAGGAATTCATAGTAGGTTAGGGAAGAAATAAACTTTAGCTGAAAGCTGAAGAAGGGTATGACAGGCAGGCCAAAATAGAAAGAATTTATTAGGAATGTCTTCAAGGAGATTAGTATTTACATAGTTTCATTATAAATCTACAAAAACCACTCACGTGGGAAAATGTGACTTACATGTGAAGATTTATATTACAGAAATACCAGGGCTTAAAAATAAATGCATAAAACTTGTTTTTTGTTAGAAGATAATGTTTACAGCTATTTGGCTGATGCATGGTTGTACAGTGCGCATACGGGAGGTGCCTTTTTCTCTAGATTAATGCCAATTATGTAAAAAACATTAATGTGTGCAGCACAGTACTGCAGCATGGCAGTTAGTAATAGGTGCCGTGTATGTATGTGAGTAAAACCGGATTTATACACCAAGACTAAACAAAGGGAAAAAGTTATGCTATAAAGAAATGAGGAAAATTATAAAGGGAGTTTTGAAAGGAACGCCAGGGTAATAATGTGAGGCTTTTAAGTGGCTAGGAGAAGCCTGGAAAAACAGATTTTAAAGCTAGTTAATTTCTTGGACTTTTCACTGAGAGTCTGAGCAGCATAATGCAGCGCTGTGATTGCCTGTCTCTGCATCTTGTTACTCTGGTTTTGGTTTAGGATTTTTTTTTAGTGGTGGAGAATATTAATAACAGGAAAGTCCTGGAGAAAATCAACACTATTGTAAATATCTAGTGGAGGGTGGTTTGCAGTGACTGCTGAGGGAACATGCATCAGATGAGAAAGTATATATTAAAAATGTGGCGTGTTCCACCTGGCTATTTTTAACACACTGCAGAAAAAGTGACTGATTCCCCTATCTGCTCGCACTTTTCTCTTTGAGCACTGGCTGTCATTTTTCTGTCGCATGCACCACATTTTTCAATAGGTTGTCTCTTTTTCACCCTATGCCTCCTCTTACTACTCCATTATGAAGATTATAAATATATGAAATTGATCTCAAAATAGAACTACCCAGTCCTATTAACTTTGGTGACTAAGAGTGGCATGCAGAGGGTTTTACTTTCATCTTGTAATTTTGAATTTGATCCTGTATTTGTAGTTGTAGCATTTTTTTTTAGTTTTGGCTTGAGGTTTTTTGGTTTTTTTTGGATTAGTTTTCTTTTTTCTTTTTTTTTTCTACATTGAGACTAGTTCTGACTCAGAACGCTTTCTAGTGAAAAATATTGTCAAGCACAGAAATAAACTGGGTTAGACTTGTCTTTGCCTTTTCATTATGGAGAAAATATTTGCACTTTTCTAGACTAAGTCAGAGACTTAGTCTTTAGTCAAGGGATGGTGTTTTGGTTTGTGGTGGGTGGTTTTTTTTCACAGGAGCAGTTTGGCAAATCATTTATGCAGTAGGCATTTGGACAAATAACCATTGTTATAAATAAAAGTTATGTGGATTCTGTTTATTATTGCTTGTGGAAAATAGAAAATGTTTGCTTATGTTATGAGTAATAAGTTCAAGTGCCCATTGGATAGCTTCTTCTATTTAGACAATAACATCATTAATAGCTTCATTCATCATCATATGTGGAATGACAATAATACCTGTGCTTTTTCAATTCCATCTCAATATTTACAAAGCTCGAAGCAGGTTGTTGGGGGTTTTTTCAGACTTTTTTTTTAATATATATAAATGGTAGCAAGAGAAGAACTTTTTGTCCTTCTCCGAGGTAAGCTTGGCTCTTTTCACTATACTAATTAGCTGGTATTGATTAGCACAGCATACTGAAAATATATAATGTGTCCAAATCTGAGCAAGTCTCATTTAGCTATACAAACACTGCTATTTCTTTAATTTTCATCAAGATTCAGTTTCACTTGAGAAACATTATTATCTGACTTTAGCTATGATAGTCTATATCTGCAAATATTTTTAAAGCATGTGATACAAACTCATTAATATCGGTGGAATGGATTTTTCTCATGGCTTTAACATTTAGTTTAGGTACAGAATATACTGAAAATATTGAAAAAGATCTCATTATACTAAGATGCTGAACTAGGTTGTGACCCAATTGTGTTTTGAAAATACAAAAATGCTGCTCTACCTGGGCTGAAGTGCCTCCGCAGCGGAGAGGCTAATTCTAAGCTAATGACCATCTCCTTATCCAAGAAAGTGAGGCTGTGGTTTGAGAAGGGGAATGGCTGCAGACCAGCCTGTGTCAGGCAGAGTAGCCCCTTTATGGCTATTAATATACAGGAAACTTGGAGCTACTTTTAGAATTAGAATTTTAAAATTAGATTTTATCTTTAAATGGCTAATAATACCATAATAATAATAAAATCTCTGCAGTGTTTCATTTGTCCTCCATCGTTTTCTGTTATTTGCTAGTAGAGAGTTAAGAGCACTTGGTAACTTCTTTGTATTGGCTGAATGTTTTACAGTCAAAAAGAATTTACAGTAGCAGTATTCTGAGTTGATTATTGACCATTGCTATTCACTGGGGAAGGCAGGTTCCGTAGAAAATAACCTATATAATGCTTGTGTTGTTACGAAATACTTTTAAAATAAGCATAATCTATAAAGAATACAGAGCATGAGAATTATTGTGTGTGTCAGCAATTCTTAACAATTATTTGAAGGAAAAATATACATCCACCAGCTGAAGTAAGCAGGGACCCCTATTAGTTTAATGTTATCAGCAACTCAGGAATATTTCCTCATTTTAGAAAACCTGACTGGAAGCCAATCATATTCTGATGGGTGATGTTACTTGAATCAGAAATAAGGTATTACGTACTCCTATTTCCTTTCAATTCAAATTCAATTAGACAATGATGCTTGAAAGCAATCAAGGTTGAAGTAATCATCCAGTGGAATTAATATGATCACGTTTAAGTGAAATCACAGTTTTGATTTCAGATCTATCTTAGGCTGCAAATGAAAAAAACTGTAAGTTCAAAAACAGTCATGTTGAAGTCAAAGAAAAGGGGGAATATTGCCAATAATGGGACCTCTGAGAAAAGAAGGCTGGATGAGAGGAGGGCGATGGCTTGCACCAACTGGATTTTAAAATGTACGGGAGAAGGAGAATCTTTCCTTTTGTGGTCTCATTTGCTCCCAGGTCAATAAAGTTGTGATTGCAGTGCTTGTGTTCAGGCAGTAGTGATTTAAACAAGAAACCCAAAATGAAAATGACCATACTGAAGCATGTAACCATTCCCCCTCATGTGTTTAACAGTTTTTGTAGAGGTAACTCCCACCTACATGCCTTTGGAAAGATCCTCTTTATCTGGATACTCTCTGGGGAAATACTTGAGGGGAGTGGGCTTCTGTGGTCCCCTCTGTGGACCCACTTTCTCCAGGAACAGCAGAGCTGAAGGCTGAGATTTCTTGACTATAGCACTTAAACATCCCATTCGTTTTGATGGAACCAAGTGTTTGAGTTACTGGGGCAGCTTTGACATCCTCGGCTAAAAAGTTCAGAATATTGAGCCTTCTGTTCTCCCAGCTCCCGCACAGTTAAAACCCAGACATCAAGCAGCACCCTGGCACTGACAGAGAGGTAACTCATTTCTGGTTCCCGATACTTCCCAGTCTGGTCTTCAAGCGTATACCAGAAATTTAATTCAGACTGATTTGAACCATCCTGGATAAACGCTCAGGTGTGGACACCAGAAGACACATATGTCCTGTTCCTACCCCACCCACCCACAGCCATACTCTACCCATTTTTCAGATTTGGGTGATGGCAGGGACTTTTGAGGAGTTGGCTGAGGCAAAGAGAGCAAGCTGGTCACTGGCCTTGAGCTGTTAACGTGTCTGCACTTCATGGTCACTATGGCATGCCAGGAGCAAGGCCAGGCACATCCTACTTTGACGAACCTTTGCAAGAGGGACACAGGGAGGAAGTGGTGGGGTCTGCAACATAGGGGGCGGTAGGACTGGGTAGGCCATGGTGGGAGCAGTCTAATGGGGTACTCGTAAGTGACTGAGAAGATCGTAACTTCCCCTGCTATTTTTTTTTTCCCCTAAAGATTCAAGGCGTAGAAACATTCCATAAAACGACAAATTACTATGATAGTCTGGAGATTCTTAGGGTAACTCTTCACAGCGACTCTTAAAACACATTATTTTTCCCAGAGCTGCATATTTTCTTACAATCAATCTGCTGATTGGAAAGACATACCTATCATCACGCATTTGTGTCAGAACCTGAAAGAGACATATCTTTTGGCAAAGTTAGAAATGGAAAGCAAGAATAAAATGATTATTTTCCAGGGATGCAAATCTGGAGAGTAAATCTTACATTTCAGTATGTGTGGCAGCTAGATTAAAAATATTCATATCTTGAACTCAGGTACTCATCAGGAAGAAATGTCTTTTTAGTTGCTCAGTTCTTACTGTAAATGACAGACTCAGTATCTGTGATAAAGTTCAACAAATGCTTTAGTTATGTATATGTTTTCATGTTGTGCAGTATGTGTGATTTTTAATTGACTAATGTCTCAAAACCTTGATTGATTCACCTTACTCTTTAATTTAAAAACCATTTTAATGAGTATTTTATAACATTATTAATTTTTTTTTTTAAATAACTAAGTTTAGCACAACTCCATTAAAAAAAATATATCAAATCATTGCATGATAGAAAAAAGGGGAATGTGGTGAAGGGACTTAAGAATATACGGATCCAGGGTGTATTTCTGTATAGGAAGTAGAAACTCCTGAGGACACCTTTTTTTTTGTGAGTGGATTTCAAGAGGAGAAAGTCATCAGTCCTGGTCAGATATAGCTTTGCTAACAAGGAGGTTTGTGTGGATGAAAGCTCTGGGGCTGCTGAGGCAGAGATAGGAGTTGAGAAAACTGGGCTTGATAATTTGGGGGGGTGGGAGAGGGACCCTAATGAACAGACTTGGGGCTATTTCTGTGACGTTAAGATAAGATGTCCTTCTCTTTTGAATTGTTTCTTCATATTTCTCTGGAGATGCCACTCCCAATGCCATCTCTTTATTGCTCAAGTTCATTTGTTGAATAAAATTCTGTTATTTAACAGCTCTGTACTAGGCAAATTTTATTAGGGATTATCAAGTGAGGTTCAGCTTTTAAGAGAGAGACTGATTTACCCCTTTTCTTTTAGAAATCCTATAGTTTGATGGCAATGTTAACTTTTCATTGTGCATGTTGTTTTCTGGTACATCTTTATTCTTAGCTCTAGGAGAATGGATGCATAAATAAAAATCCACTGTTCCTCTGCTGCTCTGCTGCCATTTAAATCCCTATTTATCTCACTCTAGGATGCCAGAGAGGAAATTTAGTGTTGAGTATTGGTTCAATAAATGTCAGGGAGGGCAGGCAGTTTATATCCTCTTTTGCAATAAACATTTAGTTCTCCTGACAAAAACAGCATCAGAATATCAGGATGGAAAAGCTGGTGTAGTGGCCTCTGCTTCCTTCAGCAACTGAAAATGAGGAGTGGTAGTGGTGACCGTGCACATGAAGGTGAATCTCCGGAAGTAGTTGATATGCCGTTAGGCATTCAAATGCCTTTCTGATAAAAGTAAGCATTTCTTGCTTAGCAACTTGAACTGTGTGAGACTTGGTCTTGCAAAATGTCAGTGAAATTTTCCTCTCATCTGAAAGTATTGTGTAGGGTTAAGCTTTTCATGAACCATGGTCTCTTTGCATGTATTTTTTGTATGGTTTGTTTGCATTACAATACAAGACAACTACATCTCTTACCCATCAAGTTAATGAATGACATGAGACTTATTGAGCTAAACTTGCTTGTATTACAATCCAGGGCGTGCGTTAGTTAGGAAAAGACAGAAGTACAGATTTAGCCTACAACATCATGCAAGTTACTAAGTGTTGTTACTGTGTCAGTTGAGTTAAGACAATAGGTTAAATAACTTAATATACAATTAGGTTTTTTATGCATAGGTACTATATGTCCTGTGCATTTTACAGTGAGGAAATTAAGGCCCAAATGGACATGAATGAATTATTTTTCTAAATGAAATGTTTATCCATTAGAGGTACTGAAGTTAAATCTCTTGAGTGCCAGGTAATTGCCATACGTATCAAGATGGTCTTTCAGGAGACTTTAGAGTAACTGTTATTTGGAGTAATTTCCAAGGGAGCTTCACTAAGGAGATGACGTGGTGCCATGCACAGACATAAAGACATCTGAGCAAAACTAGGTTAAGATTTAAAGTTAAGTCTGTATGCCTGTGGGCCTTCCTTGGCACACTGGACAAAGTTTGGTGAGATGCAGTGTTCCAGAATTGCTCATTTGGTATCAAAATGCGTAATGGTTTGCAAAGGCTCACGGCGTTAAATGTGTCATTTATTGAAAAGGGTGAGTTCTGTGATCGTTGGTATAATGTAACAGTAATAGGTTTATAACATTTTTTAGAGTCCACTATTATGTCACATACATAATAAATGTAAAAAATATAACATATAATAATACGCACATATGCATTGTATACTCACGGTATGTACATAATTTCCTATACATACATACTACATAGTGATACATCATTTTATGTTCTTTGCTAATACGAGAGATCCTTACCAATGAGCTTTTTAAATACTTGTAGTTAAAAATTCTCCTCAGTCTTCAAATCTAATATTTCTTATCTTCAGATATCCCCATGACTCTGATATATTTAAGAGTCTTTACGTTTCTTTCTGAGCTTTTCTTATTACCTTTCTGCATTTGCTTTAAGCTTGTCTTTAAAAACAGGAGGTAAAAACTGCAAAATGAAGCCTGCAATTTGAATAAAGAATAGAATCAGAAATACACTTTAGAGACAGACTTTCATCCCTAAGTGTGGTGAGTCTTTTATGCTCAAGCTCTTCTGTTTCAAGGCATGTTTCAGCTACTTGTTAATCAAACTAAAACCACCTTAGCCAAGTGAGAATTTCAGTCCTTTTGTCCTTGATAAAATGCACAAGTGTAAGCAGATGGCTAACATGACTAAAACCGTTGACAAAACATGTCTTTCAGCCTAGAAGAAGAGCAGAGAAAATTTACAAAACCTTTCTCTTTAAACTTCTCCCAGGCACGGCACTTCAGGTGGGATGAAATCCCTAACCATCAGTTTATTTTTTTGACCTTGGCGAATACAAAGGCACTGGAGAGCTGAGGCCTGGAGTACGTAGGGCTGGTATGCCTCAACCAGCTTGTGCCTGTCTTTCAAACAGGAACAAAAGTATTGAGACCAACTGTCTGTAGAGATAACGGTCCAGCGGGAGGGGATCTGCTGCCTGTAGAGTGTCGCAAGCTGAAATGTGCAATTGCAAGAGCAGCAAGTGTTACGCTGGAAATTACAGACAGCGGTATCACTTGCAAGAAGAGCTGGTGAGCAGCTCCTCTGTGCTGCCCAGCACCAGTGACACCTCTAAGCTGCTAGAGAGAGGGGAGAGGAGCAGTGTGACCATGCATTGACGCAAAGCAAAGCGCAGCCACGGCGCTGTCTGGAGAGTCCCTCGTGGGCTGCCTTCAGCAAGGTGAGCGCCTGGCAGACTTAGGCAGGCAAACTACTGCTTTCTGGACCTGCCCTTAGCTGAGACAGGAATGGCACATCAAAATTGTCCTGAACAGGCGCAGAATTTCCAAGCCTGGGGAAGCATGAAGGCTGCAGAGCGCGGCTGCTGAACCTCCCGGGCTGACGCAGGGGCAGGACTGTGGTGCCTGTCCTCTGTCTCTGCCATGCTCTGTATTCATCAGGCGTGCTCGGATCCGACCCCAAGCTTTCAGTCAACAGCGGCCATATTCTAGAAGTAATGATCCTGTTAAATAACCATTATGCCAGCGTGTCATTCAGGCTGTCAAGAACACGGAGGCCAAGCATGATCGTTTCTTCTCCCCTTCCTCTTTCCCAATTAAAAAGATTGTTATATCTTTCTGATAGTTTAATCACTGAAAATTGTGGCCGTGAATCTTGACGATATGCAAATCAGGGATGCCATCTGTTGATCAGTGCTGTGAACTCCCCAGGCTCAGCGCTGCGTTGTGAGCCAGTGCTAGGTGTGCTTGCTTTATTTCCCTTGCACATGTGAGCGGTCACAGAGGGAATCTGATGCAGAGACTTGGAATGAGACATCCTCTCTTCACCCTCACAAGGAGTT
The DNA here is from genome assembly GCA_013400135.1 of Rhinoptilus africanus. Lineage (NCBI taxonomy): Eukaryota > Metazoa > Chordata > Aves > Charadriiformes > Glareolidae > Rhinoptilus > Rhinoptilus africanus. The sequence goes on from VXBO01005467.1 coordinate 810,468, forward strand.
TATTTCAAGCAGCAGAAGGACAAATTTCCTTACAGACATCCGCTTTACCATAGTCCAAAGAAAAACAGACACGTGAAGTTACTGCCCATTCGTCATTCCTGTAAGTAGCTCAGCTGCAGGTCCTCTCTCTGCTGTCCGGACAGGGCTCTGGTGGAGCACACCAGCCTGTTTCCCATCTCCTGCCCAGCCTAGCACACAGGTATCCTTTCAAAAGGAGGTAGACGTCTTATTTAAAAAATTTAACATCTGCTATTCTGCGTCAGAGCAGTGGCCCGTCTAGACTTCTGTGTTGAAAGCAGCCAGTAGTAGATGCTTGACAGCAAAGGCAGTGGGCACGGGAAGAGGTGCGCTCTCGGCATCTGGTGTTCCGCAGTTTCAATGCTCCTGGAGCCAGGAGCTGCAGGAGAGGCGGAGGTAACCTTTGTGAGTGTGCCTCCTCCTTTCTTGAAGGCAGATCTTCTTTTGATTTCTACTTATTCTTTGGAGGTGAGTTGCATACTTTAATGCGCTTTGAGTGGAGGAGTGCTTTTTTAAAACTACAGTCTGATAGTATCATTTGGCTCTGTCTGGTTCTTGAATTCTGAATAATCATTTCCTATTCACCTTTTCCAGGCTATTTAAAATTTCAGAGCTACTATTCTACATCCTCTCTGTCATATCTTCCAGCAGAAAAGCTGTAATCTATTTAGTCTCTTCTTGTGTGGAGGAGTCATTTGACTGACATGGCTAACTTGTTTCAACTGTCTTCACTGACAAACCATTGTACTGGAACCATTTTAGGTCATTAAGGAACTAAGAGAGAGTCATGTTTTACTTGAAATTACTTACAATATTGTACTGTGCTACCAAAAACGTAGCAAAAATGGTATAAAATCCTGAAATGCTGCTTTCCCCTTGCCTCAGCGCTCCCAAAAAACCCAAACCCAAAGAAAGACTTACAGATAGTAATTCATAAGGAAGCTTTACCTGTAGTAATTCACTGCGAGGGTGTCTGTCCCTTCCAGGACAGATTCATATAACACACATTGACATTTAGCAGAAGTTGTTGCTGCAGGTTGAAGCAGAATAGAACACCCCAATTTCAGAATAAATTGTTTATGGCTGAAGCAAGGTTAATGTCTTCTATAATGCACCAGAATAGGACTACTAAAACATCAGTTATCTTAACACCATGTAACAGATAAATGATGTTTTAATGGTTCTATCCTAGTCCGATCCCAGGCTCGGAACAGGGTTGACTTTGAAATCAGCTCTGAACCTGAAAGCTGGGTAAGCTTTCTCATGGTACTGGCACACTGGTATATTGACTGCCTTTTATTTTGGGTTGTACTTGCTATTTTGATATTTTTTTTTAAAAAAAGAGTGCTTTCTTTTGCTTGAATAATAATATTTTTACGGTCTGTGTTTTCTTTTAAGTGCATCAGTGCCCAAAGGGCTACTTTAGATATAATTCTTAACTTTTTTAAAAGCTTTAATATACGTTTCTTATTTTAATACGTAGACTCTTCACCACCATTAGTTCAAATCTTAAGAGCAGCAACACAGTCATCATATGTCTGAGCTTACAGGGGCCCTCGGGATTTATTGTATGAGTCTTCTCAGCAAAGACGTTTCAGGTGGATTCATTTCTGCTTTGCCTTTACTGCCTACATTGGGGAGAATTTTTGTCCGACTTTTAAAAGCTAATAACCTCATTGCTCCTGTTTTCTGCGTTTTGCTCTGGTATGAAAGTGAGGAAAGGGAAACCCAGCTGTGCTGTTTTTCCGGAGCTGAAGAGCCAAAAGATTCATTCCCCCACCTGCCTGTTACAGCGGACTCTTACTAGGTCTGCTCCAAGACTCTGCCATGCTTTGCTACAGCTAACCATCAATGCAGAATTTGATTCCCTCTGTCTACAGCAGAATTGTTTTGAAGCTTTCGGAGCTGCAAAACTGCTGTGTACACTAGCATGCATTTTTTATTTGGTGTGTCCTCTTTTATGACCTCCCTGACAGTTTGTTTCTCTTGTGCACGGGTGAGAGTGGTGAGATACTGTGTTAAATCGTTTCCTCTCTGGACTGAGAACTGAGCAGGAGGAATTTAGTTTATTAACTAAATGTTCTCCTTTTGGTTTTTTAGAAGCTGGATTTTCACAGCGTCCCATGTGGGAAAATGTCCTAAGGCCTACATTTACTACAGTAGACACAGGGCCCTGTGTTTGTCAGATTCTGCTGATGAAAAGTGGGAGATTCATTCTGTGAGGACTGAGTTATCCTTTGCTACTGTTTTTCAGCTAAAATAAATGCATTTCTGTTACAGTGTAGAATATGACCGACTATAATTTAAATTGCTCATTGAAAAAACACTAAATCGAACATGGCTTCTGATTTATAATTTTTAAAATCTGGTCTCACGTAACTTCTAAGTGCCTTGTAAAATAGGGTTTCTATGCAGAATGGCTGTTATTCATGTTCCTTTGGAAGCTGAAATTCGACTGATATTAAATGCACATGGTTAACAATGGCTTATAAAGATGTCAGAACCTGGGCATCAAAAGGACCAGCTGTACTTGAAATACTTGCACTAAATGCTACTTATGAGCTTATATCACCTACTTTTTCTTTTCCTCCCATTTTGATAAATTGGCTCTGCGGTCAGTTAGACTATGTGAAAATTTGGACAAGGGAGTTTCTTGAATTCATTAACTTTAAAAAAAGAAGTTAGTTTATGGAACAGAAGTCACCTGCAAAACACCAGATGCACAATGACAAAGCATCAGAGATTTTAGTGGTTGGTTTTTTTTTTTAATATGTAGTGGGATAGTGAATCTCTCTAAGATATGTCCAGAGTGATGAGACAGACGTTACAGCTATTTTGCTCTGAACATTGATACCAGAAAGATTCTTTCCCACTCAGCATTCAATAAATAAACGGTAAATTCATGAAGGTGGATGTAAAGTGATGTAAAAGTTAGACTCAATAAGCATCTTCAAGTTTTGCTGTTTATCTGGGTCTCTTTGGTTTGTTTTTCTTGGAGGAATAGTAGTATTTTCCTTTGACTGAATTATAGCATTAAAGTCTACTGTTCCGGCATTGTTCCACTTTTAGCCTTCTACTGAAACTTAACTTTTTACCCAAAAAAGGTATATTGCTTTACCAAAGGTAAAGCCTCATTCTGCCACTTATGGATTACTTCTTATCTTTTATAAATCGACTTTTTCACTCCTAATTTGTAGCATGAATGGTAGTGTGCTGGCATGCTTCTGATACTGCAGTGACAGTCAGTTGTTTAGTATTTAAGTCTGTATAACACATTATAGACAAAGTTTATAGACTTTGATTATGCAATATTTATGCAGAATATTCTGCTAAGCACAACACCAGCTGCTTGAAGGAAGGATTTTTAATGACACAGAGGTGAGATATGGCCTGCTACAGCATGAATAGGCTTCAGTTCATTCAACGTGACATCGTTCCCCAGACAGTTGTGTTTCTGTAAATGCAGAATATACGTTTTGCGAATAAAACTGGAGACAGTAAAAACTAATAATGTGTCAACATGTGGCCGATGGTGTATACTTTGTTTTGCTCAAAATTTTTGAAAACAGCAAAGGTGAATAGAAATGTGCTGTGGGTTTTTTCGCTTAATTTTAAATTGGAACAGTTTGGTTTTGAACAAATCAATACTTCTGCATTCTTTTCAGTGCAGCACAACATTAGAAAAAACCAAACAGAACATAAACATGCCTAATGTGATTCATTTTCTTTGTCAGATACAAGAGCAAGATACAAGGTAAACTAACAGTAGTTCATAGAATGGCATTTATTTCTTCACAGTGTGACTTTTAAATGTCACTATTCTTTTAAATTCAGTTGAAATCAAAGAATCAAATTTATTTTTCATTATTATTTTTGCATTAGGCTCTGAGAATTTACGGCTTGTTTATTCTCTTGGTCCCCTCAGTTCCTCAGTCTCTGAATTACATTAGAGCTGTTCAGAGTGTAAAACGTTCCAGGCAGACACAGCTGTCTTTGCACAATGTGTTTTCTGTATTTATCCTTATTCTTGCTGTAATTACCAGGAAAATTTCCATGAAATGGGATTTTACTTTATAAGAATTTACCCACTTGTGCTACTAAATCCCATTATGGTGAGAGCATACATGAGCATTGTCAGGGGGATAAGTAGCAGGAGGAGATGAAATCTTATGGAAAAAGCATTCCATTTAAAATGAAACGAAATATGTGTCAGACAGATTTGTAAATTGTCTGCACAGGTGAAATATTTTACCCTTACATCGAGAAAGTTTTCAGTTTCCTTCAGGAGTCTTCACAACAAGGTTTTGTTCTCTTTTATTAATGCATTTTATGAGGAAACAAAATGTTCACAAAATAGTTATTGCAGTATTAGAAAGAACTCATTAATTCTTATCTTTTTGTTCAGTATTTAATTTCCACAGAAGATTATTTTATTAAAATTTATGTGACCTCCAAGAGAGCATATTTCTACCTCACCTTACTTTCAAGGTTGCAAGTTGTCATTCTGTTGTGACTCTGTAGGATAAAAAATGGAAAAAAGGAAATTCATTGGCTAAAGAACACGTGAAAATGTGTGAACTTCTTATGTCCCTTTGTGATTTGCATCTTTGTTTTTTAACATTTGTTCATAAAGAACTCTAAATTCTGTCGGTCACGTTTATCCTCCTATACTGGGCTACTGCTGAGAGGATATTCTTATGCCAGCATAACACTGAGTTTGGGCTGGTTGGTAGATATTCACTTGGTTAACTCAAACCCGTGTTTTTACATCATGGCAGTGAAGTCAGTGGGTAAGAACCATTTATATAGAGGCTCGGAATGCCTTTGCGTACTTTTTTTGGGAGTTGTTGGGACCTGAGAGAAAAATTACATTATTTCTATTTATTAGGTTTAGTATTGTATTCTGGTTTTCCCTTCCTTTTACTTTTACCTTTGTAAATCTTACTTTTAAGTGTCCAGAAGTGTTTGGAAGTTGTTCTGGAAAGCTATAATGCAGCAGACATAAACAAATGCAGAGGTCAGAGATCTTACTCTTTGAAGTGTTGACTATCTTATAATTAAGGTTGACTATTACAATTAATTACAGGGTTCCAATTAGGATCACTTGTTGCTATGGTTATCTTATTGCTCTAGTCTACTATTATCCGCTGCACTGCGTATTGAAGGCTGTCAGCTGCCTTGCTTCACATTGCTCGGAGTGACTGAGAAGTCATCCTGGGGTGGTATTTTGAAAAAATCACAGTTACTTAAACAGGATGGGGAAAGTATTATTTATACCTTTAAAATAGGAGATTCTGCACAGTGGAAGTGTTTAGAAAAAAGCAGCATATCACGTATTACTGCTGAAGAATTCTATATTCTCTACTTAAAGTATCTGTCCATTAAAATAAGTCTCTGCACCCTCCTTGCCACAGCGTCTTAAGTTCCTCACAACTTTTTTATGTTCTTAGCTTCGCTGCCTGACAGAGGTGCCTGCCCTTTCAACGAGGAAGTAGGGGACAGAGACGGTAAATGACTTAGGCGAAATGAATCACATAGAGCACATCTGTAGTTCATGGATTTGGGCTGCCTTTTCAATCCCAGACCAGCATTTCTTCCCAGCACAGAAAGGCTTGTGGTCGCCTATAAACAGGATTTTCACAGGACTGCCATATGCTATGGAGTTCTTCCTGCACTGAAGTGCTCAGCATTTTCAGAACTGAGTACATTTATAAAATCATTAATACGTTCAGAGACTCTAAAAATGCTACTTGTGTTCCATCTGAGAAGTGGAAGAGAGAAAAATTGCTATTTCTATTTTTAGAGTACTTTCAGTGAGCTTACACTAAAAAAGATCACCTGTGTATTCCTGTGGTGCCTTGTGCCAGGGAATAGGGTCTCTAGGCACTACCACAAAAACAAATAGTATTTCCTAATTATAACAGAAACCAAGGATTGTTGGAGGTGCCATATGAGTCATAAGTCTCCAAAGCAAAGTCAATGTTATTTAACATTTACTTTGCAAAAGCACTTAGAAACATTTATAAAATTGGGCTCTTCGCTAGACTAGACACTGTGCAGAATTTGAGTGAATGACTGTCCTATTTCACTTTAAACTCAATGAAAAAAAAAATCAAAGCTGTCTACGCCCTCTGCACAGTATAGGTCCATTATAGTTCCATTTATCAAGGACATATTTACAGCCTGTTTGTACCCGTTTTCTTTCTTGAACATGTTTTAACTGTGTTAGGGTGTTTTTCAGTGGTAGCTGTGATGGTGTGTGTGGTGCTGCTGACATGTTTGCCCATGTTCCAGATGCTGTGCTAGCAGGGGCGTCAGCCAGGCAGCTTTTTAATAATCTCTCTTCTCATCTGTAGCTGCAATATCAGCAGATAGTGTTGAAGAATAATGCCCATTCTAGCAGGAACTAGCAGCTTCTTCAATGTACTCTTAAAACCACTAGATCCCTGTGGTGCCATTTTTTTTTCTCTGTGTGTTTTTTAATTTGCTAAGCTTATGTGTTATGTTGTTTGTCTTTGTAACCTGATCGTGTTCAATCTGGACTAGTGTCTCACTATCCTGAAATTACTCTGAGTTGTTTAATCATAAAAGGATCTCAAATTAGTATGGGGGTGTGTGAAGGAATTAGTAGGTGGTGGTCTTGATTATTATTCTCCAGACATACAACTTACACCGGTTTGTTGCATGATGCTGTTCCTGACGGTGTGGCTTTCTCGGCCATCTCCATTTCAAATGCCGTTCTTTAGAGTGAAGTGTTAAAGTATCATCTTTCTCAGATACATGTTTTTTCTTGCCCCACTTTCTTTGCAGTCCAGAAAGGTGTGCGTAACAAGAAGTATTCAAGACTTCATGTTCGTATAGGTAATGTGCAGATAAAAGAATTACTTTCAAAAAAAGCTTCTTTTATTATTTTTTTTTCCTGAATGGAGAGGTCAGAGTTGCCTTCCAGTGACCTGGATCTGTTGATAGAGTAAGAGTCATTTTTGTTTAGTGGCATGATGTTTCTCACGGTGATGAGCAAGAAGTGAAACCCTGTCTGACAGGAGAGGAGATGTATCTTTATGGGCAGCTTTACCACTATTGATAATACAGTGCTGTAATCTCTACAGATTGAAAAAGAATATATATTTTCTTTATGTTTGTTATTTGCCTGCTCTTGTGGGACTCAGTAGTGACATTTGTGATCGGCCTAAGTCACACCCTCACTGTGTAGTTAAGTTGAATTATGTCCATTTGGATGAGAGCAGCAGCACAACGAAACGACTCTTGCTCTTGCAAGAGTGACTGCCTTTCTACTTGAAGAGTTATCTAATTTGGGCCGTTGCCTGTATGAATATTGGCCTGGAGCTAAAAGTCATATCCTGGAAAATTGTGATATAAAGCAAATTCTGGTACTTAAGACTTTTCCTTACAAAATGCTGTTGTTCTGTGTCCCCCTCATGAGGAATGGCTTCTGGCTACTCTGAACTCACAGAAAGTGTTTTTCAGAGGGTTTAGAGCAAACTAGACAACTTGAGTGTCTATTTGTTCTTATCGCAAATACGGCCTTACAGATCTTTGTGACTCTTCTGCTTGCGACCAAAATCTCTTGGTATGTGTGTATGTGTGTCTTGGGGGAGAGGGGCTTCACTGATCTGCATTGCCGTGTTTGCTAAGACAAGTAGTTCGTCCCATACTGTGTGCAGAATAATGTACTTGGCACTTAAGCAGAGGTTTTCAGCAAAACATCTCAAAGCTTTGAATCTCAAAGACTTCAAGCACTAAAAAACTTTCAAGAGCAACCTACTGGGAATTAGCAGCACTGTGTGTAACACTAGAGATGGAGGACAATATTCTGATGTCAACTTTCATCAAGCTGTGTCATTAAATTAAAGCCAAAACTCTTTGCCAGGGTCTATTTTTGAAGAATGTCATGATGGAAAATTAATCAAACAAGATGTTTTAACATTTGCTAAATAAGGCTTCTTATTTAAAATTAGTTGTTAACTTTTAGAAAAATAATACTTTTTCAAAGCCTAAGAAATGGGGGGGGAAAAACTTGAAATTCAATTTTCATGTCAGATAGGAAAGTAACTTAAGGCTCTAGTGTATACATAGCATCCCTGTGACTTAAAAGTAATCCTGGAACATGTATTTTGTAAGCAGATTCTGTATATATATAATGTATGTAACTGCACTATTGGTTTATAGTAAAAAAAAAAAAAGGTTATTGTCTGATGTGGTGGTTAAGCAAAACTAAAAGAAAACTGCAAATTCAAGTCAAATTCAATACCGTGCACCACATACGTCAAACATGCAGTTTGATGCATGGGTGCACAGTAAAAAGCCCTAACACACCCTCCTAAAAAATTACTCAATGAATACTGCCAAATCCTTTCATTAATTTTATATTTGCTGCAGTAAAGTACTAAGATGTATCACTCAGCTCTGTGAAGGGTAATTTTAGATAAACATAACTTTTTGAACTTTTGGTGGAAAATATGGGTAGTAAAATTTTGCTGGCACTTGATATATCAGTAGGAATCTTTCCTTGCAAGAATTTGGTAAGGATCTTGACAACTAATCGAGAGCCTCCAACAGTAAAAGCAGTCATTTTTGAAATTTCAGCATAGTAAAGCTTAGCTTCAAGTCAAAGAACACATCTCCTCTTTCTGCTGGTAGCCTGCATGACCTATATAGGTTGTTATCCTTTTTAAATATACCTGATGTTTATAAGCGTAAGAGAGCATCCTAAACCCAAGAGAGTGGAACGAATCTTTGCCTTTCTCTTTTATTATATCCTTATGCTTTTTCTTCTACTTGCTTTCTCTTACTTTTGACAGCTATCGTCTTGGCTATTATATCTTTGAGCAAAGAAACCTGACCTACATTCAGAACCTCCTAAGTATTACTAGTCACTGTTTTTATGTGATGTGGATGCTTTTAGTCCACGTAGACATGAAATGTAGATCTGCCTGAGATTAGTAGAGCCTGGGCAGGAAAGGAAAAAGTCCAATGTTGCTAAAGAGTTTGAGTTTGCTCTGTTATAGGAATGATGCTAGGAATCCATCACCTGAAGGAACAGACATTATCAAAGTAAATAATTTATGTAATATACATTAAAAAGTCATAGCTTCAGCTTTAGTCATGAAGCTTTGTAAATTTTTTTGGAGTCCCATTTTGGGTGCAATAGAAGTGCTTAATATTAATTTAAAATCTGTATGTGTTGATACCACAAAATCCTTCTCCCTGTCAGTGACAAACAGGGATTTTTGTTTATTGCTAGACAAAATGTAATATTTTCTTTTTAGAAGATCCACCTTTCAAAAGGTCTGGTTTTGTTTCTTATGAGCTTGAGGCAGAAGGAAGGGAAACGTTTCACAGCAGTTTAAAGCCTCATTGGAAGAAACAAATGAAGAGATCTGGTTGTTTTTGTAGTGTGCATGTTCTGAAGTCCTCAGGTTATAAACAAGGTGGTATTGGATAGTGAAATTTTATCCCTGGAAATTATTAAAGCATATGAGCACTAGTGGAATATAAGGCATAACTGTCAAACAGTAAATATTTACTTGCTATTTCTTTTCAACTGTTATTCTAAGGTTCTTAAATGAAACCCAGCAGGTGAGAACATCTTATGTGGAGTTTAAAAATTTTGCATTATATTATACTTCCATTAAGGAGTTGTATAGGCGTAAATATCTATAGCAGTAACAAGGAGAAAATTCTAGTAAGCTTTTCTTCAAAAAAAGCATTGACTTTTACTACGTAGCCAACAGTAGTGAAACCTGTTCTTTCCTCTCTCCAGGAACACTGATGATATATTAGTACAGTTTTCAGTCACAAATAGGGGTCAAAAAAGCTGTATTTTTTTTCTCTTAAAATTTGTTTTCTCTCCTTGAAGTTCTTACAGCCTAATGAGGTACCAGCACTGGAAATTCAAATCTGGCAAGAGATGCTTAAATAAACACACAAATAAACAACAAGGAAAAGATGAAAAAGAGGACATAAAGAAAAGAACATTAACAGTAATTTTTGCCAAAGCGAATGACTGGAATACCAGTGCAAAAAGAACAAGGATATAGGGATGAAATACCGACCCAGTTCAACCTTTTTATGGAGGATTTACTGTCCCTCTTTATCCTATTGTGGCCTGGCCAGGTCTTTGCTGTCTAGTTCTTACGTCTTCAGTTACCATACTTTTAGTTTTCAGCTTCTGGAATGAGAATTTATATGGTCATGCAGTTTGTTAAGTCCAAAAGTTTTACTATGGAAGATTTCTATCAATTATCACCCACTCAAAAGTTTCAATGGCCAAATGCTGTATAGGAAACTCAATACAAGGTATTTTTCAAATGCTTTTCTCACAGTGGTGACACGTCTGACTCTCTAAGCCTCTTACTCTCCCCCTAGTGAGACTTTCTGTGCTTTGGTGGAGTGATACAAGGTATGGCCAAACCCAGGTTAAAGAATTCACAATGTATGCAACATATTGAATAAAGATGCTGAGCCCAGTAACACTGGCATCAATTAAAAGCACTTTCAGAGCCAAGAGTGCATACTAGTATACTCAGGGAAGTTACTATTTAGTTGTATTTTGATCAGTGCCCTGAAAAAATGACATGCCTGTCAGTAGTTCTCAGCTGTGGCTAAAGACATATAACTTGTAGTTCTGGGGCTAAAAGGTTGTGCAAAAAATCCCTTAACTTTACTGACAGAATTACAACAAAAACCTTTTGGGAGTTAGCGGAAGCTATCCCAGTGTACTACAATGAAGAAATATAAACCGTATTTATTATGATGTCTCCCCTCTTTCCTAATGCAGTTGGTACTCTAATATTATCCTGTGGCTAAGCTCAGAACAAAGAGAGATGGGAAAGGAATAGAAGGGATTTATCTCACTTTCCAAAGCCCTGTTGTAAGCTGCTTAGTGGGCCTTTATAGTGATTTTAATTTGTGTGTTACTTGTAGCTAAGTCAAAGACAGAACTGCACCGAAGCACTACCTCCAGCCGTTTTCCAGTCTACACCTCTGCATATAACACAGGCATTATTGGTCACGTTTTGATGTTTTCTAAATGCAGCGTTTTGACTTCTCTCTCATTTGAAAATAACGTTTTTTTAAAAAAAGAAAAGCAGCTACATTTTAGGGCAGAAACAAAAGGTTTTGGATTGAATGACTTCTATCATTTGACTTAAGATTGAATTTCTCGTTATTTTTAAAATGTTTTTGTCAGAAGAAACTATTGTTAAGAAAAGACTGTCTCAATTCAGTTAAAACAGTGTTTGATGCACCTTTAAAAACTTGTCTGCCAAAACAAAAAAAAGCCATTATTAATTGAGCTCTAATCAAAAGTATTTAAACACGGGAAATTATAGCAGCATGTAATTTGCCTTGCAAGTAGGTTTATAAGGCATATATGTTCATGTGTAAAGAACAGATTTTTACATCAATCACAAAAAGTGGTTTTTTTATGAAAGGACAAAGCATTTTAATGTGGCACATAAGGAGAACATTTTATGGTCCTAATCATATTTAACATAACCCCCCTCTGCCTTCCTCAGCAAAATCTTTTCTGAAAATAAAGGTTTCTTTAACTTGTATGAAGGAAGAATTCTACTGTTAAATTATACTAGGGATAAACTGAGTAGCTTTTATGATTCTTCTGGAAATAGAAAAGAGTTTTAGAAAAGAAATCCAAAAACAACAACAGAACCAAACCTCCTGAGTTTTCATATGAAAGATTTATTGCTTGTACAAATTTCCTATATAACAGTGTCCTGGAGTGGAAGCATCGATGTATTCAAATGGTGCATTAACCTGTATAGTTCTTATTTTATGGACCTATTACAGGAAAAAAAGAGGACTGTATTAAAAATATGTCGTGAGTCATGGTCAAAGATGCTCTTTTTCTCAAAGTTGTAGCATATAGGTTCTGAAATCCTCAAATATTTACTTTCTTGTTGGCAGAAAGAGATGCTGTAAGCAAGCTGTTAATGGTATGAGAGAAATTGCACTGTCATATAGCATCTTTAATCCACTTTTGCAAAGTGATATTTTCTTTTGAGGCTTACATGGTACCATATTACCAGGCAGATATTAAATGTTAATAACACCATTACCTGTGCATATGATTCACTTTCATTTGTTGTGTAACAGGATAAAAAAAAAAAAACAACACTCTTATCCAAATAGACCTTTGGAAGCATCTATTTTAAAATCCTGCCTTTGCAGAGATGGTCAAGGAAAGCAGGAAAACTGCAGAAGTGTTAAAATGTGAAAGGGAAAGACATCTTGATCTTGAGGGACAAAAAAGAAATAAAGTTTTACGGTTCCCATCATACTCTTTCTTGTGTTGCTTCCTTCAGTGGAATTTTAATGTTGGAGCCTTTTTTTATAGCTCTAAAATCTTTGTTCTCTAGTTCTGATTAATACATATTTTGCTTTATTTAATAATATAACAATATTATTTATTTATTTTCCTCTAGACCATTGCATTTTGTATAGCTGTTTGATTTTATATTGTTAGGTGGATGTATTTTAAGTCAGGGAGTATAGAGCCTTTGAGTTAAACAATATGGCACTTTTAAATTCAAGTCAGTATTTAATAAGCAGTTTATGTTTTAAAATGTTTATAATTCATGCTTTCAGATTATACGCATTTTTGCATTTTCTGCTGTACTAACACATAAATACGTAAAACCAGGAATTTCAATCAAAATATGTATTCTAGTTCAGGGAAGTACCTAAGTGTATTAAGCGAAAAATGAACAGAGACATTTTCGGAAACAGGACTAACTAACTCAGAATTAATCATGATTAATTAAGAGCTTTACTGGATCGAGAGCATGGCTGGCAGTTCTGGTATGGTTCAGGCAGAGAGGGATTCATTTCTTCTGTATGCTTTGTAGTGCAGTCAGTCAGGAGAAATGAGTTGCACTGAGATTTCCACTGAATGACTCACATCGCAGTTGTTTCTTGATAGCGTGATTCACACCCACGAAAACATTGTGTAATGAAAAGCTGTCCACTTTGTGAAATTGCAAAGTGGACAGCTTCTTTTGTGGGTTGGTTTGTGCTGTTTTTTTTTTTTTTTACTGTCTCTTCACTTGTTGAAGTGAACCAGCTCTCAGTATTAGAAGATTACTCACAGATTTTTCTACTGTGCATTACAGAAGTACACAAATATCTGTTCTAAATTGTCTTCATGTTTTGTTGCTAATTTTAAGAGACCATTTGGCCCCTTCATTACAAGTCCTTCTAGAAAGTCCCCGGTGTTTGGCTTCTGCTTCCCTTCTGTTAACACTGCTGCTGTGGTCTTCACGGGGTCTGCAACCTAAGGACGGGGATGTAGACCCCAGAGGTTCTGCTATTAAAAATGGAAGAAGAGAAAACAGCCATAAAGGAAAGAGTTTAGGAGAACTGTGCTTATTACTTCTACTGCCATCAGAAAAACTGGAAGGGAAATTGTCAGCTGCTGTTTCTGAGAGTAGCATATTCCCTCCAAGTCCTTGTGTTGCCCCTTCATGACTACAGCAACCATGAAAAGGTTGATTTGACATAGGGCAAAGCAGGCTTTGACATCCCTGACATTTTGCTGCTGTGGGCAATCTGCCATTTTCCTCACCAGTGCTCATGGACATGGCTGAGGAGCTGAACTCCCTGCACCGCTCCACCAGTTAGTTTTTAGACTGGTCATGGCTTGCTGACTTGCCAGTCTTGGTTGGAGCATCTCAGAGCTATAATAAACAAAGACTGGAAAAACAAGGAAAATCTATAGTACTGTGGCCTTCTCTAAACTTATCATCTAGGTTCCTTCTGTAATCAAAAGAAAGACACCTTCAAATGGTGATTCATTAGACCCGTCTTACTCTGGAGCCGTATATCTGTTTCTATTGACTTGGCCTTCCTAGTGAGCGGCTTGGCTTAGGCACCTAATTTTACACACCTAAAGTTAGCTAAGTTTCTTCAAAGTGCATGAGAAGGAAAGACTTTAATGTTTCTAATACTGGAAAAAAATGTTGTTGAAAATAAAATGTTGCTCGTTATCACATTTAGCTTTATTACCTAAATGAAAAGTCATTACGTGGTGCTGAGTGCAGTACAGATCTCTATAAGGGACTGCGACTTAGCCACCTAATGACATGGGATATTCAGGTTGACAATAATGATTATTTCATGAAAATTGCTTATAAAAAGCAAAGTTTTGGAATCATAGTATCTTAGACACTAAACAGGACTGCATGAAATGCATTAAAAAGCTAATTACGCTTCAAGAAAATATCCTTGGCTTTAGAAGAGGTTTAATAGTATGAGTCATTAGTAATATTTTCCCGACTATTCTTTTGAAAAGTTCCCCCTTGCTGTTCAAATGAAAGGACATTATTTTCTGCAAACTAAAGAACTGAGCAGTTAAGACCAAAAGGCATTTACATTGTCATTCAAACTGAATGTCATGCGTTTTTTAAAGCAAATATTTATGGGTCAGAATTTGGCACTTTGAAATAACTATTTTTAGAGCCTTTTTTGAGGAGTGGTGAAAATTTTAAGAAAAGGATACAAAACAAACAAAAACAAACTTTAAAAACCTTAAACTGCTCCATTAGTAGATATAGCTCTTTTTTTTTCACGGGTCCCACACTGACTGTCTCTGACCTTGGAAACATGCTCCATCTCCCTTTTGCCTTTGCCTGTTTCCTTGGCTCCACTGTTACTGCTCTAAATTTCCACAGCGCACTGCAGAAATGTAAAACCATTTGAGGATGCCCACAAAAACACTGTATGCCTATCAAGAAACTGGTGATCTCACTTCAGAAAGGGACAGCACAGGAGTTTGGAAGCTGAGTCATCCCATAGCATAAACTTCCACCCTGTCTCAAAGACTTCAACTTGCTTTCTAAAGTACTTTACAGCAGTAAAGTTCACTACTCCTAGTACGATGACGTTAATGAGAGATGATCTCCAGCAACACTGTGGTAATGGAACTAGCAGGTTATTCAGTTTTGGCATTGCCTTTTACTTCCTCAGCATTGACTGGACAGAGTGGAGTAACTGGGAGATAGGGTGTTTGAAGTCATTTAAACATGCATTGTGCCTTTTGAAATCAGTGAGCTTGGTTTAGCTGTATTTGTGAACTGAAATGATCCCAAGTACCAGAGCACGGAGATACAGTGCTGGAGTTTCACAGAAAATGCTATACAGAGATTATTATTATAAAGAGACTGGCTTTCATTTTCACCTGTAAAACTGGTAATCCACAGGTCCCATCTAGTCCTGTCAAGAAAGCTTCATACCCAGACTATCCTTAGCTTTTCCGTGTTATATGACTTCCAAATATGTTAAAATGTAGTCATTTATCCTCAGGAACTGACTTTATATAATTTCAGACAGCTAAAATATCATCATTACTAGACGTGTGATAAATGATCAGTATTGACATATACTGGATTTGATCCAGGGTCAGATGTGAGAAAGTCCATACATTATAGGAATTTTATCATGCTATTTTCCTGATCCTGTTTTCAGAAGTGAACTGAAGTTGCATTTTGTCAAAATATTAAAGGCATGTAGTATATTCATGTAATTTATTTGTTATTTTTTATCCAAAGGAAAATTGTATTCAGTGAGACACATTAATTTCTTAGAAGGATTTTCTGCCAAAACTCCTGCCGGAGGATTTCTTTATTAACAATAAATACAAGTAGGTTATAGATTTGGAGACTAGCAAGAATTCACACTTACAGGAACATGTTTATATAAAAAAAATTAATGTTTTACTACAGAGAAACACTTTCTGCTCTAGTAAAATAGTAAATGCTTGCCTTTTATTGTTTATGGGATAATATTGATAATTTTAATTTTGTCGTGTCATACTCAAGATACTTCCCTCCCCCCCTTTCCTCTGATAATGTGAGTGACATGCTGTTATATCCCTCAGCAGTTAGCACCTTTTTTCTTATCTCTCTCTCCAGTCTCTAAATGAGGTAAGAGACTGTGCTGCAGAAACTGCTTTTCAGTTTGAGGTTTGGTTTTATCTTTCCCCACACCCTCTTAAAGCGAAAGAAGAGGAAAGTCTTCTCTTGCCACACCAATTAGTAGAAAGTAATCGAGCTCTCAAAGGTGAAACGGAGCACTTTATGTACGCTATTATACAGAAACATCAGAGTGTTGCTGTTCATTCCTGACACTAATACAGGCTTCCAAATATTACCCTACAGTGCTTATGTGTTTAGTGGCAAATTTGTTATAATTGTGTAATGGAGTAAAAGCCAAAAACAGGGATATTCAAATAACAAAAAGGATCTGAAGACTCTTGAGAGACTCTGAGAAAATAAGCAAATGCCTTAATAATATTAGAATATACTTTGGGACATATTTTTCTCTCTTGAAGGCACAACGTTCACTGTAAATTTTGTGTTGCTCTCCACCAAGGCTTTCAGAGAGTAAGAAAATGTGTATATGCGCAAACACATTCATCTATATATATGTAAACAGATAATATCTATATTCATTTATACTTCTGAGCAATCAAGCACCAAGTTTTCCATGGTTTTGCAATTGTAGTAATGCCTCAGTTTCAGAATAGCAACACAGGGGTGTAAATATCAAAGTTCTAGTAAGGTATAAACATTCATAGACCTGTTCCAAAGGTGCTCAGCCACAAGCCACCACGTCTGAGTGCTTACTTGAACAGAGAAAGCGTCATGTAATTTTTGCCCACTTCCAGATGATGCATCCAAATAGAAAAGTTTTACAGATTATTGGCACTACATTGTTTTTCTTTTTTTCCCCAGATCTTTTCCAAAATTAAGCTGTTGGTTATCCTAGCGAGTTCTGCCATTATATACTGTATCAAAACTTCCTGTCTGTTCTTTCACTTTTAGATACTAGATATTGCCTTTATGTACATATGTAATTGTGGGATGCTTGATTTGTCTTTAAAGCACACTGGCATGTGCTGGAAGGAATGTGAGCTTTGGATCAGCCTTGGAGTCAGTCAAGTGTGGATTGACTATGGATATATGCTGCCAAGTCTGCAGGGGAATACAGAAGTTCTGTTTTAATTTCCTGCTATGAGTAAATTCTCAGGGAATTTGTGCATTCCTATTGGCAAAGAATGACTTGTTCGGATTGTATTTCAACACGTAGCAGTCCATCTCCAGAAGATTTTTCATGTGTTCTTCATTGTTCTGTGAAGCTTTTCTTTTTCAGTAATCCTTATGAGCAGCCTTTTTATGAGAATAATATTGTAGCAGTGGATTGGAGTACATACGTTTTGAATGTGTTGGATTTTTGAAAGATCCTTTATTACATATATCAGCTTTCATCCTTCTGAAAATCTCTTTGTGCCTGTATAGATTTAAATGAATGCTCTTAAAGGAACTGCTGTTGGAATATCTAAAGCAGAAAGCACATAAATCTCACTATAAAAAAGACAGCAAATTCATTTCTGAATACAAACTTTGTAGCTGGGTAAGCTCACAAGAAGGGTAATTCTGAAAGTCTGCTCGAAAATTTAGCCTTCTTTCAAAATGGACTGTAGCAGTTAGGTAAATGCTGAGGAGAATTTTGTAAGGGATTAAGGAGGGGGCAAAGAAACAATACTTCCAGCCCTTAACAGGTTTTTCACCTGTTGCTACCTATTGTGGCAAATGTGGTGGGTTGAGTTGGTTGCTTTGTTAAAAGCAAGATATTTTATGAAACATAATGGATTTGACAAAGCTGTTATTAGGAGTGTGCTTTAGGTGCAGGATGGAAGTTCTGATCTGGGAAAGGTAGAGCAACTCTCTCTTTGAACTGGTAGTTCTCAGAGCTATGGTGCAAGGCGGGGTTGTCTTTGCTGTTGGTTATTCTGAGGTGCTGGAGATATATCCTTCAGAAAAACAAGTTAGAGATGTTTAATTTTCTTTCAACATGAAATGGAAACAAATTCTGAAGCATATTTTTTGTGAGGAGTTGTTGTTTTACAACAGTTCTACTAGTGTTTTGATGCTTTTCATCCCTAGTTTGTGCCTAGATGGTCTTGGCTGGTTTAGGCGTGTTTTCCAGAAGTGCTTCCTGAATTTTGCAAGAAACTTCAAGCCAGTAGCCCCCCAAAATTTTAAATGTATTTCTGAATACATTACACATTACCCATTAGAAATCGTATGCAATTGCCTGCAGATGATCTGTGTCCACAAGCAGTTAGGCTTCATGTGTTGTCATGATTCAGGATCCTCTTTTTTTTCTTCTGGTCTTGCTTTTTGTTGTAGTGAGCATGCTGCTCAGAAGGGACCTTGGTGGTTATATGGCTTTCCAGTCTTCTGTGTCTCATGACTCTTCTGAACAACCTTCAGTTGCTATAAGATCGTTAGTTTCTGTTAGTGATGGATGATGCCCACCTTGTGCCGAGGTACAATTATATGGAGAATTTATAAGGCAAATCATAACAGGAGGAGTTACACATTTTTAACCTTTATACATACAAAATTCCAGACTGCTTCAGTTGTGAAAGCCAAAGATTTCTTTGAATGATGAGTTCGATTTAAGATTTCTGTATTTACATTTAAAATGACAACTTTGTACCCCAAAATATGCGCCTGTATTTGTGTACTTTTCTGGGTCTTGCCCTGAGAGTTTCTGAGCCTTTAGAAACAATAAATTTTTCACACACAGCAGCTTTATGATCTAAAGAAACATTAATATCCTCTTTTATTCTGGGCAACCAAGTATTTGGATATTGAATCACCTGCTCAAGGTTAAAAATGAAATCTGGGAAGGTCAAGGAGTTTAAAATAGTACGTATTAATCTCAGGGCAGTTGCTTATTTTTATAAGGATGTATATTGCTTGAATAGGCAAACATTCACAGTAAAAATACTTCAAGTTACTGCCTTTATAGTCCTGACTTTTAAGGTTTTTTTGGTAGAAGAGAGATGAATTCTGACACGTTGTGTGTAGAAAATAAATCAGAGACTACTAGTTAGGTTTCATTTTTTTCTGATGAATGCACTACGCTTTGGAATGAAGCTTCAATTTTCAATTAGTATTTTTAAGCACATTTTTTGGATGTGCAAACTTACTTTTTCTTAAATGTGTACTGCTCCAACCAAATTCCTTCCTTGTAAGCTGCAGCCTTCATGCGCCACCCAGGCTGTCAGAGACATGAATTGCTCTAATGAGTAAACCCCATGTTTTTTGTAAGTACAAATGACAAGAAGTATCTTAGTAAATGCTGCTTTAGGAGTATGCTGCAACTGGTGTGACTCCAGTAACTCCCTTATGCTGGACAGGCAAATGAAAAGGGTTGTGTGGGTTTAAGTATTTCTAACTGTCTCTGAGTTTGCCTCAATATTTTACAATTTTGTTACGTGTAATATTAAAAGGTCACAAAAGATAATCTAGCCTTTGTGGTTATTGCAGTCTGTATAAGTTTTTCCACACTAATTGTCAGAAGTAACATAATGATGGGGCAAGGGGAGTTAACCATTCACTACTCCATCCACTGTTCGTTCTTTTAAATCCATATAAAATCTCTATGAAAAGATTAGACATTGTATAGTACTAAGTTGAATTACTTGAAGAATTTGTATCGCTAATTTCTTTTTCTGAATCTTACCAGTAAGCTTGTTAAAGAAAAAAAACAACAACCCCAAAACAAATACTCACACCCCCAAGCCCTCAAATATAGATATTCTTAAATATCTAATTATTGGTTGACTGGTCATAGATAAATTATTTTCTTTTATTACCTGAGAACATCACGATCCATGTTGTATAACTCTGTACATCACCCCTTAATCTTTTTATATTTTAGAACTATTAATACTTTGGATTTTCCTTGGCCTTTTGAGATTTGTTAAAAATTAAAATTACTGGTTTTGAACTTCACTTAACTCTTTTAAGATTCCGTTTTGTCTTTTGTTATTTATTCATAATACTGTAATATTTTTCATTATCTGTATTTTCTGAGCTGCTGTCATGTAGTAGATGAAGATTCTTCATTTTTATCTAGTAGGATTCATGAGGAAAGATTACTTGGAAAGCATTGCCAAATCAGCGCATCCTGTTCAGCTTTTAGTGGGGTAATGTGTATATACTGTATTTGAGTTACAGAAGATTTAGATGCACTGCCAGAAAAGAAATGAAATAGTAGTTTTGAAAACCAGTTTTTGAAAGGATGAATTTTTATATCAAGTAGACTGAGGAGATTTTCATTTTATTTGAGCAAGCAAATGAATACAGGGGAAGAGAGAGAATTCTTTGAATTATCCTTTTAGATATGAATCATTTGGTATCTTGTAAAAACTTTTCTTCAAGTATCTCACTGTGTCTGTCTGTTGATCAGAGTCAGTTTGCTTAAGAAACCCGAAAGGGGATTGAGTTTGCATTGTGTTTGCAAAGGAGTATGATTGCCTTTCCGCAGTATCACTTGTCCTATGTAATTTGCATGTCTATTGAATAGGCATCTTCTCTGACCAAAGCCATAGAGTGTTTTACTGATTTACATTGTATACATTACTCAGCAGAAGTGTGCAAGTAAGGATAAATACAGAAGAAACCATGTTTAATGCTGACTGTTATACCTGCTAATAATACCTTGGGTAGTAGATCAGATCTTGCATAAGGATCTCCAAGTCTGGTAGGAAGTAAACCTCGTTTCTGTGAGATAATTCAATGAACGATTAACAGTCTCTTCAGAAAAAAAAAACCCCCGATCTATCCATTGTTAGCAGTTTATCCAGATTTTCACTAACAATGGAAAACAAATTAATTTTCAACCTTAGTAATTGTAAAGGCAAGACTAACCTGAAGTCCTGGGCAAAACAGGAAAGGCTCTACTTGAATCAGAAGTGTTGCCACAGCCTCTTGTTGCCACCTTAGGTTTTTTGAAGGGAAAAGATTTATCCTGTTCTACCCACCACTGCCTGGGAGGAAGGAAAAGCAAAACAGAAATAAGAAGAGCTATAGTGTGTGACAGTGCACCAGAAATCTCAGATTGTCTTAATCCAGTTTGGTGGAGAAGGTGATGAGAAATGTCAAAGGATATTCTCAATTTATTGCTTGAATTATCACCACCATATGTGTGCAACGAGAGTATGGGAATACATGAATACTTGTGTGGTGGCTTTTGTCCTTCTGTCGCACCGAGACATATTGAAGGATCGTTGTGTTAACTGCTTCATTGGAAAACCGTTTTTTCCCCCAAGGGATCTAAGAAGGCTTGACAAATTCATTTAAAAAAACAGCACGTATGAGGGAGAAAACAACAAATATTAGAGCTAGTTAGAAAAAAAAATAAGACACATTTAAAGGCAGTCTAGTGAAGTTCCCACTGAGTGGAAAAGGGGAAACGTAACCCCCATTTTCAAAAATGGAAAAAAGGAAGATCTGAGGAGTTACAGGCTGGTCAGTCTCACCTCTGTGCCCGGCAAGATCATGGAGCAGATCCTCCTGAAAACTCTGCTGAGGCATGTGGAAAATGAAGAGGTCATTGCTAACAGCCAATATGGCTTCACCAAGGGCAAGTAATGCCTGACAAATTTGGTGACCTTCTATGATCGAGTTACAGTGTTGGTGGATAAGGGGAGAGCAACTCATGTCATCTACCTGGACTTCTGCAAAGCATTTGACACTGTCTCTAAATTGATAGACATGGATTTGGTGGATGGACCACTTGGTGGATAAGGAACTGGCTGAATGGTCGCACTCAAAGAGTTTTGGTGAACAGCTCAATGTCCAAGTAGAAAGCAGTGACACGTGGCATTCCCCAGGGGTTGGTATTGGGACCAGTGCTGTTCAACATCTTTGTCGGCAACATGGACAGTGGGATTGAATGCACCCTCAACAAGTTTGCTGACAACACCAAGCTGTGTGGTGCTGTCGACACGCTGGAGGGAAGGGGTGCCATCCAGAGGGACCATGACAGCTTGAGGGGTGGGCCTGTGCGAAATTCATGAAGTTCAGCCAGGCCAAGTGCAAGGTCCTCCACCTGGGTTGGGGCAATCCCAAACCTAAATTCAGGCTGGGTGGAGAATGGATTGAGAGCAGCAGCCCTGCCAAGAAGGATTTGGGGGTGTTGGCTGATGAGGAACTCTACATGAGCCAGCAATGTATGTTTGCAACCTAGAAGGCCAACCATCTCGTGGGCTGCATCAAAAGAAGTATGGCCAACAGGTTGAGGGAGGTGATTCTGCTCTGGTGAGACCCTACCTGGACTACTGCATCCAGCTTTGGAGTCCTCAGTAGAAGAATGATGTGGACCTGTTGAAACAGGTCTAGGGAAGGGCCATGGAGATGATCAGAAGGCTGGAGCACCTCTCCTATGAAGACAGGCTGAGAGAGCTGGGGTTGTTCAGTCTGGAGAAGAAAAGACTCTGAGGAGACGTTACAGCAGCCTTCCAGTATCTGAAGGATAGATGGAGAGGGACTTTTTACAAGGGCATGTAGTGATGGAAAGAGGTAATGGCTTCAAACGGGAAGAGGGTAGATTTAGATCAGATATCAGGAGGAAATTTTTCACTGTGCGGGTGGTGAGGCACTGGCACAGGTTGCCCAGACAAGCTGTGGGAGCCCCATGCCTGCAAGTGTTCAAGGCCAGGTTGGATGGTGCTTTGAGTAATCTGGTCTGGTGGAAGGTGTCCCTGCCCATGGAAAGGGGGTTTGAACTAGGTGATCTTCAAGGTCTCTTCCAACCTAAACCATTCCATGATTCTATGAATGCTTCAAAATAAAGAATTGTATTTTGGAAAAATAAAAAAACAGTCCCAGCTGTTGTGGCTCTTGCACACCTCTCCCTCTCTGTTTCCTTTCCCTCTTGTTTTTTAGGGAAGGGATGATAAAGCGAAATTTAGGAAAGTGTTATTTTTCTTACATAAAAGGAAATACAGAATGTGTATTTTGAAATACAGAATGTGTATTTCAATTTCAACCTTTTATAGAATTTTGTAGATAAACAAAATATTTGGGGAAAAATGTGAGCTGTATTTTGCCATTTAAGATAATGCCATATTTATTTCAATTCTAGTGCACACTGATACATATATTTGCAAAGGATGAGTACGCAAAATAAATGGCGGCTTCCTTGTTACTGGTTTTCTGTTGGCGGTTTGTCATGGGTGTCATGGTAGAAGTGTTAGAAGGGATTTGAAGGATGATGAGATCTTGGTTTTACCTTTACAAAATATATGTGTGCCACACATTTATATGCAAATGAGGAAATTCTGATGTGTGACAAAAAGAGAAAATTGTGTTGGTGCTTTCTATTTTGAAGAGGCATCTGATGATTTATCATATTTACTGCAGTATATTGTTTCAGCTAATACCATACCTACTTAAAAAGGTATAAAGTCCTTTCAAATTTCTTTACAATGCTTGTGGTCAGCCTTGCATGAAAAGGCCATTTGTTCTTCCCATATTAAAGCTTGTGCTTTCATGTAGTTCTGAGAATTTCCTATTACTGTAAATTAATTTCACTTCATTAAGTGCTTGGGTCACAGGCAAAGGAATAATAGCAGTCAGAGACACAGGAGATTACTAGTTTGAATAATCATAAATTGGCACCCACCCGCTTTCTCTCTAATATTGGGAAGAAGCTGCTGGCTGTCAAAGCCATTTCATTAATCAAAAAAAGCCTGTGAATGTGAACCTTGAAGTTAGACGAGACAAAATTATTATCTGCATGAACAGTATTTTACAGTGTGGAACAATGGATCCTATGTCCCTATGGGAGACAGTGACACGATGGCGAAGAGTCAGTTTTCTCTGTTACTTTGCTTTTATTTCAGGTCACTTATGATTATTCAAAGTCATCCGCTCAGCAGTGGTACATTATGCATGTAGGGCTCAGTTGTGAAGAGATGACTCCAGAGCATGGAGAGTTTATTATTTAGATATTAATTTGTCCTCTTATGTAAATTATTATTTCTTCTGCCAAGATATTCATTAAAGCTGTTGCAGTAGTTTTCTCCCAGAGGAAAAAATGATAAGGTCTAATGAAAATGTTTTAATGAAAACAGATAACTGGTGTTTATTTCATATTCTTCCTGCTAAGCCTAGGCCTATGCTTATTGAAAACAACTGAAGAGAGTCCTGCTAATTTCAGAAGATTTCTGATCAATGCACTAATCTCTAAATAAAGCTGAGGGGAGTCATTTATTCAGGATCCACCTCCCATTATAGAAATAGAATAGAAAGAATGAAGTCCCATGAAAGGCCCTGAAAAGCATCCTCAGTGCAGGTGTTTCAAAGTGGGCTGTAGGACTACCATTTGAGGAGCAAACCAGAGACTGCATTGTCAGAGAGGCTGCATATAGGGTGTTGCAGCTGCAGGGAGCTGCCAACAAATTCACCAGGACCCCGGAGCTATTTTTATGGTGGTGTATTTGAACGTGGGATAGTCCTCCAGCATTTTCTCTGAAACCTTACACAGGGCATAACATGGTGTGGAGGGGCATTCGTGCTGCTCTCTTCTTAGCCATCGCCACTGCCACTTCTCCATTTGAACAAGGGTGAAAATTTTAGTTATTAGGCAGCTCCTGATATCAAGTCTGTCTCCCCAGCTTGGAGGCGTATGTGGCATGGTGAATTTGAGAATCACAGGCCTGGCTGGAAGAGAGGGGGGCGTATTTCTCTGATGGGTCTTCTGGAAGCACTTTGGTGGCAGCAGCACGTTGTGAGCTCTGTCAGAGGTGCAGGTTGGGCAAAAGCTGCCGGGGCTTGCCATGCTGTGAAAATACTGCGTGGTATTAACCTTTCATACGTTCAGATGGAAGGAGCGGTGATGCTTTGTTCTGAATTTCTCCTTGTTACCCATGCTTGTCATTAGATTACTCAGTGAGAAAAGCTTGCTGTAGATTGATCAGTAATTTATCGTTGTTTCTATCTTATCTGTACCATATGTGATATAGATCATGTAACTAAGGGTGGCGTAATTACTTAGATAAAGGATAATTCTGCAAACATTTGCATATGTAAATTCAAAAGGGGGATTTGTATGAGTCTAATTAGTCATACATTTTAATCCTATTTATTTAAAAAGTATGTTACTGACAATTTACACACATTTTTGAGTTACCGTCACTTTACATAAAACATTGAAGGAGCTTTGATTTTTGTATCAGACAGATGTTCCTAACATCTTTTTTTCCAAGGCTTCTCATCTTCTGTGGTCGTAGTTCAAACAGTGATAAAAAAAAGACATCTCCGTTTATTTCAGTTATTACCACAGTTATTCATCTGAGACACTTTTTGAGCCTTCCCTGGCAATAGGATGGAATGGCAAAGCTTAGGATTGTATATACTGGTTTCCCAAGCTGCACAGGCGTGTAACTCGAGAGCAGGACTTGAGCAGCAATCAGTATATTGAGCAATTAATCATCAGTTATTAAATGAAAGAGAAAGTTCAAGTTTGGTAAATTAATTATGCTTGGTAGTCACAGAGAAGGATTCAGGCCCTTGTGAAGCCTGGGAAAGCTGTATGATATCCTGGGGTTTTTTTAAATTATGTGAATAAAACTGTTTAAAATCCATCCTGGCGTTATGCTTTTTGGTTGCTCTTAATCTATCAGGGGTTGTAGTACAGGAATTTCAAATGAGAACAGTGTAAGAGTGCCAGATAGTTGTTTTGGGTGGCTTTTTGTTGTTATTGGTTTGGTTTTTTGAACAAGTATAAATTTTCTGATGAATTTATGGCAATTAGCTTGGATGGCAGCTATATCCTGTGGTAGAGGGTGTTGTGAGGGTTAGGTATGCACATATGCATAGCTTTTGCACAAATAGGACTGTGTATCTGTTACGGTAGATGAGAATTGAGGTTTGCAAAGGCTATTTATTCCTGTTTACTGGGACCAAGAAAAAATGTCCCCCCTATTTTATAACCAAATAGGCAGATGGGGTAGAAAACAATTTTGCTTGGCTTTCGAAAGCTAGTAAAGATTTATTTTGCATGCCTGTTTCTCATAGCACAGTTTCAGGTGGTGCAGGGTCACATCCCTGAAGAGCAGAGCGGGTGAGAGCTGGTGAATCCTGTCATTAGCAAAGATGGCTCAAGTATGAGGAAAAAGGGTATTGGAGTAACCAAAACTGAGTAAAAAAAAAAAGTTAGGGTTGGAAATGAAAGTATTTTTGAATATGCCTTATTAAGCCTAATATACCTTATTTAGCCAGTACCCAGAAAACAAGAGAGACATGTGGCTCAAAATACCAGGTTCTGTCTGTCATTTTAAAAAGAGCAGGAAAATCAGTGGTGTAGGGTTTTTGAACAGCTTATTTAGACTCTCCAACCTGTCTGGGGAGGCAGGAGAAAAAAGCTGGTACAGAGAGACAGGAAGAGTTTTATGTTTGTAGTTTTATCTAGAGATGAGGGCAAACTGCTCCATCTGTCTCCAGGTTTGGAATAGAGGAAGTAGCTGGTGAGGGGTCCAGAATTAGGACTGGTCAGGTACTTGTAATTAATTTGGGAAATAAATCTTTCTCTGAAATAGGGAGCACGGAGTAGCTAAGGGAAAGCAAAATAATAGCATAGGAGTGTGCTGCAGTATTCTCACTTGACTGATAGTTTTTCTGTTTCAGCTGTGCAGCACAGATAGGTGAGTAATGTCTTGTGCTTGTTGAAAGGGACAGGAAAAACTCATCTGACAGAGACAGCCAAGACACAGGTTTTAGAGGGAATTGCTGAACAGACTTAATGAAAAGAAACAGGGAACAACGGGAGGTTAGCGAAGGTGATGTTTGAGCATGGTACGTAGGCTGCTGCGAGAGGCAATTTGCACAGAGCTCAGCCATGTGGCATCTTGTCCGACACAGCCAACTGTAGCGGTGAAATGCGCTCTCGATGGCAAGGCAATAGTAAATCTGTTGGCGGAAAACGCTCCTTGCCACTTGTCCCAGAAGTTTTGCCCTGGGTGGAAAGGCATCATTCTCCCAGAAGCCAACAAATGATGACAGAAAAATGTACACATGCAAATCATTTCAAAAGGGCCACCCTCCTGTTTTCTTGTTCCTAAAGGCACAGAAGGGAGCGAATACATGACATACAGGCAGAAGAGAAACAAACTGTGTGGTGTATTGATTTATATTGATTTCCAGGTAAGTGTATAATTTGACCAATAAATCTTTTGTAGATATAGCCAAACTTAAAAATCAATGGCCGAAACGTATGCAAACAGTGTTTATTTCTTAGCATAGCTACTAATACAGTTCTGTTGTTCTAGATAATGCAGGTCCCTGGAACAGTCTGGCCAATGCTTTGCCTACCTGTCTAAGGTTTACAACGCTCTACGCATGTGTATATATGTGTGTATCTACCTAAATGTACAGACATAATACAGTTAGTTATTCCTGTACATCAAACTTGAGAAAATTTGTTCATATTTTCCTAGGAATTTCATGATAAATCCAGGAGTCAGTTTTTCTGAGTCCCCATTCAGTTTGGTGAGAACACAACTTTGTTTAAAGTATCCTTTATGATTGGAGCTGGGTGTTTTGGATGTTGCTGCTGGCCTGGTTTTCTTCCTTCTCTTTTCCTTTTTCTGTTTGTTTCATGTGCCTGTCCCCAGACATCTGTGTGGGCGCACATATATGTGGGAGTATATCCACACAAATGTGCAGATACGAAAACACGCGCGTATATCTATGCAGGGAAGGGCAGGGTGATTCTGGATTGTGGCTGGACAATTCTGGCTATGAGCTTCATATTTGGGAAGGAGAAATACTTCTACCACCTTCTAGCATTCAATTGAAAACAATCAAACCCTGGGCTTAGGAGTAGCTGGAGGTGTGACCTGGTAGGATATAATTTGCAAGTGCAAACTTGGAGTGATTTTCTTGTAAGTTAAGGTTTTGGTTTCAGTTTGAGTGCCATAATGGAGAAACCCATAAAAGGCACCGATTTATGTGCGTAGCCAAGAGTGCACATCTCTAAAGTACTCTTCAAGTGGGACAATGCTAAGAATGCATTTCTGGTGAAGGGGCTCTGGGACACTGATGGAGGAGGATCTCCAAGCGTGTGTTGTCTTTTCCCTCTTCTGGAGCAGAAAGCAGCAGGTTCAGCCTATCTTGTGCTGTGATGAATCTGGTACCAGCCTGATTTGCACACCGCACATAGTAGAAGGTGTGTGTGGGGTTTTCCCCTCCCCAGAACTCAGTCATAC
Organism: Rhinoptilus africanus; assembly: GCA_013400135.1. Classification (NCBI taxonomy): domain Eukaryota; kingdom Metazoa; phylum Chordata; class Aves; order Charadriiformes; family Glareolidae; genus Rhinoptilus; species Rhinoptilus africanus. Next base: position 838,591 of record VXBO01005467.1, read on the forward strand.
CTACTTTCATCAAGAAAACAGAGCCTAAGAATTTATTGCTTATGTTTGGTATGTATTTGTTTGTAATAGATAATCTATTGAAAGGAGCTGTTAACTGAGTTACTTTATTGAATGATATGAACTGACTGGCTCTTCATATAATCTTCTAAATCTATCAGTTTTGGAGGATTTGAAGCAGTATTTGAGAGACAGAAGACTCCTGTGAATGAAATCTTGTTCCCCTTGACTTGAATGGGGCTAATATTCATCCCTTATTACATAATTAATTCTTGAATCAAGTGGTTTCCATGGAATACCATCTTTTTTTTTTTTTT
>VXBO01005467.1:838916-855120 GCA_013400135.1 Rhinoptilus africanus
TCAGAGCTGAAGTAATCAGTCTTCTTTTCTCGGCCCTAAATTCGGAATATAGCAACTCAGCTACCGAAAGAGACTTTGAAAAATTAGTTCCTTTTCTTTGACAGTCAAGCTTTAGTAAATAATAAAGATTATGGTTGACAATCCTTATCACAATGGGAAAGGATTACTACTTTTGTACTTACTGCTTAAAAAAATTAGAACACCTTAATCTTTTAAAAACAATTCAGGTTTGGAAAAACAAATTGCATTGAAGCTGACAAGATGTTTGCCAAGTTCCAGGAGATGCAATTCGGAACGTCTGAGATATTAAACCTTGAATGCCTGAGTTCTTAATGGAAATAGGGACTCGATATTAACTCCTTCAGTTCTGCTGTAGTCTATAATGTATAAAGTGCATATTTTTGTGTCTTTCTCATGAAACCCAGGAGGCTGCTACTGGATTTCTGTTCTGTCTCAGGGGTGCAAGATGAGAAATGAACTCCTGGCTTTCTGTCTCCCTTCCCCTGAGAACAGAGGCCACCGTAATACATAAATATATATTTCATAATCACTTCCATAAATTGGCCATGCACTCTCTTGTAATTGAACTGTGTGTATTTTGGCCTGCCGCTGCTGTTGTGAGTTGAATTCAAGAATCTCACCATGATACTTAGAAACCTTTGTATTCTCAGCCGGAATATAGCCGTGATCCTTTGTGCCAGCATGGCTGTGTGAGTTTAGCAACTGGGATGCTTTGTTTTTAATCCTCCTGAGGTACTTAAAATAGTACTTGAAGTACAGGAAGCACATTGTATTACAGTTCTGCTACTAAACTGTTTGAACTTAAACTCTACTCTCAACCTGTTAGTGACTACAGGAGTCTCTCTGTTGGTATTAAAACTTTCTTATTCCATTAACAGCATTTCAGCTCGTACATTTTAGGGTCTAATTGTCCGTGGGTGCAAAAATTGCTAGATCGCAGACAATAAAGCTCTAATAAGCCTCCACTGGTTTTTCGAACTGATGAAGTCTCAAATAATAGCAAAAATTTTTATTGTTCTCTGAATGCATGACCTTATTTTTCATAGTAGTGAATTTCAACATAATTATGTTATCTGGTTTCAGAAGTCATCATCTTTTTAAATGCTCTCTAAATACCTCTGTATTTATTATACTTCCTAGTTTCCTATCGTAGTTAATTCCTTTAATCGTATTTGTCAGGATCATTACTGATAGTATTAAATAACCAACTAAAGCTCTCAGGTTTAAAAAAGGAGTAACTGCTGAGAAAATAGGATAACTGAGAAGCTTGTATTCTCCTCTTAGCAGATGAAATTTAGAATTTCTTTAAGGTCCTCTATTATGAAGTGAGGAACCTTGTCTGTACTTAGCTTCATTTAACTCATGATTGTGCTATGCAGCAAAATCGATTATTTATTTTTTTTCCTCTGACTTTAAGATTTTAAAATTTATTAAATGCACACCACCCCTGCAGAACTTTTTAATGGGTATTATTCTTCTATATTCGACTTTGACAGTAGGGCCCTTATCCCAGGAAGTCTTTCTTTCCTTTATGATACTTCCCCCACATCACATAGATTCAGTCTGTTTTACCACGATGTCCTATTTATTTTTGTTTTCTGTCATCTTGCTAAAAATATAATTCCATTTCTGACTCTAATGTCATCGTGTTTGTATTCTTCTTATTGCTATTTTTACATCGTGCACTGCCCTCTCTGTTTGGACATATCTGTTAGTATAGCCTCATTAACATATTTTTTATAGTTTCACAAATTAAATGTAATTTTTGGGACTGTGAGCCCTTTAATATTTAATTTTCTTCTAGTAGTTTCAGACTTAAGGCCCTCAAGGCCAGAACTGAAAGTCTTATCTGAAAGGATCACCTAAAAAAGGTCCATTTTAATGAGAATACTTTTCAGTGGTTACAATTACTGTTTCTTTTTACCACAAGTCTTTTTTTTTTTGTCTCTCTGTTCATCTTCATTAGCTACATCCTACTTTGATTTGTGCTGTACATCTCTCGCCTGTGCATAAATATTACTTTATCCAGCAGTAACCTTACGATGACACCTGACCTAAGTGAACAAAGACTTTTTTTTATTATTATGCTTTCTTATTTCTTTTCTGCCTCAAGGCCACGTCTCTTGTTGTAGCTTGCTGACCTCTTCCTTCTGTGCTCTCTGATGACAGGCCAGTCGATTTGTCCCTTACACAATTCAACAGTTCCTGGGACTGTGTGAATCTCCCGTCTTCTCAATTTTATTTTTAATTCATCTGGTTTGTACTTACTTCCTACCTCCCCTGTCCCCTTTCCCCTCTCCTTCCTTTATGTTTTTTAATCTTCTGTATGTTGTTCTCACCACCCATAGGTCTCAGCCCTTGGATTTTATCTTCCTCTGTGCTTGGGGGGTTCATCGGGTCTCTTTTTCCCCTTGTCTGTTTGTTCTATGCAGCATTTCTGTTTCTCTGTGCAGTTATCTTGCCCTGTTACCAGCACTTTCTCTTGACACGTTTGGTCACTCCTCTGTCTTGTCTTTGTGCTAACATACTTCAAGTCTTTCTTTTTGCAGGTGTTTATAACTCACATCATGTCAAATTAATATTTTGTCTTCTTTCCTCTGTGTTCACTTTAAAAAAATCCGGAATTTCTCTCATCTCCACATGCATCTCTAGTCCTTAGTTATTGTCTTCCACTATTTCTGTCAGGTGATAGCATTATGTTCCCATCAGGTAACCACTTAAGGATGTGTCTTTATTCATTTTTTTTCAGCTAGTAATTTTATTTTCACATTGTTTTGAGACTCCTATAGAGCCAGATGTAAACCTGATATAAAAATACAGTGCATTCCAACGTCATCTTTATTCCTCCTCTCTAGCATTAGATTTGACTATCACAAACTTCCCATTTTGACACCTTCTGCTTATTGACTTTCAAAGACACCGTCTTTTTTCCGTGGGTAAAAATTTAGGTTTTTTGTTGTTTTGTTTTAATTTTTGCAGTTAAACTGCTCATTAGCCATAGCCATAGGTACCTGCAGCCTTTGTCTTACTTAAACATTCAGTGTGCCCAAGTAGATTCTGCAGACTGGGAAATTTGACCACCCCACAGACTTTATGAACAAAGCTGTCATCAACTAATAGACTTGGTGCCTGTTTCCATCTGCCATAGATTTTCCCTCAACGAGGACAAATTTCATGCCAAATTCCCCGTTCAGCACTGTTTGTTGTATTGTTACACAACATGTTGCTTTCACTTTATCTTTGGAAAAAGAAATTAATATTTGTTGAATGCTTTCAATATATTACTCTGAAATCTGAATCCCTGCTCGTGGGGTATACATTGAAACAGTATTTGTTTTCTAGTCATAGCTTGTCATAAATACCATGGTTAATGTAGAAACTGTGTTTGTCCCGTAATGTTTGGGGACTGTTGGGTTTTTTTTCCCTCTCGACTGCTCATGAGAGGCTTAAAACATAGACTCATGGCCCTCTAAATCATTCTGCCTAAAGGATATACCTTATAGTGTACTTTATTTTTTTTGTCAGTGAGGTGTAGGCTACTTTAATTGGACATAATGGAAGTTTCCCTTTTGAATCCTTTCATACCTGCATGGATGGAATAAGGGAAGTCAATGCTAAGAATAGTCAAGTCAAACTTGAATTCACTAAGAATGCTAAGAATATCACAAGTCAAACAGGCTCAGATTTTAAAATGAAAAAACTATTCTTTTCCCTATTTTCTTCCTCTGGATTTGTATGGAAGTTCAGGTACATGGAAATTCAATACGAATCTGGTTTTTGTCTAAATTCTACCTCAGAAACAATGAGAAGAAAATTAAAGTAGTTGAAATGCTAAAAATGATTTGGTTCAAGAACAGAATCAAGACATAATCAGTAATGAATGCTGGTTTCCCTGGAGTCAGAAGATAAGCTGTTGCTCCAGATAATGTAGAAAGGTTCATTCTCAAAAACCCATTTGTCTATAACTTTGCAAACACTGTGTGAGCTTGTGTTAGTTAGATGAAGTGGAAATTGTTTGAAAGGATAAAATATGTATTTTTAAATTAATAACTTTGCCACGCTCCTCTGAATAACTGTATGCAAGCATTTAGGGAAAGTAAGTATGTTTTCCAGTCAAATCTGCTCATGCCCCATTACTATAATACATATTTTTAGTATCATTCTTTCTGCCAAAGATAAAGCTGATAGTCTGGCAGTAATGAGAGAACCATGGGGGCTCCAGTGCACCTCTGCAAGTTTTGAGGAAGTGCGGGTGCGAGATGTCATAGACTTAGACCCAAATGGTGAATATTTGAACACCTGCTTGGATGAAAAATGTGAAAAACAAAAAGTGAACTTCCCTGTGCCTGCTTCTCATTGGTGTGTGCTGTGTATGTGCTCGGTGCTAGGTGGCTGCTGCCTTTGCTTACTTTTGGGTAGCCTGTAAAGCTTTGCATAAAGTCATTAAGACTGTGGACGTGCAAAGGGAGAGTTGGCGCTTCCATCACCATCATTACTGCTTCCCAAGGATTTCCTTCCTCCTGGAGCAGCCTGAAAGAGTTATCACTTGACAAGTACACAGAAGCCAAGGGTCCTTGTGCAGTGTAAAGAAAAGCGAATGTTCTTTCCTCTTGGCAGAGCTGATGAGGAAGAGTTTTCTGGTTTGAGATGGTTAAGGCGCTCTTTAAGGTGTTCTTTGGTGCTTACAGCCTGTGGCACTGTTTGTGCATGTAAAAGGCACTATCACTGACAAGAAGGTCCTCAGACTTGTAAGGATTTTACTTTATTTATGTATTTATTTTGCAATTTAAAATGTGTGCTGTAGGCAGAAAAAGACTCGTTTGAAAGTGATTATGTTCGAGGCTGAGGCAAGACTAGTGTTGTCTTTTTTCCTTTAAAACCAGACAGGATTTTTTAAGGAATTTAAGAGAAGTGATGTGAACAGATTGAAAGATGGATAAAGGACAGGGTAACCTTTGATGTGGCTGCACATTTCCAAGTTCATAGAGTTTAAAAGCCCATAACCTATGTAAAATAACAACCTTGCAATGTGATGGGCAACTTTGTGCCAGGGGCAATGAGTCAGTATTAAAACTGTAAGTTCAGGAAAATCAAAAAATGGTGTCTTTACCTTATAGCTGTTTCTTTCAGTTCAGAGTTTGTGATAGATGATTCTGGAAGCTTCAGCTATCATACTGTCAAGACAAAGCGCACTTATTTTAAAAGAGGAAATTAGGAATGTATAAATTGTATTCTCACTGTTTGGTGCTGTGTGCGTGTTAGAAAGCTAAGAAGTTTGCATCTTTCTTTAATGATATAGTTACCATCTGCTGTTTGTATCTACAAAAAGATTGAACTCTGGAGAAAATGTGCAAACTCTATAAAGTTATATTGAACTTCCTGCGCAAGCTGAAATTGGAGCTTAAGCTATTTTTTCAGAGTAGAGCTGAGAAAGCGCAGTGTATGACAGTGGTGGTATATACTGAAACGTGTTATACCCTGACTCTGGAACGGCTGCTCGTTATGGCAATAGAGAGCAACCATCCATGCTGAAAATAGGTTTAAAAGGGGTTTTCAACCTTCATACTTAATGTCTAGCCAACCCCATGTAGGCATTCCAAACAAACTGAGAACTTAAACTGCTAAATAGTTTTAGAGGTGATTTCTTCTCTTAATGGGAGGCGGGAGGAGAGCCAAAGCAAACCAACCAAAAAAAAAAAACCCAAGCTTCAAATGATGGCCAGTTCTGATGAATTTTAGTTTGTTTTGGGAGAACAGTTATTAACAAAGCATTACAAAATTGTCTCTAAAAAGCTGAGACTTCTTAGTAGAATATAGATGTACAAAGCTGTTATCTTCAGAAAGAAATTCGGTGTCTAAGTGAGCAAAATTTAGTGAATTCTTTTCAAAGATTTCATTGGGTCTTCAAAGTCAGCTCAGTGTGTGGCTTTGGTAAAATGTTAAGAACAAGATTTCTGAGAGGTTGTGTTCTTTAGTTAACATTAGATTTATGTCTTTATGGAAATGTTGCTTTCTGAAAGCTGTGCAATTATCTGGTGTCACCACTGTGCCACGTAGTTAAATGCTCAACAGTTACCATGTTTATAAATAGTATGTGACGTTTGAGCTTTGAAAAGTAAATTCTTACTGAATGCTTTTGGAAGAGTTCATATATAGTGCTTTACTTTTGTGTATCAATCAGTGGCATATGCATTAAATGGTATGGCAACAGAGACTGAATATAATAAGCATTACCTATAAAATGGGAGTAAGATTAAACAGAGATCCCGAGGCATTACACTGAAATGATTAAGGCTAAAACAGTAGGCAGTGTCACATATATTACAGTAGATACTCAGAACATTGCAGGCGTGTAGCCAGGAGAAGTTGCAGTGTGTAGTTTCTCTTCTCCCACTCTTCCTTATAATTTTCTTCATCGTCAGTATTTGTCTTGATTAATATTAAACTTTTATGTTGGTTTTCTTCAGTGTAGATTTTTTTTCTGATCACCTATGAACTAAGTAACAGGAAACTAGTACAGCAGAAACTTAAAATTATGCTATTAGTGTATTTCAGTTTGGGTTATTATCAAATCATATTGTGCAGAATGTCATGTACACCTTCTAATTAGCATTCGTCAACTGCAGGGGTGTGTGCTAAAAGCTGGAGAGGGTTTTGGTCATATTTACTCCTGTATATGTGAAATGTCTTATTAGCAAATGAAAATGGAACTCAGTTGTTGATGGTATTTGGGGATTTGCTGTGGAATGTTTTTTTCCTTTTCCGCTTTTTCTTTTTTTTTCCTCTTTTTTTTTTCCTTTTTATTTATTTATTAGGTTGAGATTTCTGGTCTGTAGAGGACTGGATAATAGAGGTCAAGAAAAGACCATCTCATAGCTTTTGGGCAGAGACCATAAATGAAATATTACAGAGTTTGTGGGGAACAAGAACACTGGATAGCTATCCAAGACTAATGACCAGACATCTGAGTGAGAGAGTATGGAGAGCTGTATGACTGTTCTGGCCTGTCTCTTATGGGAGATTCAAGCTGAATATGCCAGCTTTATATACGTACACTACTGGAGAAACCCAGAACTGTTAAAATACCATCCAAACTCATGATAGCCTTTCAGTAATTACTTGTGCTTTGTCAGTACCACTGAGGAAGAATACTTTTTCTTAGCAATGCAGTTCTGTAGGAAAGTAGTAAGGAAATATCAGATTTCATGGTTGAATGTAACAGAGAATGATAACTTGAAAAAAACCATTCCTACTGAGTAAGGGGTTTTTTTCGTAATATGTTTATATATATGGACTGAGATTCTGAATTGACAGCTTCTCTTGTAAGTGGGGAGAAATTAACTGTATCATTGACATGATAGCTGAAAGATAAGGACTCAGTGAGCCTGCTATGTGTTTTTTTAAAAATGTGTATGTGCACATTTCTAGGAAGATGTTCAGAAAAGGGAAGACTATAGAATTTCTGGCAAAACCTTTTTTATTAAAAGTACAAATTCTCAGTGAAGAATGATGTTCAGTAAGAAAGGGTCAGGTTTGGTGAATTTTCTGATCTGAAAAAGTATGTCATGGAACCTCTTTAAATTTCCATTTAACCATTTAGAGAAGGAAGAATTTAATATTTCACTTTAAAATGACATTTAGAAATTTTAATTAACCTGCATTAAATTAGAAAAGCATACTTACAGTCCTGATCCAGTTGACTGCAACTGAATTTTTCCTCTTCAAGAGTCTTAGTCTGAAAGTTTTATGACTTTTCATCTAGAGTTGGGATGTTGTACCATGGTCTGGAAAATTCTGGTTTAATACTTGTACTAATGGTACCCTTACCAATTAAGCAAAGAAACAATACCAGCTTTCAGTATTTAGTACACTATAAGTATTAAAAGGGGATTAGACCAGACTGTCTTTTTTTTTAAAAAAATTATTTTTATAAATACTATATTTATTGTGCCTAGAAATGCTTTTTTTTTTTTCTTTTTTTGATCTATTAAACAGTATAGGATTAATGCTGCTTTGGAGATACTGAGGTATGTTTTGTTTTGTTTTGCCTTTTTAATGCAAAGGAAAGTTCTAATGAATTGCAAGAATCTCAGTAAGGGGTACAGAGAATTTGTTTTTCTGTGAAGTTCTATTACCTATGCAAGTCACTCATGGACACAAACTGTGCTATTTTAATTGAAAGAGTTTCTAAGTATAAATCAGGTATCCAGGGGATATAGATTGAACCCACCTGCTCTACCAGAATTGACTTTGTCATATCTTCTATCTTAACTTATTTGTATCCAAGACATAGACAAAGCTTCTCAGATAAACAGGTGCACTTTGATACTATCCAATTAATTACTGTCAGATGCATTGCATTGGAAACTTGGTCTGTATCTCTTCTTTGGGATCTAAACCAGTTCCCTGATTCCTAGGATGTTTTCCTGGACATTTAAATCGAGAGCAAAGCCATTTCAAAAAACGTAAGTCCATCTCTTGCAATGAAAGTCAGCAGCTGGAGCTAGGTTTGGTTCAGGCTTCCAAAATATTGTAAAGAAGGTATTGATTTTTTTCCTGTTGCTGTTTTACTATAATACATCTCTAAATGCTTCTGAAAATTTTTTCTTTTTTTTTTNTTTAAAATTTTTTTTTTTTTTTTTTTTTTTTTTTTTTTGTGGGAGTGAGAAAAGACAGTAATTAAATAACTTCTCCAAGGATGTGAAGGGGAAAAAAAAGCTGGTTTTGGAAGCAGGTCGCTGGCTTGAACCTTGCTTGGGACAATAAGAGCTGGAAACAGTTTTCTTTTGAAACCTGTCCAGTGGCAAATGTAAAGTGAGCAGGTAATGAATTGTAAGGGCTGTCACTGATCCCTTACAAAAGATTTGTAAAGAGCTGAGATTTGGACATGATTATTTCCCCAAACCCTTCTTTACTTATACCTTCACTGTGAATAATAAAAAAGAAGAAAAAATGAGGCTTATCTGTTACGGTCATGCTGGTCGCTTTAGAAATAAGGGAAAAGATGGCACATGACCTCAGAAGAACCAGAGATTTGTGATATTGGCCTGTGATGAAGGCATATCTTTTTTTTTTTTTTTTTACTTATTCTGTAGTAGTAAAGCTGACCTTGAGTATGTCCTAATATCGTTCCCCACCATGCTGGTCTCTGAAAGGGCTCAAGTCTCCAGCAGGCTTTTTCTTCAGACTCTCTCTGGCTAGCTCTCTCTGTGCCTGGTTTTTTGCTGTAAGCATCCTCGGGGCTGGCCCCTGGCAGTCTGTCTAGTTGGCAGGGGTCTGTGGTGACTAACTGGAAGGCAGCTGCATAGGAGGAGCTTTGTAACGGAGCCTGGTTCCCAGAGATGTGGTCTTGAGATGGTCAGGTGTGTCTGCCAGTGCCTCCACGGTGCACTCACCACCTTGCAGGTATATCTCTTCTCTGCTGCCAGCTCTAATTAGTCATCGGTTGGCAACAACTTTGGTTTTGTGTTCTTTTGGTATCTCTTAGGACGCTCTTTCCAAATTATTGTCTAACTGTGAACTCCTCAGTTTACACTCTTACTCTTTTTTTTTTTTTCTGGAAAGCTGTGATGCTCTTGATCCTCACCATTACGGTAAAGGGTGTGCAAGTAATACCCTTTACTACTTTGATATCCCTCCTAGCAAAATGCTCTGGTGGCTCTTTCATATCATGGATTTCAGGGTGACAGCCCTTGTTTCCAAAAATGTAGACGCAACAGGACCATCTGTGCTTGCCATCTGCAAGACGTTTCCTTCTAGGAACCCGGGGTTGAATACGGGGCTTCCAGACATTCCTACTGCCTGTCCCCCTGGGTACACAGTGAGGAGACAACAGGTTTGGAACTATAGCACAGATGCATGTAAGCCTAAACTCTTCAGCACTGGAATGCAGTCTGCCCGTGTCTATTTGAATGCCCACCAGCTTCTCTCTAGTTGTGTCCAGCCACTCATCCCTACATTCCTTTCCGCACAGCCTGCCTTTTGCAGTTCAAACCAGGGTGCAGACCCTGGGAAAGCAGCCCAGCCAGGTATTGTGGAAAAGAACGTTCCCTACTTTTTTTGACAAGGTCAGGAAAGGATTGTTTCTGTTCTTCACCCCCCCCACCCCAAATTGCTTTATTTCTGACATAGCACTTTTTATTGCTTACTTTCCTAACTTCTCCTATTAATCCTGCAACTACCATTAGATAAAATAATGAAGCAAGTTACTTATTCATAAAGGCATGTAAATATTTGTTCTCCGCTGTAGTCCAATAAAATTATATTGCCGTGGATTATTGGCAGTAATTTTTTTTCAGTTATACATTTATAAGTAAACAAAGCCATACACATGAAAATACCTTTGATCATTTCTCATGAAGCATCTTTTATTTTATCATTGTTGGTATGCGATCTGAAATCTTAATGCTCATATTTTGAATTTCAATGTCTCCCTATTTCATTTCTATTGCCAATACTTTCTACTGAGACATTATAAACAGTTTTCTACATTCACTGCTCCCCTTCCCCTCTTCCCAGTCTGGCCCAATTTGGATAATATCATTTATATGTTGTCATTAATAGTGGTCCACTGAGTTGTATTTCTCTTGTTTGAGTCCTGCATTTTAACATCTGGCTGTTGAAATGTAACTATGGAGGAAGTAAGGGCATAGAGTCTCAAAATACCCCTCTGTTTTCCAAATTTGCAGAAGCTATTTGCTATCTAAAAGAAAATAAAGGAATGACGGATGGTCTTTAATTTCCAGTGTCTCAAAAGCAGATTTTCTATTTGATAGAAATATTGTGACACATTACTCCCGAGTGTCAACTAGACCCTATATGCATATAAAGTACTTAAAGAACTAGGATATTTTGCACGCATATTAATATTTTTTCCACAGGAAAAAAAACCTCTAACACATTTTAGCACATGAATCTTGCCGTAGATGTCAGAACTTTTCCTCAGCCACAGTGATCACACAAATTCCTGGCCTACTTTAATATAGGGTGCATTTATGAAGTAAGCTATAATAGATCCTTCAGGATGTTTCATGGACAGTTGTGGTTTTTTTCAGTGGATGGAGGCACAAGCTTAAACAAACGTCAAGATCTTGAACAGCTTGAATAATTAAGAATAGGTGACTGTAGTCTCACAAGTGCTGATGCATTTTCTTCTTTAAAGAAACTCCGAAAGTTACAAACATATCTGATTTCTTTCTTCTTCTGAGAATTTGCTTATGATATCGCAAGATCTTTAGGACCTTGCTCTTCACACTGCTTAACTTCCATGTGCCTCTAGCAATACATCCCCAAGACCATCAGAAGAACCATCAGAACTATCAGTACCATCAGAAAGCCATGTGACTTTCAGTAGTTCCTTTTAGGATTCTTTAGGACAGCAAGTGCTTAAATATGGTGCAAAGCCTGATGCACAGCATGCAAGAAGTTTCTCTCAACATAATTAGGTTTAGAACAAAGCTTCATGCTATGCGTTGCAGCCCTAAGCAGAAGATATTTATAGATATTTAAACTTGGCTACCTACAGTTATGTTTTTAAATACATTTTAGGCTTTTAGAGTGCAGAGCCATTGACTTCTGTAGGAGATGCTGAATGGTCTAGCACTCTGATGACTAAACAGAAACTCATAGCAACCTAAATTTAGGTACCTCATTTGAAAAACTTTGGCCCAGATGATGTGAACCCAGAAAAATGAGTTACAATAATTCATTTCAAATTCCCTGGCTCTTGCGGCTCCCCAGACTTAGCATTTATTCATACAAATTGCTCACTGTTGCAGATAAATCACAAAATGTCGCCAATGCAATAACTCTGCACCTGAGCATTATTTAGTTCTGCTTTGCTAATGTTGGCAAGCACTTTGCTTTTCCTCTATATGTTACAGCACCTGGCTATTTTGGCTTTGTCTGAATATATTAGAAGGGTGAAGAGGGAGAAAATCTCCAAGTTTTTGCCCTCACTTTCATTACTGCTAGCTCTCCAAATAGCTGTGATTCCGCAATTAGGTGGTCAGTTTAATTTTCCTGCCAGCTTAAAAGAAATTCAAGGGAGACAATTACCAAGGGAGACAATTTTTCACTGCGTGCTTAGGAGAGGATTAACTTGTCAGAAGTGTTGTCTCTAGTGGTTCTCATCTGCTTTGACACCAGGGATAGTTAATTTCCCATAATGCTGTTTATGATGATGATGAGAAATACTGTGCCCTGTCTGTGTTGATTTTTCTCTTTCAACTTCTTTGCGGCTTCTCTTTTGGGATTTTTATCTCTTTAAAGGGGTGCTTCACCTTGTGGACATGAGAAATAGTTTCAGGTATGGGTGTTGCCCACAATTTTCTCTTAGGTTTATGCAGGCTGCACAAATGAGTGAAGTTTTAAAACACAGTTACTTAGGCAAGTAATTTTAGGCAAGTAATTTCTACTTCTTTTCTTTCTTTACATTTTTTTTTGTTGTTGTTGGTGGTTTTTAACACAGCATAATGTGTTAATGTACTAAGAGTAATGTTAAAAGTGTTGGCATTGGCTACTTAGCCAGTTTTTGGGTTGTTTATTGCTAGGACCAGGTAACAGCACTCCCTTTGCCTATATTAAGGATGGATACCGTGTCTTTTCACTGCAGCCTTCTAAGTCGTGGGCGTTTATTCTGAGCCAGTCATCTGTAGTCAGTGTCATGGAAGAAGGTGATTCATCCCATCTGACGCTAAATATCTGAGAGGCTTATTATGCAAATGTGTTCTGGAGAGGAAGGTGGTTGATGATGTTCCTGCCCAGCTCACTGCCGCAGTCTACAGAGCCTCTCTGTAGTGGTGCAATGCTTCTTGAGGCCACATGCAATGAACAGAGAGCCAAAATTATCCAAGTTAAAAAAACAGTAACTAGAAGGATTTTTTTCATCTGTATTTGGTTTTTTAACTGGTTTCACTTCAGTGATTTGTAGGGCTATTTATAACACAGTGATAAGAATATCAGTTCATTAAATGGGGTCATATTGGCACAGAAGAAATAAGTGGTTGAAGGCAGGGACACTCAAAACTCTGTGTAATGAACTGCCTCCTGAAATACATCTGTGCCCTGGGACTGCCCTGTTTTAGTAGGTAAGATGAATCCACAGTGGTTGTTAAACCGTGTGTTAAACAGGACATTGGCAGTATCATTATCACTGTAGTGTACACCTCTGGATGCTTGATATTGCTTTATTAGACTATAAAATATCTTTAAGTGAGCTTATCTATGCCAAACAAATGGGGCACTTGGAAACTTCTATGTATTTTGCCAAATCCTTCCACTGATGTCCTCAGTACTAGTAGTGCTGTTTGTGCTAGCAGTCTTTCCCAGTTTTTGAGTCTTGCTGAAGCATGAGGGTTATATGAGTACAGATATATATGCTGTCCGATGAGATGGGCTGTTTCTTTGTCATACACAATGATTATCCAAGTCCACACCAGGAAGCCAGAAAAAGTGTCCATGGAAATCATAACTTTCTCTTGGGTCTTATGTAAATCTGAAGAGAGGATGACTCATACGAACTTCACTTGAGTGTCGTAGGGTGGTGTTTTTCATTAAATAGGTTAGCTTAACAGTTAAACTATCAGAGTTGTACTGAGGCAGAGGCAGTATATTTTGAGAGGCATATTGAAAAGAAACCTAGCTTACTGGGATGCATTATCATACAGAATTTAAATCTCATGAATTGCATGTTCTGTGTGCAGTTGTTCATCGTAGGATCCCTTATCATGTTGATGTAAAACCCTGCTCCAATATGCTTTTGTGGTACCTGTAGGGAATATCTTCATGTCACTGTAGTATAGACACTGAAGTCAGAGAAACGTGACTACCACCGATAAGATACCGTTCCCTGAAGCAGCAGCGGAAGAGATGAAAAGAACTGTACTGAAACAATGCCAATAGCAATGAAAGCAACCAGAATGAGCTTTATAGTACCTTGTAATGTAAATTCTCTCTGGAATATGTTTCACATGCTTTATTTATTTTTATTATTATATTTCTTTTTATTTTTGTAGGCTGTGGAAACCAACCTTGCATCAAAGGATAGTCACTGGGTCTATGTAAATGAGGTAAGAAAGTCGAAAGAGACAACATAGCTTGGTATATTCACTCATCACTGTCTTTTGTTTCATAAGTTTTGAAACATCAAACTGAGCGTACACTTAGCATTTTTGCTTTTTGAATGGTACAAGATGGAAACTGTGGTATCGTTGCTTATCTCTTTCAATTGAATTGGCTTAGGTTGGGTACCAAAGTTCAAAATAAAGCTTCCAATGTACCCCACAGCAGCCGGGAGACTTTAATTTTACCTTCATGTTGACCCTACTTCTTGGCTATTTAGAAAGCAGAGAATATCTCAAAAGAAACCTCAAATACACACATCTATATCTGCCAGAATCTCACCCTTCAGTGCTCTGGAAGCCGTCACTGAGATAGCAGGAAGGCAAAGAGTTCTGAGGCTAGTTAGTTGCAGGCTTAGCTCGTTGGAATATGGGTTTACATGATAAGCAGGTTTTCTCTAGTGCAGAATTGTGTTGGTGTTTTGGCCAGGATCCAGGGTAGCATAGTTTTAAAATGTGATATTTCCTCCCTGCAGCAAATGGTATCCTGTCGTACTACTGTGATTATTTATTTTACCTTACTACCACAATGCCCGAATGGGAATCAGTGCAGCCACGTATTTAAAAAGCAGTGGAAAGCTTAAAATATGTTGTACTATATATAAGAATTTATAAACCACTGATTGTTCAGGATAAATGGCACCATTTTATATATTTCTAGTTTTAATGATGATTCATTAAAAGATAGTGAAATATCTAAGTTTAAAAGGATCATGTTCACAGTTTTATATTATAAATGCATAGGCTCAAATTTAATAACCAATTCCTTTGTTAATTTCTCATTCCTTTCTCTGCACCTAGCTAATAATTTTGGATAGACTACTTTTAATAGTAACTATAAATTGTATTGTGTGGCATTAGAAAGGCTCTGTATTTAATAATAGGGGCTATGGAAAGCGAATAAAATCTCTGCTTACAAAAAGCTTTAGAAACTCTTTCTAGTCCTTGTTACATTTAAGTAACTGCTGATTTGTCAGCTGCAGTAATGACCCACTACAAAATATCAACAAGATGCCCAGAGAGTCAATGTTTGTATTCACATAAAGATAATACAGTGCATATTTCCCTAAACATTTACAGAGTGGGAATGTTTGTGAATTTGTTTATGCTGCTGTTGTTCAAGTGTTAAAACTCAGTTCATGAAGCCTGAATCTGTAACACCACAAATAAAAACCTTCAGCACTCGTGCACAAACATGTGCATACATACACATACACAAGCACAACACACGGGATGTCAATTCTACTTGTATTTTGGGAACTTTTATTTTTTCTCTTTTATGGCCAGAGACTGGGTAGGGAAGCTATGATAGCAAAATGTAAATCTGAAGTATAGCATTTTAGTGAAAAATATTAGTGCATATATTTATAAATATCTCAAAATGCAATTAAATTCAAACAGTTACAGAAACTTCAAATTATGCAACTTTGGAGAACTCTCTGCAGGCAAAACAAGGAGGAAATATCTTGATTATCCTTTTTCTGTCAGAAAAGTGTTGGTCTTTGTGTGCATGAAGCTACTGTGAAAAGAAGATAAGTTAAGCATCTACATGGATATATTTGTAGAAAGATGGATGTTCCTTAGGGCTTACTTCCTATTTAATAGTATGCATACCCCTGTGCTAGCAAAAGGACAGAGTGATTATGCTTTCCATGTATGTGTTTCCAGTGAGAACTGCACGGGTACTTGAAGGACAATATGTTATTCTTTCACTGGACGTTTATTGGTGCTACGATTTGCAGAATGGAGTTAACTTCTAATTCCCAACAGTCAAGCAGTCTCTTTTTGCTGTAATTCCCCATAGTTAGCAAGCCAGATACAGTCCATTCTGTAAATGGACCAAATACTTACAGTCAGTCCTTTTTATTCTCCCAGGAAGATTGAGGATCCTATGCTTTTTTGTTCACCCTATGCTCTAAGTGACCTAATGATCCCATTTGCAAGGAAAGAGAGGTACAGGGCTAACTGACCTGAAGGGGTAGTAGTAGGAAAACAACACAGTGACAATTATTTCCATTGACGTTTCTTGGATTGTAAACAGGCTCTTTAGGCCTTTCTCAATT
>VXBO01005468.1:0-16448 GCA_013400135.1 Rhinoptilus africanus
CAGTGGACATGCTGGGAATTGTGTTGGCCAAGAAATGTCAAGGGCTGGTCAGTGACATTGATTACCGCAACTATCTGCATGAATGGACTTGCCTGCCGGACCAGAATGATGTTATCCATGCTAAGAAGGCCTATGATCTACAGAGTGATGTGAGTACTTGCTGATAAATATTGTAGTTCCAAAGCGTATGTAATTTTCTTCGCATATAAGCAAT
The DNA here is from genome assembly GCA_013400135.1 of Rhinoptilus africanus. Classification (NCBI taxonomy): domain Eukaryota; kingdom Metazoa; phylum Chordata; class Aves; order Charadriiformes; family Glareolidae; genus Rhinoptilus; species Rhinoptilus africanus. The sequence goes on from VXBO01005468.1 coordinate 215, forward strand.
AGTAGCTACTTGAACTGTCTCTCTCATATAGTGGTTTTTCATGCTGTGTTTTTCTTTACCTGTTCCAAGCCATGTTGTAAGTTTTTTAGATGTGAATGAATCTGTGTATAAGAAACATTGAGTATTATGAGAGTTTATATACAGCTAATCACTTAGCTGAATAGTAGAATTAGCTGCATATAGTTCTTCATAATAGACAATCCTAATACCTTTATATGCATATTAATTGCATATGAAGAGGAAATGCCATGTGTGACTTTTTTTTCATTGCCTGAATTTTGTGGAGATAATTCCTTTGTTCTATGTTGGAGAAAATGGTTTATATTAAGGTCCGCTGTTCCTAGCGGGTGACCATTTATTTGTTGGGAGTAAATATTACAGGAAAACTTTATAGTGACTTTCATGGTTATGTTTTAATCTCATTACTCTTTGACCATTCCCCAGCATGTTGTTGGGTGAGTGATGCCTCTTGAATATAGATATGGGATCTGAATCTAAGCTCTGAGCAACCTGATCTAGTTGAAGATGTCCCTGCTTACTTCAGGGGGGTTGGACTAGATGGCCTTTAAAGGTCACTTCCAACCCAACACATTCTATGATTCTATGATTGTTTTGCAGATTGAACTAGGAGGAAGGCAGTTTACAAAAAGGAAGCATTAGTTGCATGCTATATATGAAATATTTAACTGGCAATATTAATGAGCCAGCTGTCTTCATATTTTGTAATAGAACTGCTACAAGTCTGACCTTGAATGGTTGCGGGGCATTGGTTGGGTCCCCATTGGTTCCTTGGAAGTTGAAAAAGCCAAGAAGGCAGGAGTGATCTTGAGTGATAAAATATACCGTCAGCCTCCAGACACAATCAAGTTTACTAGCGTCCCTGATTCTCTGGAGATGGTCTTAGCCAAGCAGAATGCAGAGACAATGAATAAGGTGAGTCTTGATTCGATTAGGTAACACATCAGCAGTCTCCACCTAAACCCTGGAGGAAGGACTAGAAATATAGATGTGTGGTTGCTGTGTGAGATTTCAGCACAGTGAGACTTTAAAAGTGTGAGTTACATTCTTGGTAATCAACAGATAACTTCTTTTCAACAAGTGCTAATTTAATAATATCTTCCAAGTTACCAGGTTAAATTGGAATTATCAAGCTTTCCACATTATTGTATATCTAGTAATGTATTACCTAGCTTTCATCTAATTTTTAGTATAGCAATTTGTCTAATAAGTCTAATCATTTATCAAGTTTATCTAGTAATCTAGTAATTAATAAACTACTTGTTTTAGGACAGTCTTTGAAATAGCCGTATATTAAACAATTCAGTGTAGTACTTAATAATGTAAGAGTTATTCTGAATCTGTGTGCCTCATCTCAGTTCTACTTCTGTCAATAAAACCATTTCCTCTTTCAAACAGGCCTTGTTCTTAGAGTTTAGTTCTCTGTGTGTCTGATTAGCATTGTATGAATTTTTCTGAACTTTTTTTTAACAGAATTCTTTCTAGGATACTGTTCTTAACTTTGACATTAAGTATCTAGAGGACTGAATATAAAATTATTGCTGTATAAGGAATAAGGGTTTTTTTAGACTTAACCTGGAGTGCAGATCTGTAATTCCTATGTTCTAGGATGTCTCCCAGAAGTCACTGTTTTTTCCTTGCCTTTAACATACACTATTTCTCCTGCAGCGTTTATATACTGAGGCCTGGGATAAAGACAAGACACAAATCCACATAATGCCTGACACACCCGAAATCACACTGGCAAAACAAAACATGCAAAACTACAGCGTGGTAAGTGTGTTAGCTCTCCAAGTGTAACTGCTGTGTTTCATGGCTGGATCAGCAGCATTCTAATAAACCTTATATAGATTATACCATCAGTTTCTTTAAGTAATTCCCAATATTTGTCCTCAAAATTGTGACTTTAAAAACATTGTTTGCATATTCAGTAGTGCACACATACATCAGTGAACACTGTTGAGAATAAATTCCATGAAAAGCTCTGTGTCCCAGTGAATTTTAGCAGTAATTTCTGCCAGTGTGCATACTGTTGGGAAGGCACAAAATTAATTCCAACATTGGAAATATCAAAAAGTTAATTTCTAGCACAATTCTGAAGAGCTCTGAGCCCAGTGTTCAATGTTAGTTTAGGCAAATAAATTCACATCGGTAAGGGGTGGCTTCAAAAAGTAAGTTTTACTCCACTTGTATAGAGGTATGGTTATCTCTAAAATTGTAGTCAATGTTATGTTATTTAAAGCATTGAAAGAAAAAAATCAATAGCTAATGTGTTTAGCAAAGATGTCCCTTTGATATGAATTTGTATCAGCTACTAATCTGGGGCTTTGAGTTAAGAAAGTTAGGTAAAGCTGAGTTCGGATAAATCTTAACATAATTCTTAACATCTGCTCACAAGCAGTTTGTTTTGTATAGAATATAATATACGGAACTTACTGACGTGAATCCCGTTCTTTAATTCTTCACCTAGAAACTCTACAAACAGGCCATGGAAGAAGATAAAAAGAAAGGCTATGATCTGAGAAGTGATGCTATCCCCATTCAAGCTGCTAAAGCATCCCGTCAAATTGCCAGTGATGTAAGAAACTACTTTCTTGTATTTTTGTTTGGCGACATCTGATCTCTGCAAGCTGAAAGTCACCAACTGAATTCTGCAAAAAGCATTTCAATTAAGATGTGATCTCAAATAATGGATTTTTGGAAGCAAATTATTATATATGCTTAAAGAGTTAATTGTAAAAATTAAATCTTGAGAATTTATAAGGACAATATAATGTTGCTCTCATGCTAATTTTATAGCATGTTAACTTGTATCTTTAATTAAATATTAACAGTATGTATATTATTATATTTAATATGAACTATATATATTTAATATGGAGAGGATTATTTCTCACTATTATTAGTGGAGAGTGTTTTTTCACAAAACTTACTGAAAAATCTCTATTTAGAGTTCTAACTCAAATCTCAAAAATTTAATGTGAGAATCCATGTTATTAGCTCCAGAATTGCTTTGACAGTTTATGGTTTTTGACTGTAGGTTATAGAGAAATTTTGAGATTTTATTATTACAAGTATTTAATACGAGTAACTGATATTTAGAGGTGATATAGAAATAGAATATCTCGATTTATATTTCAGTACAAGTATAAGGAAGGCTACCGCAAGCAGCTTGGCCACCACATCGGGGCCCGTAACATAGAGGATGATCCCAAGATGATGTGGTCGATGCACGTAGCCAAGATCCAGAGTGACAGAGAGTACAAGAAAGCCTTTGAGAAGTCCAAGACACACTTCAGTAGCCCAGTGGACATGCTGGGAATCGTGCTGGCCAAGAAATGTCAAGGGTTGGTCAGTGATGTGGATTACCGCCACTATCTGCATCAGTGGATTTGCCTGCCGGACCAGAATGATGTTATCCATGCTAAGAAGGCCTATGAACTACAGAGTGATGTGAGTTCTTTTTGGTTTCATTTTTGGTGAGGAATGTATTTGATACTTTACATAGGTGGGTCAGGCCACCACATGCCAGTGTGGTAGAACCAAATTTTCAAGTCTTTTTTTTAAGTTTTATGGGTAATTGAAACTCATATCTTCAACAGGATATTTTAATGAATTGATATTTAAATGAAATTCTGTAATTCCAAAATTTGGGCTTTTTATCATTTGCCATTCTGTTAAACTTGGATAATGATTTCACTTTTAGTGTAGATCAAATGCAGTTATTTTTTCTAAGATTTTCTCTACAGTTTTGAATTTATTTGAATTAAAAGTTGATAGGGAGGTTACTTAATTGGGTAAAATTGCACTGTCTAAATTGCATTATTATTACTAAAATAACCTGTGTATTTTTTTGTAATAGAACTGCTACAAGTCTGACCTTGAATGGTTACGAGGCGTTGGTTGGGTCCCTATTGGTTCCTTGGAAGTTGAAAAAGCCAAGAAGGCGGGAGTGATCTTGAGTGATAAAATATACCGTCAGCCTCCAGACACAATCAAGTTTACTAGCGTCCCTGATTCTCTGGAGATGGTCTTAGCCAAGCAGAATGCAGAGACAATGAACAAGGTGAGTCTTGATTCGATTAGGTAACATGTCGGCAGTCTCCACCTAAACCCTGGAGACAGGACTAGAAATACAATGATCACAAGCAATGGTGAAGTTCAGAGAAAATGTATTTTCAAATAGTGGGCTCTGTTTGTTTCAATCAAAACTATTAGGCTGTGTAATGGAAGACTCAACTTTGTCATGATATTCTGCATATTACATTTTCATTTTTTCTTTGACACGTCTGTGCAGTGAGCAATAATAATGCTTTGGTTTAGTCATTATTCTTAAGTAATGTGGCAATTTTCTAAGCGTTATTAAATCTCTTCAGATAAATTCCCTTTTTAATAATGGTATCTCTACTTGACAATATGTAACAGTTTATCCATGGTATATTTCCTGTAATTTTACCCCATACGCTCTGTGTTTCACCTGAATAATTAGGTATTAACTTGTTTTGTAATGCAATATTAATCTCTTCTTATGTTCTTTCTTAGCGTTTATACACTGAAGCATGGAACAAAGATAAGACCATGGTTCATGTCATGCCTGACACACCAGAAATCCTGCTAGCTAAACAAAACCAATTAAACTACAGTCAGGTGAGTAAAACTGAAGAGTTAAGAGATTTAAAGGATTTCTGACAAGTACAATTTTGTCATCTCAGGCTTTTAATTAATATTATTATATTGTCAAATTGTTTAGTTTCAAAATTCGGCAACACCACTGCTAAAATCAGAGTTGTTATTTTGTTAGAATTTACCTCCTGGGTATGTAATCGGGCTTTTAAAATCTATTATCTGCCATAAATGAGAAATCCTTTCTTATAACAAGGTATGGAAATAAATAATGTAACTTTTAGAATATTCTTTTCTTTGCCTCCCCTAAATGATTTCCAGTTTCCAAGCATCTACAACACAATTACAAGACCTTTGAAATCTGCATTTTTTTATTTTCAACAGAAGATAGAGCTGTGTTCAGATATTTGTCTGAGTATTAACAATATTGTTTATGGATTTAATTTGTTTTGTTACACAGATCTGCTAACTGAAGTGTGGTTTTGTTTTTGAAACAAAAATGTGACTGTTTTTCTCACAGAAAATGTACAAACTAGCTTTGGAGGAATCGAAGAAGAAGGGTCATGATTTGCGTTTTGATGCCATTCCTATTCAAGCTGCCAGAGCATCCAGGGAGATTGCCAGTGATGTAAGCAGGGGTTTTTTATTTGTCCATATGGATTCGGTAATGGAGAAGAATCAGAACATTTGTTCCATTGTTTGTTAATATAATACCTTAACTTTATAGAATAGATAGTACTGAAGACCAGTGATTCTATTGCATGCCTTTAGTACATGAAAGGAATGGATAGCCAATATTATGTATGATGTATATATCACAGTAATAAATAAATAAAATAATGTGAGGATTAGATCTATGCCCCATGTAATAGTTCCACTGACGTTCGTGGATGTTCAAGTAAGGTGATCAGTAAGGGGTACGAGTCTGTGCTGGAGTTAGTCAAATGAATTTCTGATTCAAAATAGGAAATACTTTAAAATCTCTCCCCCAGATAAATATATTAGTAAATGAATTCTAAAAGTTCTGAATCATTGCCTTTTCCTGAGGAAAAAAATGGTTCAGTTGAAGTGTCATATTGAAATTTAAGACGTCTGAATACAAAAACAAGGAAAAATAAAAAAGCAACGACAGGTTTTGTTTCAGGGATGAAGAAGCATCACTAAGAGACGAAGGATAACAGGTTTTTATGCACCTTGTTTTTTTCTATGAAGATTGGTATTTAAACTGTTAGCATTAAGACCAACTCAGACTGTCTTCCTCTAAGTGTTTTGTAATAATCTCTTAAAATAAGTTAATCTTTACATTTTAATATTAATATTAAAAGAATGGGGAATATCAAACTTTTTAGGAATAATGTGACATGAAATTTTTTGGTAATTGGAAGTGTCATATGTAAAAAATCAGAGATAATGATATCTGTAATAAAAATTCCTTTTATGTGGAAATTAATGAAACAGTAGAAAGACTTGAAACATTTTTCTCTAAACAAAATATTAATGATTATTTTAAACTGAGTGAATTATTTAGTAACTTAAAAACATACCACATGAATATGAATATACTTTATTTCAGTACAAGTATAAGGAAGGCTACCGCAAGCAGCTTGGCCACCACATCGGGGCCCGTAACATAGAGGATGATCCCAAGATGATGTGGTCGATGCACGTAGCCAAGATCCAGAGTGACAGAGAGTACAAGAAAGCCTTTGAGAAGACCAAGACACACTTCAGTAGCCCAGTGGACATGCTGGGAATCGTGCTGGCCAAGAAATGTCAGGAGTTGGTCAGCGACGTGGATTACCGCCACTATCTGCATCAGTGGATTTGCCTGCCGGACCAGAATGATGTTATCCATGCTAAGAAGGCCTATGATCTACAGAGTGATGTGAGTAAATTGTTACATTTATAATACATAATCAAATATACTGTGTCTTGTACAATATAATTTAAAAATTATATTTAATAAGTCTTAGTTGCTTGATCAGTCATATTGATAGAGGTTAAATGTTTAATATGCTATCATCAAATTTATGTTTGATCCTATTTTCTCAGTCCTTAGCTTGAGTATAATTTGTGTGTAACTCTGGTATTTGTGGAGTTTTTCAATAGCTCTATTACTTTTGTTACTTAATAATTATTTTACTAACTCTTAAAAAATAACAATTGTTTTAAAAAACGTATTTTGCTACGATGTGTAAATATATACAATTCTTTGAGTAGACTTATAAATCCTGATTTACAATTATTTTAATATTTTATCACATTTGCACACATATAATGAACTTCCAAATATTTTCAGGCTGTTTACAAATCAGACCTGGAATGGCTGAGAGGTATTGGATGGGTTCCTATTGGTTCCATGGATGTTGAGAAAGCTAAGAAAGCTGGAGAAATCCTGAGTGAAAGGAAGTATCGTCAACCAGCAGACCAAATTAAATTTACTAGTGTGACAGATTCCTTGGCCATGGTCTTAGCCAAGCAAAATGCTGAGATAATGAACAAGGTGAGATTTGTGTTGGTTTTTTTTTTCTCAAAATCACGAGTGTGCTCTCTAGCTAATAGAAGTTGCTCATGAGGTGAAAAATACGAAGTAAGACTAAACACTTTTCTTGTAGACGTAAAGAAAATTAATGTTTAAATTCAGCCTTTGCACAGAAAAGCTCTTATCTCAGGTCTCTGAACTGAACACTTAGTAAAAATGTCCAGAAAAAAATTCACCAGAAGCACATATTTTTCAAGAATAAAAATTTTGGTGAATTTCCCTCTTCTCCCATCCCAGCTGAAATCCTACTTTTAATATTTGTTTGGTATGACTTTTTGATTTTCTTACTGCTACTTTGCTGTACAAAGCTCATCTCTGATAGAACAGGCTAAAGTTTTTTGCAGTTTCCAGACAGTACTGTGAAATCTGCAGAAATGATGTTCCAACAAGGTGTTAGGGTATGTCCAGTGGTGGTGGTGCCATGGCCATGCTATAAGATAGAAAGTAGCAGAATATTGAGGCTTTTACTGCAGCTGCTATAGTAATGTATTGTTGACTGAATGTCATACTCTATGATGAAGAAGTTACGAGGAAGTAGCTTACGTTCTCTGGAAGTGAAGCTTCTGCAATTTATCTCAGACCTGGAGGATGAAAATCACAAAGTGCCTACTCCTCTTTAATAAGAAACATCAATCAAACAACTCATACAGACATAAGGAATATAGTTTTCCTCCTACAGCAGTCCTAAGTCAATCAATTGCTGTGCCAACTTAGCCTGAGGAATAATGAGGAAGGACAAAGCTTCCTTCCTAAGGTGTTCAATGAGAAGCTTTGCGATATCAGGGTATTTAAAGCTTGCTTGAACTACCACTTGCAGTTTGTTAAATACTTTTTTTGGACAAATGTATTAGTTTGCTTATATGTATCTTCCTCTGCTTCAGGATTACTTACATATCATGAATATATTTTTGTTAACTACTGCTTTCAAATTTGTAGTCTTTCCATCATCACGTATATAAAGAAACTTTTTAAAGGAACATTTTTTCCTCTCTTGTAGCGTTTATACACAGAAGCCTGGGATGCAGACAAAAAGACAATCCACATCATGCCTGACACACCAACAATTTTGTTAGCGAAGGCCAATGCAGCTAATGTTAGCCATGTAAGAACATTTAAACATATACTAAGTAATGGAAAATGAGAAATTAAGTTAGCATTTATTTAACCATAAGGATCTTCTAAAATATACAATCATGAAAATGTTAATAATTATGAAATGTAGAAATTACGTCTTTCAGAATATTGAGAAGCCATCTTCTGTCTTTTTTTGTGTGTGTAGAAACTTTATGTACAAGCCTGGGAAGAGGCCAAAAAGAAGGGTTATGACATGAGAGCTGATGCAATTCCAATCCAAAGTGCAAAGGCATCAAGAGATATTGCGAGTGACGTATGTTCTTCCTTTGCATTTATTTTCAGTTAGCTTGAGAAAAAAGAATGAAGTAATAAGCTGTGTACAACATAAAACCCGTGGTATTTCAGATTCATCATGAAAGCCTGCTGAAATGAATTCACTGCAGAGAAAAAATGGGCAAGAGTTTCCAAAATGAACATTAAATTATAAATCCTGATGTTAAGCATATATTAGAAAATAATAAAAAAAACCCCAAAAAACTCTTTAGAAAGAGTGTGTTAGACATTTCTAAACTCTTAATGTGTATATTTCATAACATAAAAATATATTAATCATCAGTAGCAATATGAAATTATGGGAAAATCGTCCCAGATTCAATGTCTCTTTTAATACTTCCATTTGCATTTCTAGTACAAGTACAAAGAAACGCACGAGAAGGAGAAAGGCCACTACATTGGGTGCCGGACTGCCCAGGAGGATCCCAAACTGTCGTGGGCTGCGCGTGCCATGAGGCTGCAGAACGACCGCATTTACAGGAAGGCGTACCATGATTCCAAGGCCCAGGTCCACATTCCGGTTGACGCAATGTCCGTGCAGGCAGCCAAGGAGTGCCAGACACTAGTCAGTGATGTTGACTACCGCCAGTACCTCCACCAGTGGACGTGTCTGCCCGACCAGAATGATGTGATCCATGCAAGGAAGGCCTACGACCTACAGAGTGACGTGAGTGAGAATAACTAGAGAAAAGCTTTGTGGGAGGCTCCTTTTGTTAGTGACTGCGCAAGTATCTTTTCAAATGCATGTCTGTGAGCCTGCAGTCCTAGTATGTTTATTTTAGTTCATCTGGATGATCCTTTCCAGATCAGTAGTGTTTTCCACTTGAGGGCCAGAAGTAATCCAGGCAGTTCACATGGAAGGGAAACTTAGTATATATTTCTCATATTTTTTTGGTCTGTTGCTGAATGTATGCTTGCAGTTTACACCACTGATCTGCATGTAGCAAGTTTCTTCGAAAGACCAGTAACTTCCTTGCTGTGCCAAACAGGGGTTTAGCTGTGTGTGGAAAGGACTGGGCACACCACAGTCTCACTCACTGCTTGTTGTGTAACTGTAAGACATGGAGCTTGGGGAAAGCCTTGTACAACCTCTCTCTGCACATAGAAGCATCTGTTCAATGTCACTAACCCTTGGTTTATTTGTAGAATGTGTACAAGGCAGACCTGGAGTGGTTGCGAGGCATCGGCTGGCTGACAGAAGGTTCTGTAGATGTGGTCAAAGCAAAGAAAGCCCAGGAGCTCCTGAATGAGAGGTTGTACCGCACACGGCCAGATGAGATGAAATTCACCAGCATTACTGATGCGCCAGACGTTGTCCAGGCCAAGATCAATGCTTTGCAGATGAGTGGCGTAAGCTTACCTTTCCCTTACCTTTCATTTGTGTGATGACATTTCTTTTGTTTGTGATGGGGAGTAGAATTTCTGCCATGGGAATGACTGATTGGAAACTAATTCAAATCAGAATTAGTTAAGAATTCCTGTTGGTGTTTTTTCTCAGTGTTCAGACCATAGAGAAATGTCATTCTGCTTCCTTTCTCCTTAGCGTCTGTATCGTGAAGCCTGGGATAAAGATAAGACGCAGATTTCCATACCTTCTGATACCCCTGTCATGCTGCAGTCCAAAGTCAACGCTCTCAACATCAGCAGTGTAAGAGAATAAAACGATATGCGTGTGAAGTGTTACAAAATTAAGGGTGTGGCAATTGCTGTTCCAGAGTAGGTTTTAAGAAAAGACATTGGTGTCAGAGAATCCTGTAACATGTAACAAGGGTGACTAATTTCCTTTGCAGAAACATTATCAGAAGGCCTGGGATGAGGCCAAGGCGAAAAGCTATGACATAAGAGCTGATGCCATTCCCATCAAACACGCCAAGGCTTCCAGAGACATTGCTAGTGAGGTACAGTCTTCTCTTAATGTGGTTGCTGTGTCTGTCTCTTCCTGTCTCCAGCTCGGCAGAACTGAGAGAAGTTCAGTTCAAAGGGTTGCAGCTTAGGAAGCTGAGCGCCTTTTGTTCGCTAGTCACGTCCAGGTGAGCAATGTGTGACTTCTGACGTTGTTTCTGCATTTCTAGTACAAGTACAAAGAAACGCACGAGAAACAGAAAGGCCACTACATTGGGTGCCGGACTGCCCAGGAGGATCCCAAACTGTCGTGGGCTGCGCGTGCCATGATGCTGCAGAACGACCGCATTTACAGGAAAGCGTACCATGATTCCAAGGCCCAGGTCCACATTCCGGTTGACGCAATGTCCGTGCAGGCAGCCAAGGAGTGCCAGACACTAGTCAGTGATGTTGACTACCGCCAGTACCTCCACCAGTGGACGTGTCTGCCCGACCAGAATGATGTGATCCATGCAAGGAAGGCCTACGACCTACAGAGTGATGTGTGTATGAGTAGCGATGTGGTAGTTGCTACTGTTGCTGTTTAATCTATTATAATCTTATTTTGATGCTCTTATTTTATCTATCTAATATATATTATCTAATATCTAAAGATTTATCTTTAGACTCTTTTCTTCACTTTTTCATGTTACTGCTATTATCTGCTCTTTTTATCCTTTAAAAGTTTTGGTATTACCTCTAGATTTTATAAAAGCTTTTGTTGAAACTGCTATATTGCATATGTCTTTGGACTATAGTGATTTGGAGAGGATGAAGGATTTGTCTCTCTTACTTTGATGGGACTTAAGAAATTACATCTCTTTATTACTTTGGAATCAGGTGGCTTTCATTACTTAGGTATAACTGAGTCAACTTGGAAATTTATTTAACTGAAAGAAAGCTATGTAAGATAGCAGTTAAGATGTTTTCGTGGCTAATTTCAAAGCAGGAGTCATCGGTGCAGCTGATTTCCTGACTTGGCTTTGCTGCTTATCAGTCAGTATCAGTCACTCTTCCTCTTTTTCAGTTATGAGCTTTGGAGGTGGGGTTCACATTCCTTGCTGAAGGATTTGCTTGATCAAAACTTAAATAATGTTACCTGATACCACTTCAGGAGTTATTGCCAGTTTGCTCCAATCCCCATTACCTGTTTTATTTTTTGTCCTTTTTGTCAATTTTCCTGGTGGGCAGCCTGATTTTTTTTTGTTTGGACTTGTAAATTGTTGAAGTGACTAGAGGAATAAGTATTTTGTATGGGACAGGAAGACTTTTTTCGGATCTTAATGCTAATCATCATTAACGGCAATTCTGTTCAGTTGTTTCCCCTCTATTTAACTGCCTAAGATTTAGAATGTATTGTGTAAGAAGTTAACTGCTTAAAACCTGGTTCCCAGATTGTATTTCACTTACAACACTGAACATCTCTTGTATATACAAAGGATTAATCTGGCTGGAGCTGATTTGATTTTTTCTAAAACTGCTTTGTATAGTTTAAAATAATTGACAGGCATTTTAAACACAATGTTTTCCTTTTCTGACCACATCTGATGTAGGCTGTCTATAAATCAGACCTGGAGTGGCTCCGTGGAATTGGCTGGTTGCCGAATGAGTCTCCAGAAGTTAAGAGAGTGAAGCATGCCCAGGATCTCCTGAGTGATAATGTGTATCGTACACCTATTGAAAGCCTGAAATACACCAGTATTGTTGACTCTCCAGACGTTATTCTGGCTAAAGCGAATGCCGAACAAGTCAGCATTGTATGTCACAATGTTCTTAAAGTTGTTTTGAGGCTATAAATGGGTAAAGAGAAATCTCACTGCTAAAATATAAAATCAATCAGTAGTGTTTTAAGTTAATGCTTTTCCAGCCATTTTACTTTTTGAAGATGATAATTCAGGAGAGATTTATGGGATTTTATGTTCTTGACAAGTGAAAATCCGTAATTACAATATCATAAAATGAACTATTTTAACAGCCAAAATACAAAGAAGCATGGGAAAAGGACAAGACTATGATCCATATTATGCCAGACACACCAGAAATCAACCTAGCCAAGACTAATGCTGCTAATTATAGCCAGGTATGCTTATCATTCTATTTTCTACATTTCTATAAAATAGTATGTGTATTCTGTGAATTTTTGCATTCTACAATGTTACTAACAAAGTTAGTTTGTCCTCAGTACAGGAAATGAAACATTCCCTTCCCTCTGCTGAGTATTCTTAAAATATTCAGACATTTAAAAATAAATGCTTACATACAGTTGTTTAAAAATTATTAATATCATGCCCCACTGAGATAATATTTTGTTGAAATGGATGAGAGCCCAAGGCATATAAATATTTTCTAAACTTTCACAAATACCTTTCTATGCGTTAGAGGTTGCAAAACTGGTGTTGCAGGTACTGTACATGTTTGAAAGGTGGTAAGATTTGCAGCAGTATTTATGGCTAGGAGCAGGAGTAATGTACAAAAAATTCTCATGGTATTTCAGCAAATAAATGGCAGTAAACTGTATGTTTCTGTAATGGCAAGTGCCAGAGTATATAACATATGTGGGATATTTTGTTACCTTTTCAGAAACTGTATAAAGAAGCTTGGGATGAGGTGAAGATGAGTTACGATTTGAGAGCAGATGCAATCCCAATCAAGGCAGCCAAAGCTTCTAGAGAAATTGCTAGTGACGTAAGTGCCAAAAGAGGCATTGAGCTTTTCACATGGTTTAAGAGCTATTTCACAATAACTGTTAGTAATGGTGATCTTTGCTCTTTACCCAGTATAAATACAAACTGGAACACGAGAAGCAGAAAGGACATTATGTTGGAGTTCCAAATGCGAAAGAAGATACGAAAATGCAGTTTGCCCTCGGCATAGGCAAAGTTCAGAGCGAACTAGAATACAAGAAACACTTTGCCAAGTGGAAGACACAGTGCCACCTACCAGTAGACATGCTTTCTATCCTGTCAGCTAAACATGGTCAGTCTTTGGTCAGTGATGTTGATTACCGTCAATACTTGCATCAGTGGATCTGTCTTCCAGATCAGAATGATATCATACATGCTAGGAAAGCCTACGATCTTCAGAGTGATGTAAGTTAACATGAAAACTGAGCGTAATTTATTGCTGTATTGTCTCTTAGTCTGCTTCAGCTCTTAAGTGGTGGTAATCTCTGCCGAATTCAGTGAATTGCCTTTGCTGTTTATTAGTAATGTATATGTATATGCCACTGTTAGATATTGTCAAGTTTGAAGAGTGATAAATTCAGACATAGTGTTCATGTTGGAATTAACTGCTCTCCTTTTAACCAGTTGAAGTAAGTGCCTTTAGGAATCTTGCTGGATTGTCCAGGAAACTGTAGCTAACAGCATGGATCCTATTTGTTTCCCCAGGCTATTTACAAATCTGATTTAGAATGGCTACGGGGAATTGGATGGTTGCCAAATGATTCAGTTGGAATCAACCACGTCAAATATGCTGGAGATCTCTTGAATGAGGTAACAAATTCTTTTTTTCCATACTAAAATTTTCTTAGGGGTATTTGTAATTCAAAGTATTTTTAATGGTTGAATACATCAATATTTTTTAAAATAAAGAACACATCTGGAGTATTTCAACAGCATTCATTGTCTATGGCGAGGTTTTCTTCCCATGTAAACTTTCTTGTCTTGTCTATGTATTCAGAATTGCTGTGTTAGCATTGAAATATCCCAGTCTAATCTGACTGTTCATCTTTTTTCTTGTATAGAGAAAGTACCGTACAAAAGCCGAAACTCTTCCATTTACTCCAGTGGCGGACAGAGTTGATTATATCACAGCAAAGAACAGTGGTGAAATTCTTAGTGATGTAAGTTTGCTAGCATGTTTCCGGGCTGTTAACTTGGTCTGTATAGTTACATGGTAGGATTTTATTTGTAAAAGGATTTTTATTTTATCTTTAAAAAAAATTGCAAAAGAATTCCTGGTCAGTCACTGAGAATTTGGAGAATGTATGACATAAAGATGAACAGGACTTCACTAGCTCATCTCTTTCACTTTTGAGGGAAGAAGCTCCTCAAACAGAATAACAGCTTTCCTAGACATGTGAAAAGCCAGTGGTAGTTTTGCAACCAGGCCCTTCTTTCAGTCTTGGCTGATATCATTGGTGATCATTGACAACAGGAACATAAATAGCCACTTGTACTTTGTCAACTGTAATGTTTAATCCTTCTCACGCCAATATGAGATGCACTTATTAGTTAACTACTGTGTAACAATGAACATGAGCAAAACTTGTGTGCTGTCAGTTTGCTGTTCTTTACATGTTTTTGCGGCTAGTCTGCGAGGAGCTGGTCTGTGAGCAGGAAATTACATGACCACTTCTCACTTCATGAGTTTGTTTCCTTTTTTCTATATGCTTCTGTTAGAGAACAGGCCAAGCTGAACACTTACATGAACTCAAACACTGGCCAAAGGTTGGCAGTAACAATGATACAGTTGACTGGTGTACTGCCATGCAACCACATACGCACATTTGGGCATGTCCTCTGCTTGGGAACGTGACTCAGTGTAGATATCAGTATTTGGGAGATGCTTGAATGCTGCATTCGCATAGAGATCATGCTGAGTAAAGAGAATTGCTCTCAAAAAGCTTAAAATCTATTGCCCTGGCTCAGACATTTCTTGCTTGGCTGTTGGCTGTACATCCCTGTAGATCTGAGACCATAATTTTGACTTCCGAAGATTCTTCTCTGTCCATCCAGCTGCCTTGGAAGAAACTTTCAAAATTTTCCCTGAGAAATTTTCTAATTTATTGTTTTGTATAATTTCCTTTTTATAAAAATATCCATTTGAATGTATATTTAATGTGTTATGCCTGATAGCCTTGCAAATTCAGGGGTTTGTATATTATTTAATGCATAAAATACGGGTCTTGCTATTATATTTTCACAAGTTTGTGATGGTGCTGCAAGGCAGTAATTTCTCTGTTCTAGGTAAAATACCATAAAGCATGGAATGAGGTCAAGTCAAATTACACTCTCACAGATACCCCACAGCTAGATATGGCCCGAGAAGCAGCCAGAATTCTTAATCAGGTACGTGATCTCTCCTTGTCAGTTTCTACTCACATTAATAACTCTTTTCAGGAATTTAGAAAACTTGCCATATTAAGAACATCTTAAAGGAAAGATACTTTATCCTTACACTTTAATTTAGGATACATATATATGGTAATAACTCTCATTATAGTAGTGTTGAATTCCTCCTCACTTTCATTTTCCACAGAATTTATACAAGGAAGGCTGGGAGAAAGAGAAAGCCACTGGTTACCTCTTGCCTCCTGACACGGTGCAGATCTGTCATGCCAAACGCTCAAATGATGTCCAAAGTGAGGTAATAATTTTTCTCATTAGGAAAGCAAGGGCTTGGAAGTCTGGAAATGTTAAAGGCCTTGGAAACTCAACAATAGGCATAAAAAGCTTTCCATTAGGGGTAACATCCAGGCGGCTTTTCGTGGCCCTATCCACTGTCCTCCAAACATTCAGCCATCTTTGTTATCATGGGTTTTACAGATATGAGTCCGAAAGGTCAGATTATCCTTCCATCTTCACTTTCTCCAGAAACAGTCTTTTCAAAATCAACTAAGGTGGACTTCCATATTTTATAAATGTTAAATAATTGAAGTGATATTATGTTTATAATAAATAGCTCTGATTTCACTTTTAGGCATGTTACGGAGGCTTCCTCCTTGAAAAACTGTTAGATGGTATGCACATTACATTTTAA
>VXBO01005468.1:16804-99430 GCA_013400135.1 Rhinoptilus africanus
TTTTGTCTGGTCACATCCTGAAAACCTAAGAGTGCAGTTAACAACTCCCTGTTTTATCTGTTCTTTGTGTTGACAAACCCATAGCTGTTCACAGGTTAAGAACATAGCAGATAGAATCAGTGTTGATTTTATACATATTTCTCCCCTCTTCTATCAGCTTAAATACAAAGCCGACTACGTCAAACAAAGAGGTCACTATGTTGGAGTTGCCAGTATGAGAGATGATCCCAAACTGGTGTGGTTTGAGCACGCAGGCGAGATCCAGAATGACAGATTGTACAAATCAGACTATCACAAAACAAAGTCCAAAATTCACATTCCTCCGGACATGGTGTCAGTTATAGCAGCAAAGGAATGTCAGAACTTGGTCAGCAATATTGACTACCGCCAATACCTGCATGAATGGACGTGCCATCCCGACCAGAATGACTGTATTCAGGCAAGGAAGGCCTATGATCTGCAAAGTGATGTAAGTGATGTTACCTACATACTGTGTAATTTCCATTTAGTTTGGTCTAAGTATATTGTCCATATTAAGTAAGACTGAAAAATGTCACCCTGAATTAAATAATTTATTTCCTTTTTTATTATCTTTTATGACTTAGAATATTTATAAATCTGATTTGGAATGGCTTCGTGGCTGTGGTTGGATTCCTCTGGATTCGGTGGAGCATAAGAAAGTTAAGAACGCACAAGAACTGATAAATAAGGTAAGAGAAAGTATTTGAGCAGTTATGTGATTAGCTCCTCTTTCTCATGCACTGTGTTTAAGAAAATATTTAATCTCTTTGCAGAGAGCATATACAAAAGAAGCCCTTGATAACTTTTCCAATTATACCAGTGTGGTTGACACTCCGGACATTGTTTTGGCAAAGATGAACTCTGTCAATCAGAGTGATGTATGTACTTTTTTAAAAATAGAAACTGTTATATTGCTAGAATTAGTAGATTACATAGTTGCTTTTGCTAAACTATACTGTATTTAGCCTTATGCGTGTGTGTGTGTGCATATGCATACTTCATTAACAGTAGACTTTTACTGGGGTAAATAAGTTTAGTAAGAAGTGATATAAATGAGCAACACAATATTGCTATCCAAAATAATTTGCATTTTTCTGTAGAATAAAGCATGTCCCTTACTTGGAGTTTACATAAATTTTGCTTATACTAGTTTAAAATTGAGTCCTGTCCTTGGTGAACAGCAGTTAGTTGTGTAGTCCTGGTGGAGTTCCTGGGGTTGCTACTAACCTGTATTTGCTGATCCGTGCGTTTAATTTCACTAGAATACTGAGTGGGTTGTGTAGTGTGACATGCTGCTGACATTTGCCTGCGTGTTTACTGGTTGGAATGTACTACACAACATTACTGAAGATAGGATAACATAACCAAAAATTAATGTCTACTTCTAATGGATGGACTAGCTGGGATAATTTATTTCTCCTGTAGAATTAATATTGTGTTTGTTTCCTTTCGTAGCTAAAATACAAAGAAACATTTAACCTTGAGAAAGGCCAGTATATTGGGTCTGATGATACTCCTGCGCTGAACCATGCCAGAGACATGTCCTTACTCTACAGCGAGGTAAGATTCGATAAATATCTAAGCTTTAATTTGTTTATTTTGAAGGCAACAGAATGTGGAGTGGACTTCAGAAAACTGTTCCGTTTCAGTCATTAGTCTGCTGGTGGCACTGGGAAAGTTATTTAATCTCTGTTCTTCAGTTTTTGGATCATTGGAATAAGGATAATTCCTTTTCTTATTGAACTGATCTTAAAGCACTGCTGTGGGGTGTTTGGAAGTAGTAATACCATAGTAGTAGTAGTAGATTTTGTATGAAAAAACCACTTTATAATTCCATCCAATAATATCTTCCTAGACTACTACTGATGAAATTTACATTTGTTTTTTATAAGAGAGAAAAACTGTAGATAATTTACATTATTAAGCCATTACTTTTGAGGAGCCTCAGTAATTTTAATGAGAAATCTCTATTTTTTGAAAATGTAAGCAACTGCACATTCATACGAGTAGGCGCTTCGTAATTTAGTCTGAAGGTAAATCTATTTAATTTTTAACAAAATACGATGTATTAGAAAAGTGCCAGTGACACAGTTAATGCTCTTAAAAATAACAACAGTATTAACTGGAGATTTTTCACAATTTTGCACATGTATCTATAAAATTATCAATGTCAGTTCTATACTGCACTTCTGAACAAGAGTTCATATCTACATTTTGGATATTTTTATCACTCTTCTGGATGAGAAATGTTGAATTCCAAAAATAGTAAAGAAAGCAGAGATCAGCTCAAATTTGTGCTTGGGTACCTTCCTGAATTGGAACACGTACTCTGTTTGCCTTACTCACACTGAAGGAGTGTTCAAAATGAGCATTCATTTACTTGACTGGGACAATTCATGGCATAAGGAACTACTCTCTAAAAGTAGTTACATTCCATGTGCGTACAAATGGCAGCATCAGGGTTCTTGGAAAGTATGCTGTATTTTTTACCAAAAGCTGTATGTGGTGTTGTTTTTTTTCCTCTAGAAACTTTATAAAAATGCTTGGGAAATTAGCAAGCCCATTGGGTACACTTTGGATGAGAAATATATTCCACTTGTTGGAGCGAAGCATGCAAACTACATAAATAGTGAGGTTAGTATGAGCTTTCCATTCTTTCTCTTTTTTTCCCCTATATGTTGTTAGAATGAACTTTAAAATTTCCACGTGGATATTTTGCAGCTTAAATATAAGGAAATATATGAGAAGCTTAAAGGCCATTACCTGGCTGGAAAGGAGATTGGCGATTTCCCCAGTGTCATTCATTCACTGGCATTCCAGAAAATAAGGAGCGCGGTAAGGAAAGAATCAGTCTTGCTGTAGTATTTTCCATACATACATAAATAATGTAATGCTTAATAATATCAGTAAAACTGTTTTCAACGTGTTTGTATTTCCTGAATGGTTATTTTCTATGTAGGTTGAATAATTGAATTTGAAATGATTTAGGAGATTAAAAACAGGATTTGTTTAGCTATTAGACGTATTAGAATAGAGAAAAAGAACTTTTTTCTGTTTCAGTTTAAGAACCTGAGCACTAAGAAATGCTACAGGACTTGGGATTGGTTTGCTTTAAAAAAAAAAAAAAAAAAGTGTTAGTTTTGAATTGAAATAGGAATTGCAGAAGTGGAGAAGTAAAGGCACATTTGGTGTTTTGTTATTGTCACCACTGCACATATAGCATGTCGTGCAGGGCATAAAGTTAATATAATCCCACATATTCTGTCTCCATCCAGACATCAAGATTTAACTAGATTAAAAACATGTTTGTAGCATATGACTTTTTTATCTTGGTCTTGTTAATTTTCTCACCACTGGTTAAATCTGCAAATGAAGAAGGTCCTTCTTGTCCGTCTAGAACCTATCAGAATAAATAGCAATTAATATAAAAGTTAAGATTTCATGCTGATGAGTCCCATGGGACTTTAGCCACTAAATCTAGAAAGCAGACCTCAGATAGTGCTGTAACCTGTAGCCTATTAGAGTAAAAAATATGCAAAAAACCACCATTCTCTCTTTTCACCTTTTCTCTAACCTTTCTTTTTTAGTTGGCATACAGAAAGAATTATGAAGACACCAAAGCAAATGTCCATATTCCAAGTGACATGATGAATCATGTACTAGCCAAGAAGTGCCAGTATATCCTCAGTGATCTTGAATACCGAACTTACTTCCATCAGTGGAGTTGTTCACCTGAAGAAAATGATGTTATTCAAGCCAGAAGAGCCCAGGAAATTTTGAGTGATGTATGCATTTCATTTATTTGTTTGACATTTTAGTAATTTTTCTATGGTATTTAAATATAAAATACTTTCAAATATATTCCATAGTATTTTTATATGAAATTAATAACCATGGTCTTTGAGTGCTTCGTAGCATAGTACCAAAAGTTGTGTTTTTACAGTTTTCTTTGGGACATCTTAATGATCTGGTTACTTATTATTCACTTGTAACTTGGAAAAAATTTAAGTTAACATTTATGAAACCTTACTAAGGTTCACTGCTATCAAAACAAAAATCTATTTTCAACTGAGTGAGACTGTATAGAAAGCAGAGATGAGACATAGATGTACCGTGGTACAATCAGAATGTTACTGCACTGCAGTGATCCTCATGTATTGGAATTGGGAATGTTGTAATTTGCAGAGGGACCAGGGCAGCATGCACAATCCTCCTGGTTCCAGTGGGCCTGGAGAAGACTTCTCTTCCTTTGTTGGGGTTCTAGGCCACAGAGTCTGAGCTGAGTGAATGGCACACTGAACCACGACACTTTTTCATATTACGTATTCAACAATATCTCAACTTGGGCCAACCAAACTTCCTAATAAAATTTGATGATGTGTTAGTTGCCTGGCCTATTACTATGCTGTATTATTTGGTTTAGTTTCCCTTGCACATCTTGTGGGTAAAAATCATTCAGTCAAACTGTGAGATGGGCTGGTCTTTTAAACTTCCAAATTAATGGGAATCACTGAGTGAGCCTGGTTCAGGTTCAGTGGTAACCTCTACACTGAGTTTGCAGAAGTGGAAGATACTGAATATAGAGAAGAAACAAATAGTACTTTCTTCAAGCAGAAGGCAAATTTCTTTCTAACTTAATAGTCTATGTTCTTCCTTATAGGTGGTGTATAAAGATGACTTAAATTGGCTGAAGGGAATTGGCTGTTATGTCTGGGATACTCCACAAATCCTGCATGCTAAAAAATCGTATGACCTCCAGAGCCAAGTAAGCATGTTGTCCTCAAATAAGAAAATATTTATAAGATCTCTTTTTTCTTCCATTTATGTTTCACTGGAACTCACACCTGTCCTAATTACTATTACACCAGAAATATTTTGTTCAAACTATTATAAAACACTTCCAGTTTTGTTTGTGGAGACGTGATCACTTTTGTTACTGAAGGAGCAGGAAGCTTAGAAAGGACAGCAAGGTTGTGGGTTTTGACACTGAGAGGATGACACTTTGTTTTTCTACGTGCCACCTATGCACAAGATACTTCAGTGAGACATTTATGTTGGGAAAATAGTGTCTCTTGCCTTGCCGACTGTACTCTTGGCCTACTAGATGCTATACAGTGTGCAATTTTCATTATTCCTTAGTTCATACCGGCTATATATTAAGTATTTCTTTTCTATGGCCTGCCACTTGTAAAGTAGGTTTTGACTGGGCTGTAATCCTGGGCTTCAGTTGTGTAGAACTGATTTTAAAGGAAGCTGGCAGGGAATTCCCTGGTCATTTTCAGCATTAATGTTTGTTTTGTTTTGTTTTGTTTTTTTTCCTTAGATAAAATATACAGCTGCAGGAAAAGAGAATTTTCAGAACTTTGGTGTTGTTACTGACACACCTCTCTATGTGACTGCTTTGCAGAGTGGTATAAATGCTAGTGATGTAAGTCTCCCCACTTTTTATACTCAGGCTTTTCCCCAAGCTGCTTCTGAGAATTGAAACAAGTTCACTAAATCTGTCTTTCATCTTACAGGTGAAATACAAGGAAGATTACCACAAAACTAAGGACAAGTATACAACTGTGACTGAAACAGTCGATTCTGAAAGAGTTCAAAATTTGAAACATCTCTTTAGCAATGTAAGTGTTTCTACACATTTTTTTTCTCTTAAGGGGATACTATGTGGGATTTTTATTGTATTTTGTTTGTTCACTCTGAAGATAAACTTCCAAACATGGAGCTTATCAGAAGCAGTGTTAGTCCTCCACATTGCTCGAGTATAGGAAAGATGCTGTATTTCAGGCAGAGGACATGTTTTCCGACTGTAGTTCCAGTCATGTCAAAATACATGCACTAATAAATGGATTCCCTGAAGAAAATTCTACCTGAACAAAATTAAGACCTTAATTAAAATTAAGAGATGGGATGTGAATAGTCAGAACGCATTTTTGTCAGCCTTTGTGTGCACTGTCAAGATTAAACTAATGTACAGCCTCTTGGTATTAAGTAATAGTTATGGTGTGTAAATAAAAACAGAAGGGCTTTTGATTTCTGTTGGTCATTGGTTATTACCCATAAGAATTTTTCCACTCACAGAAGCTTTCTGTTTCCCCACAGAATCTCTACAAGGAAGCCTGGGACAAAGTGAAAGCTACAGGCTATATATTGCCCTCCGATGCTGTATCCCTAGCACGTGCAAAAGAACTGAAGCATAACGCTAGTATTGTAAGTGAATAAATTACTACTTCTTTTTAATCAGATCATCAGTTCTAGCAATGAAATCCTTCATGCCTTGCATACGCTATAGGTGTAAAAAAGGGTTTTTTAAACTTATCTTCTATTTTTAGATATGATAAGCATCTGTAGATAGTCAGTTTTCTGTAATAATCACTTGGATAACAGATAGCCCTTTGCTGCTTCTTTTCATGGAAAAAAAGTCACATTTTGTAGTAAAAATTTATTGAAATTGTCTGGTTAGGTTTGTTTATTTTAGTGTAAATAGCATAAGCATTCAGGTCAGAAAAACACCAGATGTCTTTAAATGATGCTTTATTGAGTATAGGAGAACATAATCTTATGCTTTAGTGAACTGAGGCTTATGAGAGATCACTCTCTTCATGCATATCTTTAAATGAAAGAACTGGAACAATAAATAAGTAGTTTCTTCTACATCTATTTATTTTTAAAGTCTTCTAGTCAGCTGTCATTATTTTTACATGATAGTTATGATGTGCTTTCTTTGTTGCTTAGAATAAAATAGAAAATAAAGATCCTGCTTCAAAGACTTTCTCTGGTTGTTGAACTCAACTAAGTATTTTGCTTACTAATGAATTTTGTTCCAAAAATACAGTTGACTCATTGGAGTCAGTTTTTTGTTGCCTTTCTTTGCATCTGCTTAGGTGAAATACCGAGAAGAATATGACAAGTTTAAAGCACTCTACACACTACCCAGAGGTGTTGAGGATGATCCCAATACAGCAAGGTGTCTTAGAGTTGGAAAGCTTAATATTGATGTAAGTGTTGTTTTCTGATGTTTGCTTTCCTGATAAAATCATGCTTATCTCAGAAGAGGCTACTCAAAGAATCCACATGCCTTCATTCAGATATCACATTTCCCTATTCCCTTGACAGTGTTCAGAATTCATTACATTCTCTAATATGCCTACAAATGTCTTTTCAAGCTTGTGGCTCAACTGTTAAATTGCCTGCATGGCTAAACCTTTAGTGTGTATGTTTATGTATAAAACGGAGCACTACATAGTCTGCCTCCTTTTACCATGTGAGTACAATGAAAATTTGACAAATCATATTTTATCACCACCCTTGATAAGGTTCTGCAAATTATTTTTAGACCAAGGTGTAAATTTTAGTCATAGGCAAAGTGATTGCTCTCCCACTAACATTCCATAAAAATATCCACAATTTTGCTTCAAATTTATAACGGTTAATGGTTCAGACTATTTGTGAGCATTATTAATGTGATGTTTTAATTCTGCAGCGTCTGTACAAGGAAGTCTATGAAAAGAATAAAGCCAAAGTCCACATTATTCCAGACATGGTAGACATAATTTCTGCTAAGGATGCACAGAAGAAAGTCAGTGAAATTGATTACCGCACCCATCTCCATGAATGGATCTGTCTACCAGATCTTCAAATCAATGCCCATGTTCGAAAAGTAACTGATCAACTCAGTGATGTAAGTTCACAAATCACGTGTTCGTGTCTCACTTTTAAAAAAGGTTCTTGTGTTTATGCTCTTTTAGAGGAAATGATTTAGGAAAAACTTTGGAGCACTCTGAAGCTGCCACTTGAACCCGTTGTGTCATGCATTGCTAAACAGCAGCTGTAGCATGTTTTTTCCTAACACTTGGCAATAAGTGCATAGTTGAGATGTGGCTTAGTGTGCATAATTTCAGTGTTATCAGTGTAGGCTTTGGGTCGTAACATTACAGTTATACCAGTTCAGGCAACTGTGTCTGTAAATTGTCCTTTATTATTTGCTTGCATAAGGTGTGGAAACTTTGGAAGTTTGAGAAAATCTTGATGGTACAAAGTTATTGTTATATGTTATATATTGTCAATTGTTATGATTTTTTCAAACAAAAGTCAAAATACTGAAAACCTTATTTGCCATCGTTTGACAGTTGTGTTTCAGACTGATTTAGCAATAAGGGGTTAGATCTTAGTGGAAGTCTTACAAATTGCTTGTTTTCTCTGGTACCTTAGGTGGTGTACAAGGATGATCTTAACTGGCTGAAAGGCATTGGCTGCTTTGTTTGGGACACTCCTGAAATTCTCCATGCCAAACATGCCTATGATCTTCGCAGTGATGTGAGTGGATACTGCTTTTGCTTTATTTTTTTCACTCCATTGTCATAAAAGAATGGCATAGCTTTATTCTACTCTATACGTAATCTGGAAAATGTTATATATCCTTCTCTACTGAAGTATTCATTAAATAATCATATATGCTTATTTAAACTTTGCTGCTCTAGAAGTAGATGTAATTTCAATAGACTTCATGTTTAAATGCTGGTTTTCTAATAGAATAGTTCAGTAATAAATAGTAAATACAGTAAATATAACATTATAGTAAATTCAATTGACAGTGACTAGTCTTACTAGTTAAAGCTGTTGAATTTCTCTCTGCAGATTAAGTACAAATCGAAGGCAGAAAAAATGAAGAATAACTACAGTGTAGTCATAGACACTCCTGTCTATGTCCAGAATGTCCTCAGTGGCTTGAATTTAAGTGAAGTAAGTGTTTGTATCACCTTTCACCTTCAGTATCGCATATGCCATCACCTCACAAGTTCTAGAAACGTGACTTTTAATATTTTTTTAATAATTTCCTTTTAATAATTTAATTATTGCTGGTTATCTACAACTCATTGCCTATGCCTTTATTAAGATATGAGAACACAGTAGCTAAAATCATTAATTGCCTGATTCCAAACAACTTTCATACATTTTTTTAAGAGAAATTCCCTTATATATGCAAATGATACATGCTGCGAGACCATGTCACAATTACAACTCTCCTCTAATGACTTTTTCTTTTCTTCAGGCTGTCTATCGCGGTGAATATAATCACAATGTTAAAGGCAAAATGATTCCGACTGATAAAACAGTAGATTTGGAGAGGGCATATCATGCAAACAAAATACAGAGTGAAGTAAGTATAAAACTTCTGAGTCCACAGAGTCTCTGATATTCAAAAAGCAAATTCTTATAAAGTTAATGTTTGTCTTTAGCTTTTCAGATAAAAAAGCTAGATTTCACTGCTCTGAAATGAAAGTGGGAAAATGTCCTCCTTTAAGCTACAAGTATGCGCTATAACGCAGATGTGGGGGAAATCTTTTGACAATTGCGATTAAGAGATTTCCTACACAGCTAATGAATGCTCTCAAACATTACACACAGTTGTCACAAACTCTCTATTTCTCTCTTCTCTTGCAGAATTTGTATCGCTGGGCTGGTGTGAATGCTCTGCCCACTGGCTACAGCCTTCCCACGGATACCCCCAGCTTTCAGCATGCTAAACAAGTCCAGCACATCGGCAGTGATGTAAGTAAATGTACAAGTTGCACAGGAGTATTTGATGTCCATCCTGTATGAGCACACAGCTCTTTGAGAGAGTTATTTCTCAGATACGAGATTGCTTGTCAGAGAGCAACAAGAGCGGGGTAGTTCCATGTGGATGCCTGAGCCAGGAACTGAGGAGACCATGAGATAGGCAGTGGTCCATCATCCAGGGTGAAGTCCCACGAACCTGAATGGCATGGGCAGAGCAGGGGCTGATAACAGCTTGTGTCAGCAGTCACAGACAAGGTGAGAAACCAGGGCCAAGGTCCAGCCAGGGGGGTCCAGGCAGGAGCTGTAGGAAACAGAGAGATTGGAGACAAGCTACCTACAACATAGGTCCCAGATAAATCCAGGAGACAGGGCTAGAGACAAGTTACCAATGATATAGGACCAGTGTCCATCCAGGAAACAAGGGCGGAGAGAGGGCTGAAGACAGCTGCACTTACAGCATAACGCAGGCAAGGCCTGACATCCCAGATGTGGCTGGTCAGGGCAATTAGAACTTATTAGCACACGCAAGCCCAAACATTGATAATGTTTGCCTTAGCAGAATGTGAATGTCACTAAACCCCATAATTTTCTGAGGCAATTACTATCAAAATATAAATTTCCTCAGGCGGATGTGAATACCTTATTAGATGCAAGAGAAATTGAAAATGTTATTAATCTTGGGCCACATCATAAAGGTAAAAATAAAAATGATGTGTAGTGTCTTTAACTCCCATATAGCTGTAGTTTGTCTCTAAAAACCTGGCTCTTTATACTGCATAAATTACTATCAACACTGCTGTGTAAGTAGAATCACAATCAAATTTAATTTCTGTATGGGTTTGTTCCTTTTTCCACTTTGTAGCTGAAATATAAAGAAGCTTATGAACACATGAAAGCTAAAGGCTATACTCTGGGACCTAAAGATGTTGGGTTTGAAAATGTGAAGAAAGTTAATCAAGTCATTAATGAGGTACAGTAAATATATGTATTTGCTTTCAATTGTATCTGTAGTGCCCAAAATATGAATGATGAGAGTACGTTGACGGTGAAGGTTGTGGGTTCCCCGTTCTTTGAGGCTTCTAAGAGCAGTTTAGACAAATATCCATCAAGAATGGCAAGGGATCATTGACCCAGGCTTGGAGTTGGGCTGTATGGCTTTTTAAGTTTCTTGATAACTCTAACTTTCTGTAATCCTGTAAAAGTGTTACCATAATGTAAAATCAATTGCAGCCTAATTTTATTAACTGATCTGCTGATACTTGATTAAAATTGCATAGAAATTATTGTATCTGTGTGACATTGGATCTCGATAGTTTTAGGTTTTAAATATATGTACTCACTTCTTTGATCATTGCCTTTAGTAGGATGAAAATTAAACATACAGATTTACATATTTGTAGGATTAGAGTCTCATATTCACCCTGTATTAGAGATACTGCTGTCAAAAACAATTGTGGAAAATCTTTGCCTGATTAGAAAATAGTATGCTTGCTCCCTTTTCTCTTGTAGTTATGCAATACCTAGCAAAATACTGGTCTTAAAAGAGAAGTACTTACACTCTGCCAAGCTGCTTCCCATTTTAAGTTTTTAACGTGTAGAATGCTGTCTCCTTTGGTACAGAGGTTGTATCGGGCAACATACCACAAGTACAAGGACAAGATTCATACCACTCCGGACACACCAGAGATCCGTCAAGTCAGAGCGACACAGGAAGCTGTCAGTGATGTATGTGTCTTCCTAACATAAAAACCAGAAGAGATTTAGAATATTCAGCATGACCAAACATGTGAAATGCTGTTTTTCCTTTGTCTTTCAGCTGATCTACAAGTCAGATTTCTTTAAGATGCAGGGGCACTTGATTTCCTTGCCATACACTCCTCAGGTGTTGCACTGCCGCTATGTTGGGGACATCACAAGTGATGTAAGCAACTTCTGTTAAGATACCTGTTAATTGAATACAGCAGGCCTAGTAATTTTATACTGAAAGTGGAATTTGGCTTCTATCACTTGCATTCTAGTCTGTAATAGATAAATGCTTTGTAACTGTGTTTAGGGACTGATTAGTGAAATTATCCCAAAAGTTAACTTTTGAGTTTCCTTTTTCTGATTGCCTCATAGAATAAATACAAAGAGGATCTGAAGTGGTTGAAGGGCTTGGGTTGTTTCCTGTATGATACTCCTGATATGGTCCGTGCTCGTCATCTGCGTAAGCTTTGGGTAAGATTTTTCTTCTGAGAACCATTTATAATAGTAATTGATTTATTTACGTGCATGCTGTGTGCTTCCAGAAGTCAAGTACATGAAAATGAGTAAAGATTTATGACAGAATTTCTTGCCGTGCAGCTAGTTACTTGTTTCAAAGCACTGTTCGGTTACACCGTAAAATTTTCCTTACTACTAAGAGTAATAGAAGCTTCCTAAGTAATACTGCTTTTCTTTTTACAGTCTAATTATATATACACTGATACTGCAAAGAAGATGTGGGCTAAATGCAATTTGGTATTGGATACTCCTGGATACAGAGCAGTTCAGGAACTAAAAACCCATTTGAGTGAAGTAAGTTCTATATTATTTTTGCACGTCTTTGTTAGCTATAATTAAGCTCAGATGGTCTCACTGAAATGCATGAGATGTTATAATTGCAGAACTGTTCAGCTGCTGAATGAACATATGTAACAGAAGAAATAATTCATGGACCTGTTTTTTTCCAGCTGGTTTACAGAGCTGCAGGCAAGGAGCTGAAGACAAAATATACTTCCGTCCTTGACACACCTGACTTTTTAAGAGCCAAGGAAGGACAAAAAATACAGAGCCAGGTGATCAAAAACAATCAGGGGATCTCTCTTAATATACTCTTAAAGTACAACAAAATCTCTCCAGGCCATTTCAAAGCAATGTAGAATTTCTAGATAGGATGTTTAAAATGACTGTTGCTCATTTTTAAGTGACTATGAATTTTCATGTTGACTGTGTCTCTGTAATGGATGTGTTCAGCTTTGTCCATCTGAAACAGAGCATTGAACTCTGGTACAGTTCCACTCAAATTTTCTAAAAGTCTTCATCAGAGGAATTTATACTTTTATTCATCATCATTTCTTTATTCATATAGTAGTTCAATATCTGAGTTATTAGCTACAGATTTTGTGGAATTTTTAAATCTGCGGAAGAAAATGAAGATGCTCACCAGAGAAAAACAGACCTTATGGATGCCTTTGTCTAAAGCTAGGTCTGAGTGTAGGGCAGAGCGGTCATTAATGTCACATGCGTTTGACTTCTTGGTTTGAGAGCATGCTACTGGCAGTTGCGGGATATCGAGTACTGAGTGAGAAAGATAGTATGAGAACTGAGATAGTATGGAAGAAGAAGGGGCACCTTATTTTTTTCTGGGGTAAATTGTATGTTATGTATGCATTGTGAATTTACAGACATTTTTCAGAGCGATAAAGTAGGTCTTACTTGAAATGGATGTTTTTAAATTCTTTTCTTCTTACTGCAGTACTTGTATGTGGAACTTGCCACAAAAGAGAGACCCCATCATCATGCTGGTAGTCAGACTCCAGCCTTTACACATGCAAGGCATGTAAAGGACATGGTCAGTGAGGTAAGATATTTGGGGTTTTTTGTTTGGTACCACCATGCTGAACTGTGTAGAAGTTTTATTTCTAATTTTTACTGATAGTTTCAAGGCTCAAATCTGTTTACACTTCATTTAGTTGTCTGTCTGTTATGCGTAAGTTCCACATTTTCTGTATAAGTTGCGGTAAAAGAGTAAGTACACTTTTAAAATATGTTTTAGTATTTCATGAGATAGCTATTTCTAAGTGTCTGTTTCCAGAAGCTGAGGTACACTGGTTGCAAGACCAGGAAGACCTAGAAAGAGCTGAGCATCTGAGCTTGTTTCCTAGAGCTTTGACAGAAGCACTTTGCAAGAATGACGTTATGCACTTGGTGTAGCACCCCTGATTGTTAACGTAATGCCAGATTAGCAAATGCTTCTAAGATTAAAGATATAACTTTTCCTTTTTGCTGTCTCTCTTAGAAAAAGTATAAAACCCAGTATGAGAAGATGAAAGACAAATACACTCCTGTCCCTGATACACCGGTCTTGATCAGAGCCAAGAGAGCCTACCTGAATGCCAGTGATGTATGTAGTCCATGAACACTTTCGCTGCTGCTTTTTCTTGCTTTCTTTGTGAAAAGAACAGAAAAAGGATCAATGGGGAACAAGCATGCAAAGCAGAGAGTATCTCAGCGTGGGTCATAAACTAGGTCACTCCATTTGCATGTACAATTCCATTTGCTATTACAGAGATTGTTGAGTTTTCACTTGATGTCACTGTAGTGCTTTTTTCATTTATTATAATTAATTTTCATTTTCTGTTGTGCTGAAGCGTGGTCTTACAACAAAGAAAACAATAGACTTGAAGCAATTTGCTTACACGTGAAATCTCCGAATAGTGCAGTGATATGATTGATGCTGGAGCTAGGATAGAATACCTTTTATCAGAAATTTTCATCTCAGTTTTGTGTTAGAAGTAAACTCGCATGTCACTGAGAATGTGCTCAATTCTTAATTTAGAAGAAGATTAGAGAGAAAAATTATCTGAGCTGCTGCACATAAGGTTATTAAGGTGAAATTGATTTTTCCTTCAAGGACAGAATAGTGATTTGTGATCTAAGACAGTGGCTAAGAGCACTCTACTCATTCATGAGACTTTACATCCCAGTTCTTTTGCACATCTGAATTTCTTCTGACAAAGTCTTTCTGCAAAGACTGGAATGGTCTTCCTGCTTTCTTCTAGATCAGGACATGGAAGAAGGGATTAGTAGGATTTTTATGCCCCAAGTGTCACTTTTGCTGTTCTAAAGAGTAATCCTGTGATTCATGGATGTTCTTTTCTCAGTCTTCAGTCTGAAAGTGAATAGGATGAGATGTGGCTTTAGATGTACCAGCTCCTTTTCTCTCTAATTTTCACCATAAGTCTCAGTCAAATTACAATTGATTGTAGGCAATTGCAGCTTCTTAGAATACCTCAGGGCTTAAATTAGGATGTTGGACCATAACATATCCCTGCATGTCATTCCTAAGAGGTAGGAAATTTAACTAAAGCAATTCCTGACAGATTTTTCTTTTATACGGTATTTTTCTTACCAGTTGCGCTACAAAGAAACCTTTGAGAATGCCAAGGGCAAGTACCACACAGTGAAAGATGCTTTGGATATTGTCTATCATCGAAAGGTCACCGATGATATTAGCAGTGTATGTATACAACATTTTCATTCCTAATTAGTGTTTGTCATTTAATAACCTAGAATATGCCATTTATGCTATCATTCTATTTAAGTGTATCAAATAATTAGAAACATATGATCAGCACTGTTAATATTCTTCCCTTCTCTGAAATACTATACACTTGGTTGCCTTTGATGCTACAAAAGTGAAAGCAAGTTAATCTCATTTCCACGGGTTTAGTTCTGATGTTTCAGAAAAAGGAATGTCTCAAAACTGTATGGTCTAGAGTATTCTCAAATTGTTTTAATTCATTCTGCAATTTTCTTTGTAGGTGAAATACAAGGAAAATTATATGAGTCAGCTGGGAATCTGGAGATCAATCCCAGACCGTCCGGAGCATTTCCATCATCGTGCAGTCACGGATGCTATTAGTGATGTGAGTTCAAATAGTACCTGGATGTGAGAGGCTGAAAGTTGTAAGTAGGTTTCCAGAATGAAAACTGAGCCTTATTTATTGAGAAAGAGAAGGCACCTGAAATTTTTGAAGCTATTTACACTTTTACCCGGCACATCTGTGAAATGACAGGGCAAATCAGATGGCTAAAGTTGCGACCCAGCTCCTTTGGAAATTAACGGAACAGTCTTAATGCATTTCAATTGCATTTGCTTAGATTTGTTTCTTAACCCTTTAACAACCTTTAATTGTACATATCCATACATATACAAAATAACCCCTTAATTGTACAAGAATAAATGTTTTTTAATTCACACAGGGACTCCAATAGCTAATGATAAATTAGATATGGGAATAATCTGAGTTCATTGGAAAAGTATGAGTAACTGTAACTTACCACTTGGTGCTGCTTAAAACTGAATCCTTTTACTTCTTTTCTAAAGGTTAAATACAAGGAAGACTTGACATGGCTCAGGGGCACTGGCTGTTATGCATGGGATACTCCAAGTTTTGCTCTGGCAGAAAAGAATAAGGTGCTCTACAGCGGGGTAAGTAAAACAGTTTTAATTGTTGCTAAATGTTTTTTTGACGCTTGCTTGTGTTGTAAATAAATTTTTCACAGGAGAATTCAGTTTTGACTTAGACATTGATATGAATGACTCACGGTAGAATTTAATATATAGCATCTAAAATTTCAATTCTTACTAAAAAAGAAAACACAGGCAAAATGATCTTTTACTTATCCCCTCTGTTCTTTGCAAAGCTGTCAGCTCCATAGTACTTTTCCTAGTGATTCTAACTCTAGCTTTAAAATTATGAAGATTTGAAATTTCCATTCCTTTCTTGATGTGGTAGATCCACCCTGCAAACTACTGTGTTTACAACTCTTTTTTCTTTATAAATATGTCAAATGCACATATGTAATAATTCTACCATGGTTTTGCTGCAGATTATTTCTAAAATCAGATGTTTTCATTGCCTTACCCTTCTTTGGATTAACATTGGAAAATTTTTTTGTGTGTTTGTGTTTTTCTTAGTGTAAATACAAGGAGATATTTGAGAAGACTAAGTCTCATTTTAAGTATGTAGCTGACTCTCCAATTAACCAGCATTTTAAATATGCAACTCAGTTGATGGATGGGGTAAGTGTTAAAGATTTCTGTAGAGCCTCATACTGAAGTAGTAAGTGCGTATATGTTAATACTGATTTGAAGGCTGATCTTCCTTATGAAATCAAAATATATTTACGCTTAAAGGTGTCTTAAGGTCAGACTAAAATCATGAAGGACAAGATTGTTCTTATGGTCTACCTGAGTATTAGGACAGGGCAGGTTTACAGTAACTAAAATGTGAAATCCTGACCCCTGTTCCATTACTTTGTCATTGCAAAGAAACTTCTTTGCTGACTGGTAAATAAATGCTGACTTAAATAATGCTGCTTACTTAGTAACACTGATTGTCATGTGACAAAAGTAGAAAGAATCACAAATGCTTTCCTCAAGCATTGAAAAAAAAGGTCATCAGTGTTAGAAAGATAATATTATGTCTGAAGTTAGCATAGCTCTGCTTCATTTCAGATATTTTGCCTTGAATTCTCCCACTCTACTGCTTACATTTTCTTTTCTCCTACAGTGCTAAAGAAACAATAAACACAATGTAGTAGCAAAGGGGACTGATGGATGCCCCCGGGTTTAAGATTAAAATCACCAATGGAGTTTGGTGATTGGAGTTTGTCACAAGACAAAGCCCATTGAAAAGCAGTGGTGCCAGGTGAATTCTCATCAGTTTAGAGTTGGCGTGCCACACCAGACTCTGCTGCCTTTCTTTATAGCAGCATATATTTAGGCTCTCACATCTTGGTATTTTACTCCTGTTCATCAGACGTTATGCTCAATTGTTTACCTGTCAGTAAACATATTACAGTATTATCTGTCCTAGGTAAGAAAAACTGTTTCACAACAGGTACCGTTCCAGTACCATTGCTATCATTTCGTGCTCAATTTGATAAGGAGCGAACCACAATTCGTTACAGAAGATTGTTAGTATTCAGTCTTCTTATTGTTTGGTAGAGCAAATAAGGAAAAATCTTATATGAGAAATATAAATGGGTAAAATTTTAGCAACGAGAGCTCCATACATTGAAATGAACTTGCCAAAATGTCTGCTGTTACAGAAATGCTGGTTTTTATTATGAGGGATAAAAGTTTTTGCCTAGAAAATGTCTGATGATAATATAACCTTGTGTTTTACCTTTGCATTTCATTGTGCTCTCTTTGTACTCAAACCAAGAACCTAGTTCCATACAGAGTTGCTTCTGCAGTTATTTTTCATGAAGGAAGTCAGTCATGGAGTGGCTTATTGAAGAGTGGCAGAGACAGAATATAGACATCCTTAAATTGTGGATTAGGCCTTCCAGGGGAACTGTAGAAATGCATATGTGATTTGGAAGTATTTTCTCGCTGTGGGTTTTTTTTTTTTTTAATATATTTTTCTCTTTTGGGTCTGAACTTCAATCCTGGCCTTTAAATAGTTCATGTAAAGAGGTTTCGGTGGTTAGAACTATGATCTCTCTGTGTCTTCACTCTCTTTTAATTTGTTACACTGTATTATGCCATTCTGAGCAGAAGTTATATAAAGCTGCCTATGAGAAGCTCAAAGATAGGTACAGCGTTATTGTGGATGATCCCAGGAACCTCCTGGCCAAGTGGGGGACTACACTGAGCAGTCAGGTACCGTAGGAGCACGAGCTGGTGCTGCCAGAAAGTGCCTGGTTCACTCCCAGCTACTCCATCTGTGTGACGTGTCTCTAGCTAGCGGTGTCACGGGTTTCACCTGTGATGGTGTGATGTTTTAGTTCAGTTCATCAGCCAGTCTCTGTTTTGCCACTCAAAAAGAATTATTACTTTTTGAGTGAGCTAATCTCTACTGTATGTACTTTCATATATTGTGCATCAATTGACATCAGAAATCCAATGTCTCTTGAAGTCATTGGAGAGGTTTTAAAAAAATGCATGTTGTATCATGCACTTCTTTTATAACCTCTCTTTTAATGACCTTTACAAACATTATCTTCTCACTTATTACTCAAGCAACAGTAACATATTTGGCTTTTAAGTGCCTCACCTTGGTCTATAATTTACTTTTTTCTCCCAAAAAAATATTTTCACAATTTCCTTAATTGGATTGTATGTAAATCTTTTAATATATACTCTTCACATTCTTAGTTATATAGATGTAAGTTGTATGCACATCTGAATGAATACATATGGTACCTTGCCTAAATCTCTCCACTCTCAAAGTGCCTGGGATCTAGAGCTGTGTTGTTGTTTATGGTGTTCATAAGTCTCTTCTGTGCTTCGTTGCCATTTGCATGAACAGAGACAATATAAATCCCTTGCCAAGATGCTCCTGCAACAAGGATGTAATGAAATTCTGAGGCCAGATATGCTGACAGCACTCTACAACACATACTTATGGAGCCAGGTAATACAAAGAACTGCTGCTGTAGGAGACATTATAGATACAAATATATATATATATATACAAATTAGCTGCTTGGACTTCTAATATTTAATGCTTGGGAGGTCTATAAATTTCTACGGATATCAGACTCCAGAGTTTTGTTGAGGTACTTAGTGCTGGCTGTGGTAGAAAATTTTTGAAAAAACAATATATGAAACAATATTTACTGTAACTTGGGCTTCACTCAGCTTAGGCTGATTTTGACTCCATTTTCTCCTTTCGTTATAAATAGTTGTTATATTTACTTCCATATAATGTTTCATATATTTAGGTGAAGAACAATTTTCCATACATTTGAGATACTTGGTGTTAACTATTCCTGATATTTTCCTAACCAAATTCTCATTCTGACACCATTTCTTGGACTGATCACCTCTCATAACACAAGTTCCTTAATTCAGTATGAAAGTGATCAAGTAATTTGGCGAGTAGATTACAACATTCATCTACCACTATCTGAGAACGGTGTCAGATAGTGTGCCTAGAACAAAGTCATGTGTCTCTTCTGAGTGCTTTTAGAAAAGGTATAGGTGCACAGGTCTGTAGTAAATCATGTTTTCATCACTTACTTTCTCTACGTTCTGCTTTTAAGCAAGGCTAGCAAAGCAGTCCCCATGCAGTCACATAATACAATTTATTATTATTTTGCCAATTCTAATAAGAATCAGAAAGTAGAGAGTGAGTATATGATTCTTCTGGGTTTTTTCCTACAAAGCGAAGAGCCTAACATATTTATATTTCTCTTTTCAATGGTAAAAATGATTCCTGACTGTGCCAGGTGCAAGTGGCATCTAACATTTAAATTATAAACTGAAAATGCAACAGTAAAAAACAAGAGGGAAAACAAGAAAGGGGGAGGGCTGTTCTTTGTAAGCACAGTTAAAAAAATTCTTCGGTAATAAGGTACTGAAGATCTTTACTAGACATTTTTGATCAGTTTATCCATGGATTTCTGTTATCTCATTAAATACTCCTTGCAGGTATGTTTGAGTATGTTTCAATTAAAAAACCCAGCACTCTGCCTGAACTGCATGTTCATCTGAGTTGACTTCATGTTACGAGTTGTTATTTGTGTATAGTTTTTTATATTTTGTCTGTCATAGTCCTGTTTCAAAAGCATGGGTTTATATTCTGATGCGAGTTGAAGCATGAAAGTTCTTTTTTTAAAAATGCCTTCTAACCTCTTCCACTTGTCCTCAGGCTGGCTACAGTGAATTACCATTCTTGATGTACAATCTGTTTTCACTGAATTCTGTGAAAACAGGTTTACAGTCCTGAGTAGGGCAAGATGATCTTTAAGAAAGAAATTATCAAGATACAAATTCTGATACCAAAGCCTTTAAAATTACCTGGCATTGTGATATATTCAGTGGATGTTTTTTCTTCTACTGTGTAAGATGTTTTATATTTGTCTTGATTTGACAGATATTTAAAAATGAGCTGTTGTCCAGTTACGAATTTTAAAGGTCACTAATTTACCAAGGCTGCTTTTTTAGCTCAGCCTTGGAGATTTAGGATAGAAGTGAAGCTTTTACACTCAGTGAAATAAACGCAAAAGTAATCACGCAAATAGATGGGTGGCCTCTTAGGCAAATCAAAGCTTTGAAAAGTTTAGCTCATTGTGCATGATCAGCTTTCATTGGCTTTAGTGGAAGGATTTTGCAATTTTATGTGTGAATATAAGCGTATCTCCTGAAGATGTTTTGTCTTGGTTCATGTGGTTAACATACGCTCTTTCCCAATCACCAGGTTGAATACAAAAAGGACTATGAAAAGAAGAAAGACAAATATACTACAGTTGTGGATACTCCAGAGCACTTAAGGACTACAAAAGTCAACAAACAGATTAGTGATGTAAGTGTGGTCCCTTTCGAGCCTTCCTCCTCCTTCTCTCAGTTCTCACCTTTGAAGTGTGATAATTAAGAACATGGCATTTTCAATGTTTGTCATCTTGTGTTTTTTTCAATTGACACCAATGATGTTGAGAAATAATATAATTATAATTTTTTGTCTTCAGATTATTTACAAGTTGGAATATAACAAAGCGAAGCCTAAGGGCTATACTACAATCCACGATACACCTATGTTATTGCATGTGCGCAAGGTCAAGGACAGAATAAGCGATGTAAGTAAATTATCCTTGGTTTTTTTACTTTTTACTTCTTAAAACTTTTACCAAGTTTTATTGATATAATTTCTTTTTCTTCTGTTAAAATTTTATCGTGACAGGAGCAATTTTTTAATATTATGTTTTTCCTATTTTGATGCATTTCTTGTTGATGATGATATT
This sequence comes from Rhinoptilus africanus, assembly GCA_013400135.1. Classification (NCBI taxonomy): domain Eukaryota; kingdom Metazoa; phylum Chordata; class Aves; order Charadriiformes; family Glareolidae; genus Rhinoptilus; species Rhinoptilus africanus. The sequence continues at coordinate 37,886 of VXBO01005468.1, forward strand.
ATTTCTGTAAACATTTTTTATGTTTGTCTTTCTTTAGCTGAAATATAAAGAACTGTATGAGAGGAATAAATCTAACTGCAATGTTGTAGCAGATTCAGTTCACATTAAGACTCCAAGGCATGCTTACAAGCTAAACAGCAACGTGAGTTCAGTACTTTAATTTTATTACGGGTTTGGGACTGGCAATGGAGGCCACGAGAACTATTTTGAGTTCCATTGAAATTCGTTGAGCTTGGACATGCTTGAATAAAAGCATGCTGCTTGAATAAAATATATGTTAATTTATTTCATACTAAAGTGCTCACTCTTGCAAGTTGTCCTTGAGGTCACTTGAGGTTCCTTGGATGTCACACATCTACTGTTCTTCTAGTCCCCCTCTGTTTTCCTGACAGAGACATATATGTCCCAGAAATTCTCTGTGATGATGTTCTTGTAGGCAAAGTAAGAGCTTCATGGGAAGCTCTGCTATTATTGGTAGCCCAACAGTCACTTCAATTGGCAAGGAACTGAAAGCACTTACCTTCTTCAAAGTCATGCCATCTTTTCAGTCATTTATGTTCCTTTTTCCACCTAGCAGTGGAAAAACTAGAGTGAATGAACTCCCACTGGATTGTACGTGATTCAGAGGAAAGCCCTGCTCTGATGTAGAGGCACTTTCTTACCTCTTCTCTCCTTAATTGGTTCAGATCAAAAGAGAACTTGCATCTGTTTGAATGCCATGTAAAGTACACAACTTCCAAATACTTAATTTTTTTCTTGTTGTTTTACTATAAACAGCTGGATTATAAGAAGAAATATGAAGCAGCCAAGGCTCATTGGCACTGGATTGCTGATAGACCTGACTTTGTTCAAGCAGCCAAGTCATCTCTGCAGCAGAGCGATGTAAGAAAATCAGAAAAACCGAATATTCCCTTTGCCTCCATCTCTCATGTTCAGGATAGAAAAAAAAATTGTAGAAGATTTGAGACTCTCTTCTTTTATCTTGCATTTTTTCTTCTTGCAGTATGAATACAAACTGGACCGGGAATTCCTAAAGGGATGCAAACTTTCTGTCACAGATGATAAAAACACAGTATTGGCCTTAAATAATGCCATCTTGGCGAGTGATGTAAGTACTTGAAGACTCATTGGTTTTGTTCTGCTAGAACTTTACTCACTACATAAACTACTTTATTGGAAGAATATATTCCAATTTGGAAATAAAATTGCAAGTGAGAGCTATAGGAACATATAAACTAGAATGAATTATCTTGGAAAAATCAAAATGTGGGATTTTCTGCACACTTTAGCACTAACAATCAGACACAACTATAGTAATTTCTTTTTAAATTGCCACAAGACAAGATACACATTGCTTAAAATGGTATCTTTTCTTCCTGCTAGATAAAATACAAAGAGAAGCACAACAAAGCTCGGGGAACGTACCATGTTGTTCCGGATACACCTCAGATCCTCCTGGCTAAGAATGTTAGCTCTCTTGTATCTGAGGTAAAACATCGGACAGTAACTTATTATTTTTAAGTACATACTTTTAATACGGGGGGGAATCATAGAATGGGGCATGGACCTTGCATTGCTGTTTCTTACCAATTTTATTCTGTGCTTTCAGAATAAATACAAAGAACATAGCAAGAAGCAGCTTCCGCATGGGTCTTACACAACCCTACCGGAGACACGAGACACAGCTCATGTGAAAGAGGTGACCAAGAATGTCAGTGAGGTAAGTAACCGGTATGATAACGATTTATGGTGAGATTATTCCCTGCTGCCTGTAATTGATTAGGCTGTTGCACGTTTTAGTACACACGCAACACATGTAGAGTCTCATCATAAAATGCCCAAGGAGTCAGAAAAGATTAATTCCTACCAGAATGAGACTTTAACAAAGAGCTAAACATGTTTTATTGAGAATCTGTTGAAATACTCTGGAGAAAAGTGAGTAGAGAAAAGGCTGGAGTGCCCTTAATTCAGATTTTATTTTTCACAGAACAGTTTAAACACAAATCATTATCTCCAAATAACAAGCTTTTGTAATCTAATGTGCAAATGATGATAGACAAGCTGGGGACCATACATGATGAGACTGAATAGACTGCATTTTATCTATCTTAACTGTTTCAGTGGGCTTATTTACAATTTTTGGTAGCATTTACTCCACGTGAAATTAAAAATAACACATGGCCCTTTTTACTCTTAACAGACAAACTATAAAAAGAAGTTTGTGAAGGAGAAAGGCAAGTCTGATTATTCTGTCATGCTGGAGCCTCCCGAAGTGAAACATGCCATGGAAGTTGCTAAAAAACAGAGTACAGTAAGTTTGGCTTGTGTTTTCATGAATTAAGTAGCTTCTGTAAGCAAAATCAATCACAGTCAGCTGATGAAACCAAAAGTTCAGATACTTCTGGATTTCCTCACAGCCTCAGTGGTCAGGTATAGTTCTGAAAGATAGAGCTGCAAATATTTACAAATGGAACATTACACTGAAATTAAGGATTTCTTTGAAAATCATATTTCTGTTTAGTCATATGGTAAGATTCAAAGTTGTCTAATGCAAATCACACAATCATTTTTTTCATTCCTTCAAATGCAGACAGAATTGCACATTGGCATTTCTTCATGTGTAGACATCTTGCAAAAACAGATTCCCAAATCGAATCCTTGTGAAATCATATTTTACAAAAATCTCAGGCACTTTCCCAACATTGCTGTGACCTTATTAGGTATATTCCTCATGTACACACCTCAGTAATTTTCTTTCCTGTGTCTGTCATGACGGATTAGATTGAATACAAGAAAGATGCCAAGTCAAAGCTCCACTACACACCTATAGCGGATCGACCAGATATTAAGAAAGCAACTCAGGCTGCTAAGTTAATTAGTGATGTAAGTAATTTTTAAATCTTGTGTATAAATCTTTATAATTAATTTTACTGTTAAAAACACTGACAGTAAAATAATTAAAAGGGAGTGTCATCGCTACTAAACTATATATTTTTTTCTTTGTTAGATTGAATATAAAAAGCGTGGAGAAGCTGGTATTGGTGTAACCATGCTGGGACGTCCAGATATTGAGCTGGCAAAGGAAGTGTCCAAGCTAACTAGCCAGGTAATAATGAAAAGTTTGTGCAACTTTGAAGCAGTAAGAGAAATCAGACATGATATTAATGTATAGAATAATACTAATATTATAACTGAAATTATTTCTAGATTGGGGGATAAGGGAATATTTTAAAGGGGAGATTTTAAAGGGAATGTGTTAAAGTAAAAATTTAATCCCAATGCAAGGTATTTCTTTGTTAAATATTGAATTGAGAGACGGGTTCTGCTTACAGTGATGTCAGGTGTGATTCACCACTTAGTCGTTTATAGCCGTGTGATGCGTACAAGACTGGTCAAGTCACTTTCCCACAGACTGGGCTGGCAGACAGTTGTGCCCAGGTGCTGGTTTCAGGGGCAACAGAAGTGACCCCTCTGTACCGGCTGGAGAGAGGATTTGTGGAAGTGGGGACATTTAGTTCCTCTGCATTTTAGTTGTGTTCTTTTCTAATACTCACTTTCTTTGAATCCTTCTGCCATCTCTAAAATCTTTTTATATTTCTGTGTTCTTAAAAATGTCATTTATAATTCTACAAAGTCCAATTTCCAATTTTTATGGAATATGGAAAGTTAAAACATAAAAGTATGCAGGTACCTGAATATCTTTGTCGCTTACAAATTTATATATTCTGTTAACACTGAAAACAGTTGGTGTGCAGAGAATTAAACTGGTCTCCTTATAAGAGGCTGTTGGTTCACAGTGGCCTAATTGGGTAAATCTGTATGTCCTAAAGATTAAAACTGACAACAATTATTACCTCTGCAAGCAAGCTGATGGTTTTCAGAAAAGGATTGCCTAAAAATAAAGGATTGTTGGAATTAGAAATAATTATTTTTAAAAGCCTAGAAATTCTAGTAGCTGTCTTGGTGAAGTGGACACAAATAGATTGCTTATTCACTTGCGTGGTGTATTTTGAAGAAATTAAAATAGACACTTGCATGCGAACGGAATTCTCTTGCATTAAAGATTTTTAATAACTTTTCTGCAGACTTACTAAATGTCAGTAATGGAGGTGTTGAATCTCCTTAAAATAATGCCATGAGAATATCTTTTAAATACTAAGGCTGAAGTGTCAGCCATGTTCTCTTTTTTTAACCTTTTCTGGGTATTGGCTTTAAAAGCAGCAGCCTTTTACCGATCTCTTATCATCCATCCCTTATGAGATGGACACTCAGTTTCTTTCAACCATTTTCTTTCTACTTTGTGCCTTTAAAAGAATCTTCTATTTTGAAGGTAATATGCTATATTAATAGAAGCTTGCTTTCTTTAATACAATGGTCAAGTTCTCCGGCCAGTCTGAAGCATATGCTCTCTATTTTCTGTAATAATTTTTTCCACCAGGACCTCAGTTCAACTTGGTTCTCTCTCACCCGTTCATGCTTTAGTCCTGTAATTGTTTGAATTTCTGATCTTGCTTTCTTGCTACGCATTATAGGCAGAATACCTCAAACGGCATATGAGAGGGCATGGAGCTGCATCTTATGATACACCATGGATGAGAACCTTTAAGAAAGCTAATATGCTAAGTAGTCATGTAAGATAATTTTAAGTGACACATCTGGGAATGCCATTGTTGTGCATCTGTCTCTTGCTTGCATATATCCTATGATTCCAAGCTGTTAAAGGGTTTATGATACACCAGTTGCACTGGTGTTATGTCAAAGGTCTTGAATGTGGCAAAATTTGTGAGACTGCTCATTTAGATGTGACCTCCTTTTTTTCCTCTGGAAAGGCAGTGCACAGGAATTCTGTGGGTGGGGAATCTGTCCATTTCAGCAACACCACATGAAATGGTACTGTGCCCTTCACAATGGTTTTGGAGCTTCCAGTGTTTTTAATGGAAGTTTACGATGCATTCATGCAATGTGAAAACTCACCTTTTTCATCCCAAAACCTAAAACCAGACATATAAGCTTGAGCTGGTTTTTGTGAAACTGTGCAAAAAATGGAAATATGTGTGTATGACAACCCAAACAATGGTGCTGGTAATTTTTAGTGAACAGTCATACATGCATTCCATTCACACTAGAGCTTCCTTTTAACTATTCAAACTTCAATTTAAACTTCTGTTTAAACTTCATTTAAACTTTTTTCACAGTCTTATATTTTCTGGGCATACGGAAGCATAGCGTGTGACGGAATCAGCCCCCGAGCCTCTGAGAAGTGTACCCTGTAGTGATTGGAGGGCAGGTAGTTTCTTATATTTCTTGACAATTCAAAACCTTTGGAAAATAGAAAAACAATGGCTGCATAGCAGTTTTTGAAGTGGCAGCAGACAAATTTGTGCTATTTAAGTTTTTTATATGTATTTCCAAATGAAAAAAAGGGGGACTATGGTTTTTCCACGTCTAGGCATGACTGCTGCATGTAACTATTGCATGTTTCGCTATCAGCCATCGGCCTTGTCAGGAAAGCCAAGAATCTTTTCAGAAGAACCAAGGATTCTTAAACTGAACAACTGAACTACAAGGAAAAGAGGAATTGCATTCAGTGATGAGGTCCTCCTTTTCCATGCTTTTTCTCCAGTGTTAGACAGTTCTCTTGGTCTTATAAACATGGTTTGAATGAGATTAATTTGGTCCTGAGAGAAAGTTAACTATTGTAGAGGCAATAAGGGAGCAAAAAATAATTGGCATAACCTTTAACTTTTTTTTTTCCATAGGCATTTCTTCACATAAACTTCTCCTTTATAAAGCATTATGTCCAGTTTTTTATCCACTTGCCTTTTTTCGGCTGTATTTCATCTTCCTGTCTGACATGCTTGCTTTTAAGTTTGCATAGATCTTCCAGTAACATTTCTTCTGGGCTTAAAAGTGAACTCTTTGGCATGATGGTCTGATCTTCATCATATATTGCGTAGCTTGCGAAATTTCACAGGTTCTAATATACTTCTGCTTGATTTTAATTATTGTGAGGTTAGAACCAATACTGATTCCTTTTTGTCAAAAATGTTAATATTCCTTGTTTTCTTATGGCAGCTGTATAATTTGTGGATTTGCCTGTTTCACTGTGTGTTTTAGCTGAATGTTGCCATAATTTGCAAAGCAAAAGAGCAACCGTGGTATCCGGCATGAACCATATGGTGCTGTATGGACAAGAATATGACAGTGAATTCAAATCTAAAATGTGATTGTGGAATGTGATTTAATTCTGCATTCAGTCATCTTTCTTCTTTTACTAATATAAAATTATCTGTTTACATTTCTGTAATTGTCATTAAAAAAAAACCCCGTAGCATGAGTCAGACATTCCTCAACTTAGTTATCAAGTTCTTCAGTATTTTATTTCTTTCATTTGAATTTTCACATAAATATTGCTTGGGGGATTGGCGTTTTTTTTCTGAAGAACCATTACTCCTTTTACTTCACCAGCCTTCACAGTCTTATATTTTCTGCATTTTTTTTTCTAAGTATTATCTTGGTCCTGAACAAGAGCAAATTCTTTCAGAAAGACTGATGACAGTTGTTCGGTTCTTGTCTTTAGACAAGGGAGGGGAGTTGCTAGCTTATTTCCTATAAAGTATCTCCAAGGAAATGTGGAGTGGTAAACAGATGGAAATGTTGCCTCACTTGTTTCTGGACCTGGTAGAATACTACTAGAAGAAAGATATGACAAATCCTTAGAATTTTTCTACTGATGTTTACTCTAATGGTGATAAGCATACGTGCTAACTGTGGGATCCATTTAGATAAGCCACAACTTAATCTTTAATACTTGGAATACTTGCAGTCTTCAGTAACTCTTCTGAAACAATTTTATGCAAAGTAATAAAACCAGAATATTCCTACTTGAACTGTCCCTTTTGTAAGTTTACAAGAAATAATGAGGAATCAGCCTTTAGCTGCACCTGCAGCAGTGGGATGGGACAAGTCACGATGGAAGAAGGGCTTGCCCTCATTTAAGTCATTAGCAAAACTCTTATTCCTGTCAACATTTCTGTGTCTTCAGCCTGGATCTGCTGGTGTATTATGGCTTACAATGCTATGGTTTACCTTGCTGATGCTAATGTGGTTTGGAAGTGTTACTAAACCTCTTGTATAATCTAATTCCTAGTAGTTAATCATGTCACTGTTCTGGTGGTGATTATTAACATCCTTCTTCATCTCTGATTTATACAGAACACAATATGTATATAACGGTATACATAAAAGCATTTGATACATTGCCATATTCACTGCTTGTATGTCTTAAGGTAGTTTGTAAAACCCATATTCCTCCAAGAAGTATGTAAAAAGTTCTTTTAAATACTCTTCACACGTGTGTCAGTTTTTTTCTCTGTGTGAAACTGAATATCTTTTATCTATGCACAGTTCCCATTAAATGAAAAATTCTTCATCTCTGAGGGTCAGAATTTAGCTGTGTTCTGTCAACATACTTCTCTTGACTACGTCTGTTATTTTTACAATGAGGAGATATCACCTGTGCACTGAAAGAAAAATTGCAAGTGGTATTTTGTAAATACAGAAGTACATTTTCTTTCCATGTCATCTTTACAATAGCCTTTATTCCAGGGGATGCCTTCAAGTTACCACATTTTCATTCTTCTGCTTACCATCAGCATTGAAGTAGGATCTCTCTGCCTTCTGCAGCTAACAAGTCAGTACTCAAGAACAGTTGTAATACCTGGTTGTTTATTCATTTAGGTGAAATACAAGGAGAATTTTTCCAAAGAGATGGGTAAAAAGCCAAAGTATGATTTAAAGGAGGCTAAAATCTACAAGACCATGAAAGATGCTCACAACATGGCGAGTGAGGTATGTTTACTTATGCTTCTCCTCAAGGGCCATTAAAAGTTTCAGATTTCTTTAACAAAGACCTCCTTTACATTATTAATACATTCAACATCACAGGTTTTATTAGCAGTCACCTTTTCTGACGTTGTTTGTCCTTTCTTACCTGCAGGTGAAATACAAGGCAGATTTAAAGAAACTTCATAAGCCTGTCACAGACATGTCTGAATCGCTGATCATGAACCATGTCCTGAGCACAAGCCAGCTCGCCAGTGCTGTAAGCTCGTTAATTAATGCAGATCCATTTGATTTTTCCATTACGATTGATTCCATTCTGAATTGATCTCTGCTAACTATTTCTGTAGCAATTACTCCCTCTGTTATTGTTCATGGGGCATCACCTGGTAGTGATCTCTTCCTCTACTTTCTAATGATTATTTCCTAGTTAACTAGCAACTCAGCCACTTTTGTCCTCTGGGAAGTGAAATCTTTATTAGCTGTAGAACTGCTAATATTTTAAATCCTCTAATAATTTTTGGTGGATTGTTTCTTTATTACATTTTAACTGATTGCATTACACTAACAAATACCATTTTCTTCTTTTTTTACTTTTTTATTTACTACTTACTATATATAAAATTTTTGGTTTTGTCTGTTTTTTTCATTTCATATTTATGTTTAACACACCCCTGTTGTAGACGTACAGAATTATGCCTAACAAAATAATGATAATTTTTCTGAGAAAAGAGAAAAATCATTATTGCCTGTTGCAGCCTTTTCATGTATCCACTGTGTTTTCTTTTTTTCTTTTTCTTTTTCAATCCTGGTTTTGAAAAAATCTTTGTTGCAATCACAATTGTCAAAAAAAGAATACCTGTTCACCCACATCTTTAGAAGTCGTATCTTGATACTGGCAGTTAAAATTCTTGATTTTGTTTTGCTTTTTATATTTCTAATTTCTCTTTGATGTTCCGTTGAAGTGTTGCTTTGATTGGACCTAAGAAGTAAATTTGCTGAGGGATTTTTTTTTTTATTGAGATGATTTTTGACACCTTCCCTTCAGTACCAGTACAAGAAGCAATATGAGAAGAGTAAGGGTCACTACCATGTGGTGCCAGATAATCTTGAACAGGTTCATCTAAGGGAGGCATCAGAACTACAGAGCCACGTAAGTTGGTCGTGTGTTTCTCATTAACCCCACTCACTGAGTACTGGTCGCCATCACTGAAGTCATCCTAGCAAATTCTCTGGTATATAACAATCCCTCTCGATATTATAAACACTACACAGCTGAGTAAACAAGTCAGTGAGAAATATTTGCAAGATTAGAACACATATAAAATGCATGATTTCTTCTTTCTAGAGTAAACCTCAGAGTTAGTTATGTCTGTTGTATATGGATCTCTTTGCACACTATAATACATTTATCAGGGGGATTTTGTCTATAGAAAAAAGGACCTGGTAATCACAGAAACTGGAAATTGAAAGAAGTAGAGTTGTTGCTGACAGTAGATTTTCAACTGCTTTATCCATTCTAGCCTCAAGTGATACAAAGGAGGGCTCTGCCACTCTTTTTCTGCATCCAAAATCGCTTTAACCAAAACAATGCCTACTGCTGCTGTTAAATGTGTCTGACATCTTTTCCCTCTGGAATACAACAAATGGTGATCATTCCAGAGAAATCCATACTCTGATTTGGTCTCTGATCTTTTCTATTCTAGGTATTTATTGACTGTAAAGCCAGAAAGAAATTACTGCTAGAACACGAAGGGCCATAGTTATTGTTGTGCTGCATGGCACAGAAGAGCAGAAAGGTTACATAGCAAAGACTAAAAAAAGGGTTGCTAATCACTTTGTAGTTAAAGTCACTGCTTGTTGCTCCAGTTTGAGATCCAGATCTCTCACCCAAAGGCATAGCATTACCTCATGCAGCAGTCTGAAAATTGGTGCCCTAAAGGCTGGATACTATAACATGAAGCAAGGATGTCTTCATCTTTGTGGACATTTTACTTCCTGGACACTCATGCACAGAATTAGTTAGCAAGTCACAAAATTGCATCTTTTCAAGCCCTGACACTAACACTCCAGCAATCCATTAACATGTAACTGGCTGAACTCAGCCAGGGCCGTGAGCAGTCCAAGGGCCTTCAAGTGCAATTTTTACAGCTACCTGTCTTCTGTCTTGTGATCAGGAAGATTCTTGAAATCTGAGCTGACAATGCATATTCTCAGCAAGAGGAGATAAATTAGTAGGCCACACACATTTTGCTGCAAGCCTAACCTTTGTTTTTACATTTTATAATCAATAATATGGGTTTCAGGAAGGTAAACAGTGTTAGGTGTTCATTTTTTACCACAGATCTGTTGACCAAAGTAAGCACATACCAGTCAATGAATTGGTTCCTTGATTATTTAGGAGGGTAACTTTTTTTTCTTTTTTTCTCAGGTGAAATACAGAGAAAAGTATGAGAAGGAAAAAGGAAAACCTATGTTGGACTTTGAGACTCCAACATACCTTACTGCAAAGGAATCTCAGCTCATGCAGAGTGAGGTACGGTTAAAATCAATACTGATAGACTAAAAAACTTTAAAACTTATTTTTTATACTTAAACTTTCACAGTGGTTTAGACAGGCAATTATACTTGCATCTTGTGGATGCTGATAGAGTGAAAAATTATAGCTGTATCACATTTCTTTATATTGGCTACGAAATACTGCATTTAAAATTCATGAAGCTTTCCTGTGTCATGATGAAGTGTAATTTTATCAGTAATTTTTCATCAAGAGGTTATCAGTCAATGAAGCTTAAGAAAGTCTTCAAGTCTTTAGAAGTGTAATATGAAATACATTCCACTTAAACTTTTGCAACGTGAGTATAGTATGTGTGTCAGTTATCACAGTCCATAGAAAGTACCTTGGTTATTCTTTTCGTCTCAGACCTCTGTTTTTGAGAAACGCATTTATTTCTTGTTTGTCTCCACTGTCATAATGTTCTTCACTGACCTGTCTTTTTCCTCAAGCAGTTCTTTTCCATTTGTTTGAAGTATAATCTTGTTCTGTCACACGTGCTGAAAAACAGTTGTATAAGTCATTATGTTTGAGTGACTCCATTGAACATTTTCTCTGCGTATACAATAAAGTAGAAAAAGGAAAAAAAAAAAGCAGGGTCTGATCATATTTCCATTGAAAGTAATGAGTTGTTTCATGGGCTTTAGTAGAAACAGGATTTATTGCTTTAGGTGCCCATTGACTGTCGCAGATCATCATTGTGACATCAGCATCAAACTGCTGCTCCATCCTCCCTGTAGTTTTTCACATAATTAAAAATAATGTAATAAATATTTGCTATTTTGCTTTTTTTCTTCTTACTCTCATTAGAAAGAATATAAGAAGGACTTTGAAGAGTCCATTAAGGGCAGGAACCTTACTGGCTTGGAGACTACACCATCCTTATTACATGCCAAATATGCAACCAAAATAGCAAGCGAGGTAGCAGTTATTCTGTGCTTATTTCCTCTGTTGAGTTAAATAATTCCACTAAGTATTCTCAGCAGCATTTCTTCTTCACCACTTTCTTTTTCCTAACCCTTCACATTAAGCATGTTTACATATATTTTGTGTTGTGATCTAATTTGTTGTAGACATTTATTTCATTGTTCGTTAACTGTATTCATGTTTACTGTATCACTTTCTGACATTCCTCAGCCTAACTGTTCCACGGCAGGGTGTGTATGCGTGAGCCTTTGCATTTTATCGTGAACAACAATTACTATACTCTGTTCTGTTGCAGTAGTTCTTATATAGCCCTATACAATGTTTTCTGTTGTTTTAAAAAATTCTTTTTTTCTTTTGGAGCTTTTGGAACATTTTTCTTCTTTTTTTTTTTTTAAATTTTTAAACAAAGTTGCAGAGTGTAGAACTCTCTTTAGTCTGGCTTTGCAGTTTTCGTTTTCTTTGTTGTGCAGAAAGAGTACAGGAAGGATCTGGAGGAAGGTGTCAAAGGTAAAGGACTAACAGCTTTAGAGGAGACTCCAGACATGTTAAGAGCAAAGAATGCAACTCAAATCCTGAACGAGGTATGTCAAAAGCTATTTGGAAAATACCTGAATGGATGTAACAGCCTCCAACTGATAAGTGCTTATGGCTGTATGACACTGGTATGAACTTTGTCATTGTGCTCTGAGAGGTGTGCTGTGCAGCAAAGAGCTCTTTTGAATGCTTTATGCTTGATGGGTGCGTCAGAACTGCCAGCCGTGCTCCTGAACAGTTCCCCCTGCCCCAGAATGATGCCCAGTTGGCAGCTGCAGGACCGATGGCTGAGACAGTCTTCCCCAATTTGATGGAAAGAGGTGGCCAGCAGACAGTCAGAATGCAAACCTAACCGTATTGAGGTGGTGGACTGGTACAATAAATATTTCATATTTAATTTGAAATATCTCATTCCAAATATAATAAACGTTTCATAGATTGTTTTAATAGGATAAGATTAGCTCATATTTTAAGAGGCTTAACATCACCAGGCTGAAAGCTGAAGTAACTTTTTAGTGTTACTTATGAATTTGCTTCTTAACAAAATGCTTTTAAGATGAGCATCCTTCCTGACAACAGCATTTTGTACGTAGTAGTGCAGAGTTACTGAGTTTCTCAAGGAGCCTGTATTTTATTACCAGAATATTACAGACGTATTCAGCTGTAAGTTCAGCCGAGTTGGCATAGAGAGATATGCTGATCTTTACAAAATTAATCTTTTAGATCTGAGTGGAAGGTCTCTTTGGGAAGAGTGGCTGCTGCAGCACTGAGGTTTTAGGGAGGGTATTCATTCCAAAGTGCCCCAAAAATCACAGAGAATCCTGACACCTTGCATTTTTTGGACATGCTCAGTGTAAAACATCTGTGACCTTTCTTCACGACCACACCTGCATTTCATACACTGCTCGCTCTCTGTTGCCTCTCTCCTGTACAAGTTACTGTTTTGCACTGATCACTGATCACTTAAGGGAACTTACACTTTGAGATTACTGGTGGGAGAAGGAAGAGTGACCTTAATACAGCTGGCCTGTAGTGTCCATTTACTGCTGGAGTAGGGCTGTTGGTTCTCAAGATTTAAGTCATAAAGTACACACTTTAATGACATAATTTGTGTGTTTAATTGTGAGTTTGTATTAGTAGTATTCCTGTTCTGTGGTGTGGTCATGAAACTATCTGAAGTTGCTAAGAGTATTGCATTCACATTGACAAAGCACCTATTTACTGTCTTCATCTGCAGAAAGAGTACAAAAAAGCCTTGGACTTAGAGATCAGAGGAAAAGGTCTGACAGAACTGGCTTTGGAGACACCAGATTTTGTGAGAGCAAAGAATGCCACTGACATTGCCAGCCAGGTCTGTGTGAATATCTTATATATCGCATCAGATGTCTTCTTTAAAGGAAAATTTATTAACATTTTTTTCTGATTAACTGAAAACTGTTGTCAGGGTATGATTCAGGCACTTAAATGTGAGCTTTGCCCAACAGATCAAATACAAACAATTGGCAGAAATGGAGAAAGCCAATTACACCAGCGTTGTCGATACTCCGGAGATTATTCATGCCCAGCAGGTCAAGAACCTTTCAAGCCAGGTACTTGAATGAAACAATTTAGTCATTGTTCATGTGGGAATCTCAAGTGGATGCTAATTTGGAGCACCTAAATAACTGCCTGTCACGATATTCAAGAGATAGACCAGAAAACCAAATTCCTCTAGAGCTGTGACGTTGAGTCTCTTACTCTGAAATTCCGTTTCAATATTGAAATTGATTTATTTTAGTGCTGTGTCAAAGGAAACAATAATTTCTATTGATTTTGCAATACCAAAGCTAATTTTGTTCCAAGTAGATTTAACTTAATTTTCCAACTCCTTAATAACCTAATGTTTAAAATAAATCCTATACAGAGGCATAATCTGAATTTATATCAGACACAGCACTCACATTTCCATAAAGATGGGCATTATACAGCAAGAAGTAATACCAGATTGTTTATTACTACTTTTGTATTAATGGAATATATGTTGTATTTTCTATCAGAAAAAGTATAAGGAAGATGCAGAAAGGACCATGCCATACTACGTGCCTGTAGCAGACACGCCAGAAATGCAGAGAGTCCGTGAGAATCAAAAGAACTTTAGCACAGTACGTATATAAATAATAAACACTCTTACTGTCAAATAATAAAAAATGTTCAGCTTTTTTTCATTTAATAAGGTCCCAATGTCACACTCTAATCCCAGCTAGGCTGCCTTTATATTCTCAGGGATCTTCAGTTAGAGAGTCCGCTAAGTATGCTGCAGCCTACTTGTGCATTACACAGGGAACCAAAATGATTCCATAGTTTTCTTGAAAACAACTTTCTGCTGCAGTGCTTTGACGACTAGAGAATTATACTTACAGAATTATACTTACAGAAGTTGTCTGTTGCTGTCAGTGGGATACCTGCAAGACTGTATGGTCAGTAAGAGAACACAATCTGACTTGAAATCTTCACCTTTCATTGGTGAGACTTAATTGTTTTAGAGACAATCTGTCACCTTTCAAGATCTTTCAATGAATCTAGTTAAAGATGCCCTATTGCTAATTTAAATGAGATTACTTGTAACTGTGGTGCATCTTTATATCACTAATGGTGGTGTTAAAATGACCTCCTTATAAGGTGTACTTGAAATTATATATTTTTTTCTCAACTCTGTCAGTAAATTTTCATGGCATACAGTCAACATTTACTTTAACTTTTTCAACAGCTTCAGTATCAGTGGGACCTACAGAACAGTAAAGGAAAAGTTACAGTAGTACAAGACACACCAGAAATGCTCCGTGTGAAAGAAAATCAGAAGAATTTCAGCTCGGTATAGTTATTTTCTGTTTTCAGTTCTCATTCCAAAAAAACCACAGTTTAATATGTTTAATCAAATAACTGGTTTTGGCTCTTACCTTATAGGCACTTATGTTCTTGATCTGCTTAAGTACGCATAAGAACTTTTCCGAACAAAATTTTATTCTAAGTAGATTTAGCTGGTTTTGCTACCCCTTTTTATCTACTGCTTTTTGTGGAGTGCCCGGACGGCACTCTTTCACATGTACGTAGCTGTGATACAGTTAAACAATCAATCCTGTACATAAATTGGTATTACTAGTATCCACCTTTCTTTTGTTCTGTTACCATGTATGTAGTGTATTCTTGTGTTTCAGCTGTTATCCTTTGGTGAAAAGTGAGCTGTCTGCCTGATTTGTTTCACATTTCACGTGTTACCATGAAGTGCCCGGTCTGCCATTTCATTCTGCCACTAGCACCATTAGCATAGTCAGTAATAAGTGTAAGACATTCATGTGAAACATAACAAAACAAATTTGAACAAAAGGAACAAATTAGAACGAATACTAGTCTTCAATCCTAAAAGCGGCCTACAAATGTTTTGACATTCTACTTAAAATGCATTACTACAGATGTAAATGATCAGGCCCTTTTTTGCACAAATGGCACTCCCGTATCAGGACAGACAGACTGCAGATAAAGCAATAAGGCAGTGACTGGAGATGATCTTCCATGTTGGCTTTCGGCCTGCACTAGTGTCTACAGATCACTGTCATGAGTCTGTATTCACTCTCCAGAAGAAATAATGTTGTGTTTTGTATGCTTAACCTTGTTGTCTTCATCCTAAATATTAAGATTTTATATAAAGAAGATATTGGGACTGGAACTACTATTGAAAAGACACCAGAGATGCAGAGAGTTAAACGAACCCAGGATGCAATTAGCTCGGTACAAAAAAAATTATTTTTAATACTTTACCAGTGCTAATTCAACTTGAAATAATATTTTTTCTTACCCCTCATTTCTTTAAATGTCTTTAACAGTGGATTGGCAATAATCCATCTAAGGGTTACTTTCTAGAAGTTTTTGCCTATTTTTGTTACTTAAACAGTAATCTCTCTAATGATTAACATTCAATTTGTTACTTACAATCCATTTCTAAAACATGAAAGCTCTTGCCATCATTTTTAATCTCATCCCAGACATTATTTATCACAAAATCAAAGAATCATTTAGGTAGGAAGGGTCCTCTTGAGGTCATCTATTCCAGCCCTGTTGCTCAAGCAGGATCAGCCAGAGCAGGTTGCCCAGGACCATGTCCAGCCAAGTTTTGAATATCTTGAAGGATGGAGACTCCACAACCTCTCTGGGCAACCTATTCCAGTGTCTGACCACCCTCATGGTAAAAAAGTTGTTTTCCTGTGTTCAGGTTGAATTTTCTGGTTTTCTAATTTGTGGCCATTACCTCTTGTCCTGTCACTGAGCCCTGCTGAGAAGAGTAGCTCCCTCCGCTTCGTTCCTTCTCACTGGGTATTTATACACTTTGATAAGTTCCTCCCAAGCCTACTCGTATCCAAGCTGAAGAGTCCCAGCTCTCTTAAGCCTCTTCTCATACCAGAGACTCTCCTTTTACTCATCTTTGTGGTCCTGCACTGAGCTTGCTCCAGTAAATCCGTATCTTTCTTGTACTGGTGAGCCCAGAACTAGACACAGAACTGCATATGTGGCCTCACCAGTGCTGAGGGGAAGGATCACTTCCCTGGACCTGCTGGCAGTGCTCTTCTTAATGCAGCCGAGGATGTTGTTGGCCTTCTTTGTCAGGAGGGTGCATCGCTGGCTCATGGTCAGCTGCTTGTCCACCAGATCCCCAAGGTCCTTCTCTACAAAGCTGCTTCCCAGACAGTCAGCCTCCAGCATGCACTGGTGCCTGGGGTTATTCCTCCCCAGGTGCAGGACTGCATTTCCCCCTGTTGAACTTCAGGAGATACCTCTCAGCCCATTTGTCCAGCCCATTGAGGTCTCTCTGGGTGGCAACACAACCCTTGGGTGTATCAGCCAGTCCTCCCAGTTTTGTGTCATCTGCAAACGTGCTGAGGGTGCACCGTGTCCCAGCATCCAGGTCAGCAGTGAGGATCTTAGACAGTTTTGTCCCCAGTATTGACCCCTGGGGTTACACCACAGCTGACTGGCCCTTGTGCCACTGGTCAAAGTGCTCTGGGCCTGGCCATTTGGCCGGTTTTCAGTCCCTGTCACTGTGCAGTAGTCTGACCCACACTTCCTTAGCTTGGCTCTGAGGATGCCAGGGCAAACAGTGTCAAAAGCCTTACTAAAGCATGTCTCGTAGAGCTTTTTTAGTATATAAAAAAATGTAACACTCTCAAATTGGAATAATTGTATGTATTATTTTTCTTTTGAAACTTGTAGATCTTTTTTCATGCTTTTTTGAATGCTGACATCATTTTAGTGTAAAAAAACCCCTAACATTTCAGACAATTTGTTTCATGTATAGTATGTTAAATATGTTCTTGTGAAATGCTATTCCTTTTTTTATTATTATGCTAAAGTAGAAATGCACATAGCACTGTAATTGTTAAAGTGGTGTATGGTGACTCCCCCCTTTGTTAAACATGATAGATTTTTACAAATACGAAATTCTTCTCCATTGCTAGAAGGACCAAATGGTATCAGGTTCAAAGGTATTTATACTTAATTTTAGAAAACCCGTTTAGTAAAGTGCCATAAACAGTGACATCTCATCAACAGCTAAAGTTACCCTCTGATGGGTTCCTTGTAAAGATGATGGGAATGCTTTAACAGCAGCTCTCTGCTCGTGTTAAATGAGATCTTTTCCATTTTCAGTCTTCTCAAGACCAGGATAATGCTCTTTCTATATCCACATATGAATCTAGGTGCCTATTTCATACTAGGCTAAGAATTTTAGAAATTATTTTGAATTTTTAATACCGCAGTTTCTTGGAACTTGGAGTAAGAAACCTTGAAATGGTTCAGTTGTTATAAATCAGGGGGTTGGTTCTTGCTGAAATTAAGCTCCTGGGAGATGTTAGATACCCAGATTTTGAGCTTCAATTGAAAAATTCTGGCTCAAGCAAGACTGCTTTTTTTCCCTGAGCTGAGTTCTTGTTAAACTGCTTTGTAGAAGTGAGGCAGAATTAGCTATCATAACTCTGTAACAAGTTCCTCGATGATTTCCTTCTATCAGAATACATTTAGTACCTGAGATTTGAATGAGTTTGTAAAGTGTAAAGGAGCTGTATGTCTTTATTTGTGGGACTTCTTACTCATACCTGCGTCAGCTGTGCTTTAATGTAAGTCCTTTTACTTTTTCCCACATCTTTGCAGATCAAGTACAAGGAGAGTATTGGGAAAGGCACTCCAATTCCTGATCTCCCAGAGGTGAAGCGTGTCAAGGAGACACAGAAGCACATCAGTTCGGTAAAGGCCGATATTTTCTATTTACCTGTATACTCATGCAGAGCTCAAGCTCCAAACTTTGGTAGTGTTTGTGGGTATTTTTCGTTGAAAAGAGAACAGATCTCTAAAATCCCTATATGCAGCAGCAGGAAGTTCAGATGTCTGAATTTTGCAGTGACCATTACAGTCAGCCACTTCCCTGGTTTACTTCTGTGATCTTTTCTAAACATAGAACTAGAAACAAAAAATACTCAGATGATGTTTTAGGATTAGTCTGAAAAAAATGGATCAGCTAGAAAGAGCTTTGTGGGAAAAATAATTGGAGCCTTTTGTGTAGTCACAAAACCTAGTGACAATTCTAAGTGGAAACAGTACCTGGCTCTTCCCTATCTGTAGATTTAAATAACCACAACGTGCTCTCCTCATTTTGAGGCACTACTGCTTTACTTTGATCTCTGCATACAGAACTGAGGCAGGATATGGTCTTGTGACGGTTGGTACCTCAGATGTTTGCTATACAATGCTGAGGAGCAGTGACACCCATGTAACGAGTATCTGACAATTTTCCATTCCTGTTTTCATAAGTACTATTTCCCTTTTGAGCTGTTTATGATATTAATGTTTTTACAGCTCACTTCTGCATAATTGAGTTATTTTTTCAAATGATTCTTCATTTTTTCTTTTACATAATTTGTTTTTCCTTGCTGAGAGTGTTTTATTTTTGTATTTTTTCATTGTTTCTATGACATAAAGCAGTGAATTGGGGTTTTTTATTAGCTCTTTTTGTTGCAAGTATTTTACTAGTCGCAAGAAGAACCATTAGTGCATTTGTAATGTATTTCTACCTGATTAGGTTTTAAACAAACCCAAGCTTCTCCTATGCAATGCCTTTCATGAAAAATGCAATTTCTTGAATCAAACAGTTACAGGTTCAGTTAAATCTAATGATATGAGAGATAAAACTCAGTTGTTTTCCTTACTAGAGACTTAAAGTAAAATTCCAAACGCATAGTCACAGAGATCAAAATGAGATTGAGACCACAACTAAGTATTTTCATATTAAACATGTCTATAGAAGGTTCAACTGTTTCTTAGCACCATAAAAAAAAACCAAACAGAAATGCTGGCTGCCTGGACAACCATGCTATTACATTTCCTAAACTAAGATGAAAAGCAGACCATACCTACTTTTCACGCCAGGTCAGCAGAATATTTGGAGTTGTGTCCCACTCTAGTGAAGTATTCCATTGGCTTCAATGAGTTCAAGCACCTCAACAACCACATTACGTACTTTGCTGACCTGGTGACTGTACTGAAAAAGATGCACACTGAATAAAAGACACTGTGCACATATTTATGTATAATCTCAGATTATATTTACCTGTAAACTAGGTAAATTAATTATCCGAATATACTGTATTTGTGAAATGAATATGAAGTTCTCACCTTGCTGGGTGCTTGTGTTCTGCAGGTATTGTACAAAGAGGACGTAGGGACAGGTATCCCAACACCTGTCACTCCAGAAATAGAGAGAGTCAAACGCAATCAAGAACACATTAGCTCGGTATTTAAAAAAAAAATTTCATCAATTAATTTTTGCATAACATCCTAACATATAATCTGTTTTCTTCAGTGGTTTAGAATCTCACCCTGATCCTGTCTTTTCCCTGGCAATATTTTAAACTCATTTATATTCCACCTTTTTGTGCTTTAACTTTTTTTGGTGATTTACAACTTTACATGCATTTCTTTTAAGACCCCAAACTGGAAGTAAGCTGTGACATTAACGTGGTTTTTCTCTCCATGTTTGTTTTCTCTTAACCCTTGATCTTCTACTATCTGTAGTTATGTATTTACAGAATAATCAACCATCGGCCCCTTCCTTAATATTTGCCTCTAGAATAAGTGTGAGATTAATTGAAAAGTGATCCTAACGTTAAACATAACTCACAAAATAGTCAGATTTGATGAGTTTGCCTGTGTTGAGTGCTTTTTTTGTGGAAACTTTCTTGTACCTCACAGGTGATATACAAAGAGGGCTTAGGGACTGGCATCCCAACACCGGTCACTCCAGAGATGGAGCGAGTCAAACGCAATCAAGAGAACATTAGCTCGGTATTGCTAAATAAAACAAAACCTACCGTTTCAAATGCAAGTCAGATCCCTTTAACTCCTCCATATTAAATTTTTCTTTCAGTTTTTTGCTGAACTTTGAACAACACTTTCTTAGTCAAATCACTAAAACCCTGTCAGCATCCTTATATTTTAATTTTCACTCAGTCTAACAACTGTATTTGTTCCAGCTGTGAGATTTTAATGTCATTTACTTGAAGCAGTGAAGCAGTGCCTTATTTTTCTTCACAATGAAATTCTAGTAGTCTGAGTGATCCCGCTCTCCTCCTCATTAACAAAGTCAATCCTTCTAACGGTCCTCAGACTCCCCACACTGTTTGTGCTGTAAATAAAACATGATTCCTAACCCTACCTGAAGCAGAGCCGTCTAATGCAAAGCAGCCTGTCTTGTCCCTTTTCCTAGTTTTGCTGTGTTGGATGCTTTCTTATATCCTACAAGTCTTTCTAAGAAAACCTGGGTGGCATCCTCATGTCACCGCAATATGAAAAAATGATGAAAATTCTATCTATAATGAAAAATTACTGTAGTAATGAAATTCTATCCAGATTGTTTCTACTCCTGACAATTCCAGTCATATCACCATTATGTCATAATTTTGTTGTATATTTCTGCTTCAGTTAGAGCAGCTTAGGACTCATTTTGACCCACTCTGACCCAATTCAGACACGAGCAATATGATACTCAGTCCGACATGAGATTTAATAGGCCAGTTCGGAGAAGCCACTGGTGTTAAACTTTTTGCTCCATGTAATTGTCTGTGAGGTCGTCTCAGCTCTCTTTCCTGCTGCTGAGCCTGTTTGGAAATCTTGGAGCAAAGCTGCTCCTTCAAGATCTTTTGTTTGAGTAAGGAAGCTCCTTTGGGCAAAAAGACATAAAAGCAGAGTTTTTGGGTAACGGCACAAGCTGTGCTTGACCGACAGCCCTGCAGTTCTTCTTGGCATTATTTACATGCACCCAGGTGAGATGACCACAAACCTTGTAGCAATATTACTCAATTATTTTCATTGATTTATTTAAATTTTTTTGCTATTCCTTGAAGTATTTTTCCTGCATTGAAGTTTCACTGTATTAAATTCCTTGTCTTCTCTCTCTCTCCTCCCTGTCTTCCTCTTTCCTTTCCTTTCCTTCCTTTATTATTTTTTTTTTTAATGCTTCCCCGTTGCCACACAGGTGTTGTACAAAGAGGGGCTGGGCATTGGCACCCCAGTACCTGTCACTCCTGAGATGGAGAGGGTCAAACGCAATCAAGAAAACTTTAGCTCGGTATTTTTTTTGTAATTTAAGAAAAAAAGATCCCTTTAACTATTTAACACTTGTAAAGTTTCTACTCTCTCTAGTTAACTTACAAACATAGAAACATCCCCTTCCTGCTATTAAGATTTTTACTCATTGTTGGTTATATTTTATGTTCTTTTAAAATTTTTTTTTAATAATCATAACACCTGACACTTCATGTCCCTTAATTTTGAAAGCATTTTTTGTGAAGCTGGAGGTATTTTTCTTTTTTAAAAAATGCTGTGTTTTTTATGTGCTTAATTCCATTCCTGTAATGCGTTATTACCCTGTTGAAGCATATTTAAGAATTAGGGTGTAGTATTTCTAGCTATCAGAAGATTTCATCTGAATTTATCACAATTGTTAACTGTTTTATGCTTCCTAATTTCTCCTGCTTTCTAGTATATTTAGTGGGCATAAAAATTATATGTGTTACTTCCATCAAATGCAGGGGCTTTTTCTGTTCTTAACTTTTTCTACACTCCCGTGTTACCATGTAGGTGTTGTACAAAGAGGAGCTGGGGACAGGGACCCCAACACCTGTCACTCCTGAGATTGAGAGAGTCAAACGCAATCAAGAGAACTTTAGCTCGGTATTTTTTTTGTCATTTGAAAAGCAGAAATTTCCCTTTAATCTGTTTAAAAATAATTTTAACACCAAAAAATACTCTTGTGTTTCCCTATAATCATTTTACACAGAGAAGAATATCCTGTTCCCCACATTTTGACATTTTTTCCTCCATAATTGTTACTTACTTTGTTTTGATTAGATCTTCTTACTAACAATAACTTTTAGATTCCCTGTTCCCATCTTTCTTTTGACTCTGAACATATTTTTTTCTTCTTTAATATGTACTTTTCCTTTTGTTAATCATTTCAATCCCTGGTTGTTGGGTTTTTTTCCTGGTTTTACCGCATATAAAAAACTAAACTATTTATAGCTTGATCCAAATCTGTGGAAATGAGCCCAGTGTAAGAGTGCTGTGATACCACTGTAACCTGCTGTGATGTTTACGGAATGGGTAACTGAAACAGAATTGATTTCTGTATTCCTTTTGCATTGTATTTGACGCCTTCTTCCTTTAGGAAGTCTTTAATATTGTTGCACAGAGACAGTGGCCCAAATCTCCAGCTGGTGTATCTGCTCTGGAGACGCTGGAAGCACAGACGTCAGGACAGCTCAGGAGAACGTCTCACGTGCTGTGTGTTCCCTCAGCGGACAGAGCGTTCTGCTGTTTGCTTGTTCTTTGCTCTCTGTCTAATGCAGCCGTGTTACCCCACAGGTGTTGTACAAAGAGGAGCTGGGGACAGGGACCCCAACACCTGTCACTCCTGAGATTGAGAGAGTCAAACGCAATCAAGAGAACTTTAGCTCGGTATTTTTTAATTTGAAAAGCAGAAAATTCCCTTTTAACCTATTTTAAAATACTTTTAACACAGACCGAAAAAAAATTCTTGTTCCCCTATAATCAACTTACAAAAAAATAATATCCTGGTCCCGATGAGATTTTTTTCCTCCATAATTGTTACTTACATTCTTGTGCCTCTTTTTTATTACATCCTCTTAATAATAACTTTTAATTCCACCTTTCTTTTGAGTCCGATTATCTTCTTTTTTTTTTTTTTTAATTCTTCAAAAAGACACTGTTTTCCTTTTGTTAGTCACAACAATCCTTGTTCCGTTTTGAGTGGTGGGCTTTTTTCTTGATTTTACTTAATTTACACATGAAAACTAAACTATTCAGCACCTGATACAGATCTGGGGAAGTGACCCTAGTGTAACAGTGCACTAACACATGCCGGTGTAACCTGCTGTGGTGTTTATGGAATGGGTACCTGAAACAGAGTTGATTTCTTTGCTCCTTTTGTGTTGTATTTGAGATTTTCTGCCTTTAGGACATCTTTGATGATCTACTGTTGCGCAGTTAGTTTTTCTCTATAGCTCCTGAGAAGCAACTAGGGAAGGTATTCTAGCTTTCTGCCAGAAGTTGTTGCAGTGCGTTACTCTTTAGCTTTATAGTTTTGAGGAGCATTTTAATTTTTCCTTTTTATTCCAAGCCTTGTCTCAGAGTGTCCTTGAAAATCATTGGGTCTGTTCTCTCAGCGAGCTGCTCTTGTGTGCTGCTTTCTTTTTCTTTGTTTAATACATGTTACCCCACAGGTGTTGTACAAAGAGGAGCTGGGGACAGGAACTCCAATACCTGTCACTCCTGAGGTTGAGAGAGTCAAACGCAATCAAGAACACATTAGCTCGGTATTTTGTGGAGGAAAAGATGTATTCCCTTAACTCCACTTAAACAGAACTTTTTAACCTTTATTAAAAATGAATGATTCCACTCCTTACTTCCACATAATCAACTCATAAACCCATCCTTTCTTCTTCACTGTACTATATTTTCCAATGTTACTGACCTACCACTTCCTCATATATTTAATTGTTTACATTATTCTAAATATTTTTAACCATTTTGCTCCCTGTTCCAACTTCCTTTTCCCTTTGTATGTGGTGGTGTTTTTTTTATATCCTCTCGGTTTCCTGTTTTGACACCGTTATCCTAGAGGAGGCAGGGTCTGCCTTTCTGGCAGGCTTCAGCGCTAGTCGAGAAGCTGCCCTCCACCAGGACAATGCAGTTGATACAAGAGGCTTCTGTGTTGGATTTGCCATACCTGTGGGGATGAAGCCAGAGACCTCTTTGCCTTCAGACCCTCCCGGTGCAATCCAGTCTTCGCTGCCTCCGGGGCGAGCTTTTAGGGCAGATTAGAGCAGATGGAGCTCCATTTGCCTTTATGTCAGATGTAATTCTTCTTGAGTTGTGATGATGTTTTTTGGGTGCTTCTTGTTCCTACGCAGGTGTCGTACAAAGAGAGCGTGGGGATGGGAACCCCCACCCCTGTCACTCCAGAGATGGAGAGGGTCAAACGCAATCAAGAAATCTGTAGCTCGGTACTTTGCTAAGAAAAAAAAGTTCCCTTTAACTCAATTTAAAGGAACATTTTAACAGTTTTAATGGTTGGACGTTGTAACACTTGTTCCAAAATAATGCCGACCCCAGCTCTAAAGCAGCTTACACAAGTGATGGCTTCTTACTCTGACTGAGATTTACAGTGGTGACTTTAACCTCTTACAGTTTTTATTGGGTTTTAAGAGTGATTTTAATGCCCTATTCTAATCCTACAAACACTTAACAGCCTCCACTCATTTTCTCTGCAATGCTGACATTCTGTTTTTTTAAAAAAATTAAAATTTACATATTCATAACACTCTCAGCCCCTCACTGTGGTATTTTGTGCTCTCATTCATGTAGTACTTACACTGTTCATTATGAGTGATCCCGTAGTTAAAAAGCTGGTATGCTGCACCCTGTGTCCCTAGTAGAACGTTGCTAAGTACCTTCTTTAATCTAGGCCCTGAGAAAATAAAGGCAAGAAGAAAAAAAAGGCCTTAGGCTTCAAGTTAGTCTCCAGATAGCTTTGTATTTACTGTTGCTTTCTTTGGCTCCTTTCTTATGTCTCCCAGGTGTTGTATAAAGAAAACATAGGGAAGGCAACCCCAACACCTGTCACTCCCGAGATGGAACGAGTCAAACGCAATCAAGAAATCATTAGCTCGGTACTTTTAACAGGAAACCAGTTCCTAAAGATCTGACTGACGTGTTTAATGTAACTGTAGCAGTTTAGTAGTCTCTGCTTTCTAACTTTATAAACTGAATCTGCCATAAACTTCCCACCTTCTCCGCTTACAAACAAATCATAGTATCTTCTGTTTAACACCCTCTGAAGCGGGATGTTACTAGAACTAGGTTTGACTTTTTTTTTTTGATGGATGTTGTTTCTTTTCTTTTTTCTTTTTTTTTGTTTTTTAACCCTTTCTCACCACTGTTGTGCTTTCATGCAGCTCTGAGTCTGTGCAGGGACCATTTCAGCATCCAGAGTAAATTAATGGCAAAGCTCCCGTGGCTTCTCTGGGGAACAGCAGTGTGCCCCAGAGCTAATGCCATCTAAGTGTCATGATTCACATGCTTTATTGTATGCTGGTTTGGTTTTGTGGTTGGTTTTTTGCTTTGGTGGTTTTCTTTTTTTTGGTGGTGGTGCCTTTTTAGTGACATTTGGATACTCCCTTGTATCCTGTAGGTTTTGTACAAAGAAAACGTGGGGAAAGTGACCCCAACACCAATCACTCCAGAGATGGAGAGAGCCAAGCGCAATCAAGAAATCATTAGCTCGGTACCTTAAAAATAGATAAATTTGTTTTGCCGTTGTGCTTATATTTTAATAAAGTAACAATCTAACTACCTACTGAAAGTTGATTTTAATTTGAAAAGTAGAAATATTTGTTTCTGCAAATTAATCGCTCCTCTTCTAAAATAAAATGACTTTAGTGTTAACAGTCTGATCCAGAAATGTAGGCCTTTTCTACAGCTCAGTTTGTAGAGCTGTGGGCTCTATCCAGACAACCTGAAGAGATTAGCATCCTTTGGTGAAGATATTTCTGTTTATCTCTCTGTGCTTAGTGTTTAAGCTTTCATTGGCATTTCAGGGGTATTTGACTTTAGCAAAAAGCAAACAAGCAAGAAACTCAAGCACCCCACACCAAGAAATGCCACCTCTCTGCTCCACGGGAGGTGGCGTTGCTGTGGCAGGTGGCTTAGGAGGCCTTAGAGTGGCACAAAGGCAGGCGGCTGCTCCTGCTCTGGGTGGCATATCAGCAGGGGCTTTTAGGTGGCCCGAAGGCCCGGGGAGGTGAGTGGGTGTAATGGTGCAGCGATACCGGATGCCCATCCTCGACACCCTCCTTTATTTGGCTGCCCGGGGTCAGTGTATCAACAGAACTGCCTTCCCCTCCCAACAAGGTCACAAATTTCTTCAAATACAGATAAAACAGTGAATAAAACATTTCTTAAATAGTTCTCTCAGGGCACAGGCAGCTTCCCCAGCCTGTGGCACCGTCAGTGTAGTTGGAGCTGGATAGAGCCCTTCTTTGTTAACCAGAAAAATAATAAGCTTTTCTTTTACAGTTTATTTTTCTTACCCTTCCTCACGGCAGTAGATGTTTGGCTTTTGTGTAGTGCTGCGTATCGTAATCAGTTGTGACTTTTTTTGAAATGTAGTAACAAAGTAATAATTTGTGTTTGAATCCTTTTGATTTTGGGGGGGGGGGTTTCAGATGCCGGATACATCTTCTGTATCCCACAGGTGTTGTACAAAGAGAACTTGGGGCGAGCGACCCCCACCCCAATCACTCCAGAGATGGAGAGAGTCAAACGCAATCAAGAACAGATTAGCTCGGTATTGTCTGGAAGAAGTAAAGGGGGTGTGATAGAGAGTTTTTTTTTTTTAATAACTTGTGTCTGCCTGGTTTTATTTAACCCTCTAATTTTTTTCCCCTCAAACTTGGAAAATCATCTCTTAAAATTATTGTATTAAAAGATTTTTTTTGTCAATTAGCTTTTTAATACTATTTTTCCTCTGACCTTTTTTTTTGGTTTCATAATGGATGGTGTTTACTCTAAACCCAGTAACATCACAGTTTTTGATTTGTACGTTTGTGACTTTGGGTTACCTTGTGATCTGTAGGTCGGGTACAAAGAAGGCTTAGGGAAGGCAACCCCCACCCCGGTCACTCCCGAGATGGAGCGAGTCAAACGCAATCAAGAACACATTAGCTCGGTACTGAGAGAAGACAGACAACCGCCTTCTGCTAAAAATAACCTCCACTCCTAATCGAGCTTTATTTTCTCAGTTTTCCTTCCTTCCTTTTTTTGCCTATTTTTTTTCCCCGTGATTTTTATCTTCTGCTCTAGCAAATAACTTTTTAGATGCTTTACTTCCCAAGATCCTTTCTACCCCTGCAGTGATGAGCGTGCTTAAACAATAACACCGTTACTGAGTTATTCCGGTTTGATTTACGGACACCTTTTTGTAGGTTTTGTACAAGGAACATCTGGCAAAAGGAACTCCAACACCAATGACTCCGGAGATGGAGAGAGCTAAACGCAATCAAGAAAACATCAGCTCGGTAGGTTCTATTCGGCCAGTAAATGAAAGTACGTTAAAAAGTAACATTTCAATCCCTGAAATCCTTACTCAAAGTAGCAGTGCAGATGTTACCTACCTAGCTAGCTACTTTGGGAGTATGCAGTAGCCATACTAAAATCAAATCCTTTGATACTTGTTTTTTACTTTCTGCTGCAATTGAATATTCCTTTCTATGTGATTCACTGCTTTAGATTGGGAAGTGTTTTATAACAGTTGAACTTCAAGTAACATATGTTGCCTTCAAGTCAGTTGCAAATATCTTCTATTTTTACTCATCTTATACTGTATGAGATACAAAATGATCATTCTTCAGTAACAGTATATACAGCAAAAATAGTAGTATTTCAGTGATAAACACAGGTCTAATTATGGTGTGTTTCACACCGATAACTTCAGCAAAGTCAGTGAGGAGCATTTCAGGTATACGACAATGTTCCCTAGATCACTAACACTGCACGGCCTCTGCCAGTTGTCACATGGTTTAAGAAGGTAAGGACCTTTTAGTTAAAAAAAAGGAACATTTGGGATCAAGTCCAGAGCTGTCCATGTCTCACTAAAAAGAATTTTGCTTTTCATTCTGATGTTATTCACTAACACAGCTGCTGCTGCCTGTTTTTTCTCTCCACCTTTGCCAGGGTGTGTGGGTACGGCCCCTCCTCACGCCGGAGGAGTTCTGTGCCCTGTGCTCACTTTCCTTTTCCCATCTGGCAGGTGCTTTATTCAGACAGTTTCCGAAAACAAGTACAAGGCAAAGCTGCGTATGTACTGGATACACCAGAAATGCGGCGCGTCCGAGAGACCCAGAAACATATCTCTACAGTAAGAGCATTTCTAGATGTGTTTCTGAGTGATTTCAGTGGAAACATTCCGGGGTTGGCAGCTCAAGGACAATGTACCAAGTTCGGTTACCTGAATTCTTAAATGCTCAAGGCAAAAGTGCCCTCAGGAAAGGTGGGGTTGGGATCAGGCTCTGTCATTGCTCCTTGGTGGGGGAGAAAGCCAAAGTTGAGAGCAGCAGCGACGCCGCCACTAGAACCTCCCCTGAGGTAAGCAGGGATAGAAGTTACTCAAAGCTACAGCAAACAGACATTTCATTTTCAATTGCAGGTGAAATACCATGAAGATTTTGAGAAGAGCAAAGGTAGTTTCACACCTGTAGTTACCGACCCCATTACAGAGCGCGTGAAGAAGAACATGCAGGACTTCAGCGACATCAGCTACAGGGGCATTCAAAGGCGGGTAGTAGAAATGGAGCGAAAGCGCGTGGACCAGGATCAAGAGAATCTCACAGGTGAGCAGAACGTGAGTGCTTCATTTCCACAAAACACAGGCTCACCTGGAGGAGCTGTTTTATTTAAGCTCAGACAGAGCAGTTTGAATTTATCATTCCTTGGATGTGACGTTTCCATCAGACCATTTTGAAAATACAGCAGCTGTAAAGCACCTGTGCTCTGCCTGCGCCATTCGGCCCCTTTGTAATGTAACTCTGGATTTACATTTCTTACTTTTATTTTTAACTTCCTCTCTATGCATAATAGAGAAATACCTACACTTCATGTAGGCTTTTATTTTATATAACTTTAATCTGTGCTATAGATTTGAGAAACACAAATTTATGAAATACTGCTTGCCCTTTTCTGATGCGCTTTCACTCCTGCTCCTTTTACACGTGCTGCTCCTGCTCTCTAAAAGTTGCCTGAGCTACAGCTTCTCCTCAGAAAAGGCTGTTTCTCTTGCAGGTCTCCGCGTGTGGCGCACGAACCCTGGCTCAGTCTTTGACTACGACCCGGCAGAAGACAATATTCAGTCCAGGAGCTTACACATGATCTCTGGTCTGTTCCCCGGGCTGCGCTCTGTGTGCACAGCTGGTGGCTTGGGGATGCCAACGTCTGCTTCCTTTTAAAATTGTTCCTCAGTTACTCTTTTTTTTCTTTTTAAACTCCTGAATGACAGAAAACACAGACTCTGGCACAGCTCAGGTCTGTGTCAGCTGGTGAAGGAAAGCATGGGAGAATCGGAATTAAAATTTTGGAAGTGGCCAGCAGTAAAGGGAGGGAGGTTGGAGAAAGGAAAAAAACATATTCTAAATATTAAAGATAATAGGGACATAATAGCTGTGCCTTTTTGAGTAAAACTTCAGAATGGTGTCCATAGAATATGTTAAAAAAGCCCTGGCAAATGCCACCGAGTAACCATAAAACCAGACTGAGTAATTCACACGCTTTTCCCCAAAAACTCTGTAAAATAGAGTAACCACTGCTGCTTAGCTCCCTCACTTTTCTGCTCCATCCAAGCACAACTTTGGTGGGTTTGGTAACAATGGCGCAGCACTTTGGGTACCCAATTTCCACTGAGGATGTGTGCGTACACACACGTATGTACCTGTGTAGATATATAAAGTAACCTCTGTGTACATGTATATTTGAATGTATTTTCATGTGTGCATCTCCTTACAAAACAAAGATGTAAATGGTTTCCTGCTGCTCTCTCCTCGCAGTCCAAGCCCAGCGCCGCAGCCGGGAGCACTCCCGCTCCGCCAGTGCCTTGAGCCTCAGCGGCGGCGAGGAAAAATCTGAACCCTCGGACGCCGTGGATCAACATTTGTCCTACTACAGCAACGGGGGCTTCTTCACCACCACTACAACAGGTACGGGGAGAAGTGCTGTTTATTCACAAATGAGGACAAACGGTATCCAGACCCTCTAGCAGGGCCGTGCTGGGCACGGGCTCATGGTCAGCACTTCCTTCAGCCAGGAAAAAAGCACAGAAACACGCCTGCAAACCACTGCATTACGGACACAGCCAGGAGGGGTGAGGTTGTATTTCAGCGGGTGAAAGGCAGATCTGACGCAGCCAATGGCTTGGCCCGTGACGTTTACTCAGAGCCACTCTAACCC
Organism: Rhinoptilus africanus; assembly: GCA_013400135.1. NCBI lineage: Eukaryota > Metazoa > Chordata > Aves > Charadriiformes > Glareolidae > Rhinoptilus > Rhinoptilus africanus. The sequence goes on from VXBO01005468.1 coordinate 68,334, forward strand.
CAGTGCCAGTTCTGTATTGAACAATACAAACGTATTTTCCCTTTGCAGTGGGCTACAAACATGCTAAAACCATAGAGCTTCCACAACAGCGGTCCTCCTCAGTTGCCACCCAGCAAACCACGGTGTCCTCGGTTCCTTCTCACCCCTCCACTGCTGGAGTAAGTAACATGGATCACTTGTAGTAAGACACAATCCCAAACTTGCTGCAGGAGCAATTCCAGCCGCCTGCCAAGGGGGCAGAGCCCGGGAGGGCTCCGGCAGGGGATGGCATGTGCTCCGGTGCCCTCCCCCAGGCCGAAGGTTGGCGTAAAACCAGGGGAAGGAGTAACAGATTGACTGAAGGGGGACAGACCCTCACCTATAATTGAAAACTTAACACTTCTTCCTGCTCCTGGGGTTGAATCCCAGAGCAGATACATGGGGGGGGTACAGTGTCACCTCCCCACACTGGCCCCTGGGAGGCAACTCCTTAAAGTTATGGCTGGAGCCACCCGGAGCCGATGCTGCTCAAACACACCCTGGAAACACTGAGCCAGGCTGTGCCTCGGGTCCTGCAGGACTCGGGTGACTGAGGGACTTAGTTACTGAGAAGAAACTATTTTGGGATCTGAAACCAGATTTAAAAGAGGCGGCAGATGCTGCCCTCAGCGGTACTGGCAGGGTGTTGAAATGAGTCAAAACATCGGGTAATTACATTTGATGCTCAGCCCCAGAGTGAGCGCAGGGGTATAAACGTGTCTTGTTTCTTTGCCTCCCCCCCTCCAACACTGCCAGAAGACCTACCGGGCCATGTATGACTACATGGCAGCCGATGCCGATGAGGTGTCCTTCAAAGACGGTGACACGATAGTGAATGTGCAGGCCATCGATGAAGGCTGGATGTACGGGACTGTCCAGAGAACCGGCAAGACGGGGATGCTGCCCGCCAACTACGTGGAGGCCGTCTAACCACAGCGCGGCTTGGCCTAAGGCCCCTCGGTGTGGCACAGACCTGCGGCACTGCTCAAGCTGTAGCCCGCAGAAAAAGGTTTGTAACACTTCTTCCAAAGTGCCTTATTCTGTTCCGTGCTGAGGGTGCCTTAGGGGCCGTGAGATGGGGAAAAAAAAAAAGAAAAAAGAAAAAAAAATAACTGCAGAGCAAAACACTCTGAAAAACATCCTTTCTGAAAGCTTCTTGTACACACAGTCCCGGGCCTTCCTCATGAGACCTGTGTTTCTTCCAGTATCCTACAAAAGAAGTTTTTCCAACATTGCCTGGATTTTCAAACATTTCAACATCCCATCCCCATGTTTAACTACGCTCGAACTGCACTCCAGTTCAGCAGCTCTCACGTTCTATACATGTGCTTAAAACTAAGGCTACCAGCTCTTACTTCATCCATTCTCCCCTGGCAGGAGTATTTTTCAGTCTAAAATGTTTGAATGCATTCATTTCTTTCCCATGTATGCTAGATTTCAGCTTACTATCTCAAACCACTGTTTAGCTTGGGGAGGGGAAAAACCCAGCCCCGGAACCCAAAGGCCTCTCCTTCCGCTTGCTGAGCTCCTGCGCCCGTGTTTTTCATGCGGCTGTCCTGGGGGGTCAAAAGCTGTTACTCATAATTTAGCAACTGAATAAAGCTGATGTTTCTGCAGTACGTTTGCTGTATTGACTCGGGCTGAAGGGCAGGAATCGATCACAGAGTGAGTGTTTTGTTCAGAAAACCGTACTGAGAAAACCAGATTATTTCCTCCCTGAACACAGCGGGTCGCGCTGCGCCTGCTGAAGCGCCTGGTGCCAGCCGCTCTCCGAGAAAGGAGGAAGTAAGGAACCACTGGACACTGTGTCCGAGAGAGGCTGAAGATTAGAGCCCAGTGAAGGCAGCAGGAGCTGCAGCGTTAAACCCAAAGGTCCCTCCCAGCCTTGAGCATCCAAAGCCAAGCAGCAGGAGGGCTCAACCGATCAAAACAGGGGGAGAAAAAAAAAAACCCCAAACCCCCCAAACCACAAGGACATGACCGAGTTTGGGAACTATTTGCTGGTTTATTTGTCCATGTGTAAGTTCTAAAAGCACCTGCAGCAATTTCTTTCAATAAATGTCCGTTTGGACAGCTACAGTCCAATATATACAAATGCCATTTCCAGAGTAAAACCGAGAACTCAGCTGAAGGTCTCCGAGAAGCAGCAATGCATTCCATGCAATTAAAACTCAGCATCATAAATTATTAACCAACATTTGCCATGATAAAGTCTGTACATAATATACAAAGAACTCTTGTCACATCCATTCATCTCCCCAAGGAAAAGTCTTCTCCGCAGAAGAACTGCTGCAAACAAAGGAGACGGGAAAGAGCCTGAGAAGTTTTGCAAAGCCTCTCGCCTGTGCGGGAGCCGTCTGTTACCAGCTTCTTGCTGCGATTCTTACAAAAATGCGCGCCAAAATAGACGCCAGGCAGTCGTCAAACACCAGGTGCCGGGGCTGGCGCTGCTGTAAGGAATTAAGCACAGTTTATCCCAGTAGCAAACGGTGCTGGAGAGAGAGAGAGTCCATCGGGGGCAGCAGCGGCGCAGAGCGGTGAGATCCATCTCTTACCGATCCGTAAGTGTGCAGCAGTAAGAACACCGGATTTGGAAAAAAAGAAAATAATTTAACGACTTCTGTGGGTTTGGTTTCGCAGTCTTTGCTATTGCACAGCTTCATCCAAGTTTTCTTTCACTGCCTGAAAGAAATATGCATAGCAGTACGGTACACACACCTCCAACAGGGAATAAGCAACCCCAGAAATTAGAATTAAAAGAAGAGGGGAGAGGGAACCACAATACATTTTGCTCATATAGGTATTAAAAAATCTTCTATAGTGCAAAATGCACAGTTTAAGGAATAATTCACCATAAGAAAAGCAGGTTTTGGGTAAATTGTTGTAACAAAATCCTCCTTACTTAGAAATAAGCAACTAATCGGAACTTTCATGGGGTGGCGATTTCCAGCGGGACTGCAGGTTTTTCATGATACAGTTCGTCATCCCAATGAGTTTTTCTTGCATCTCAAAGAGCTGGCTTCCCGAATAGCCGTGAAGGTCTTCGGAGGCGAGCTGAGCCGCTAGCGCGTCAATCTGGCTCGGCAGATCCGCTGCCGGCTGCTCCTTCGCATTCGGGACAACAGGTTCCAGCAGATCTGGAAAGGACGGAAAGGGGCAGGGCAGGCTGAGCGCGGGTCCCAGTCTGAGCAGAGGAGCACGCGCTGCTGGTGCTGCTGCTCAAAACAACACAGTCAAAGTCTACAAAGCATTTGTCCCACACAACGCGAGAGTTTCTGCCAAAGGCCGCCCTCAGAACTCCACGCTACCCTTCCTTAGGGTGACTTCCATCATATTTGGTCAGGATCATACAATAAAACTAAGGACAGAAATGAAAGTATTCAATCCCATTCCAATACTGCCACTGTCCTTTGAGATGTGTTATCCCAGTTTCTAAAGCAGACAGCTGAGGAGAAGTCATTCCTGGGTTCTCTGTTCCCCAGTTCACCAGACACTTCACGAGTCACCTCAGAGGAACAACCACGGATGCCTGTTGGAGTCACCAGGCCCAACTCCCCAAATGCACAGAATTCAAATTAAAATTGAGGCACCCAAATCCAAGGCGGGTGTGCAGGGAATCATTGTGTCGTGTCCCCCCCGCCACTGTCCCCCTCCCTCCCAGGACAAGGCACCACTTCACTATCCCCACTTTATGTTCCTGGTTTCTGTGTGCACCCAGAACCACAGCCCGGTGCTCAACAGCTCCGGAGACAAACCCGGCTGGGACGGAGTTAAGTACTGAGAGCCCAGCGTAACTGGCACCACACGCTTATGCACGCTCCTTTGGGGAAAACCAGCGCCCTTCCCTCAAAATATGCAACAAGTTTTAAAAAGCCATTGCTAAAGGGCTTCATAAAGTGGCCGACTCAATCACCCATCTAACGTGACGGTATTAACTACACACACTCTCAAAAAAAATAAAACAGCCCAAGTGTTGCCTCGAGGGGGGAATTAAAGCAGCAAAACTGCAACAGCCCAGGGCAAAACAGGAAGCGGGCAGTAGGTACCTGCTGCAAGTTTTTCTTCATCTACAGGAAGAGATGATTTACCCTCTATGTTATTTATGGGCTTTTCTGCATCTTCAAGCGCTGAAATTTCCTCAAGTCCTCGAGATTTTACCTGAAGAGTTTTTGTGAGAAAAAAAAGAAAAAAGATTCCATGGTGGGACGTGTTTTAAGCTTATAATAAATAAAATCATTCCCCTGTTGTTAATGCTGTAGCAAAGTCACAGCTCTACCTTGACTTCCCCTGTTACCCGGGCAGGCAGAGATCATGTTTTACAGGGCTATTTCAGTGGGGGAAAGCCCACTGTTCCTCCTGCTGGACGTCAGCAGTTCGTCAGGCTAATAATGGCTTTTTGGGGGATAAAATTAAATTGTACCTGTTGCTCATGATATCCTTTCAGGGCTTTTTTAACACTGGAAACTTTAGGAGAGCGGATGGGCAGAGTTTTGATCTCTGATGCCGTCAGAGTACTCAGGTCACCCACCGTCTTAATGTTCTTTGCCCGAATGAGCTGCCCCAGGCCTCTGGCGCTCCTGCGGCGGAGGGAAAAAAAATAGGTTTCTGATGCTGGAATTCATGTCAGAAGACAGAAAGAACAGACAGAAATTGTACATAAGTGCTGATTCACAAGAACGCAAGTGAAGGAAAACACTTTGTACATTTCAAATGTAGGATATTTTTTTCCAAAATCCCCACTTTGCCTTCAATGCACAGAAAGCTCCCATGGCTTCGTCCCAGATCGTTAAGATCAGTCTGCTCTGCCTCATTAAACCAAGAAAGCTCCCCATGCTCCCCGGTGCAAGCTTTTCATAGCCTTACAAAACAGACAACATAAATAATTCCAATAGTTACGCCTCTCCCCCACCAAACCAACGTCCCTCCCTTTTGCCATAAAAATGTCTCCAAGTCATCCCATTTTGCACCCCAGTATTTGGTTCTGCGGGCTCCGCAAGAATTCGGTTTCTGGTAAAGTGTCATCTTCAAGAGCATCGCCCCTCTTACCACATGTTTGACGTGATCTGAGGTAAAATTACGTCAATCGGAGCTTTGCAGCCAACTAAGGCGGGATACACGCATTCCGCAGGGCAAGGCAGCGATTCCTTTGCCATTTCTGTAATCTTGAATAATACAGAAAAATGATTAAATTATCTATCACACAACTGAATACAGGATAAAACAGAAGAGATACATGAACCAAAGCACTTCTTACTAAACACTTCTTTGAGCTCTTAAATTTAGGGTTACGAGATCCTGGGGACAGAAATCCTTTGGTTGGAGTGGTAATAAGCTGGATAGAAAAAGAGGAAAAAAAAAAGATCTCTCAGGACGGTAGGAATTCAGTTCATGGTACGATGAACCTACACCTGCCTACAGCTCAGAGTAACGAATGAGCCAGGCTAAACCCGCCACAACCCCCTCCTGCACTTACTGGTTCTCCGCGAGCCACTATGAGCACACACAAACGTACGGCACCGACGGCAAGTGAGAACCACGAGTACTCAGGGCACCCAGAACACCCCGCAGAACTCACCTTAGCCTGCAGATTAGATAAAATTTTAAGGCTTCGGGAAGATGGTGAAGAAGAATGGGACCTGACGACAGGACTTCTCCTGTCTATGTCGTCGGCCAGTCCCTCTTGATAAATTGGGTTTGCAAAAGAGACTCGGCGAATCTGGTTTTGGAGAAAAGCAGCTTTTACAGCATGAACTCAAACCACCACGGACTGAAAGATACAGCCAGTAACTCAACACAGGTGGAACTACAGACACTGCTACACACCCCGGCTACGAACACGTCATCCCACCGCAATACCTTGTTAGCAGGAGACAGGGAGTCATCCTCTTGATTTCTTTTAACACCTCTCTTTAAAATACTAGTGGATGGAGAGGCTAAGGGAGACCACGTGCAGCGAGCCTGCATCCCGTTGGGGCTTTCATTGATTAACGCTGAAGAACTGTGATCTTCCAGCTTCTGAGGCGAATCCACACTGTTAATTTCTACAGCACCTTCTTTGTCTAAAGCCGCACTTTCGGGCACCATGATTTCACTTTCCACTAATTCCTCCTTCATCTCTGTGTCTTGAATAACACAAGTTTCTCCTACAGTATTCTCAGCTGCTTCTTCATCGCCCCGATGGCTTTCCACCTCATCCATCTCTTTTTCCTCAGCTTTGGTAACAACAATCGGTGCCTCAGGTATCTCCTCCAGCCGTCCCTCCTGACTTATTTCTTCCTTTTCCGCATCAGACGGCTCTTCACTGCCGTTCCCTGCCAGCACAGAGCTGTCACCAGGCTCTTCCGCACCGCGCTCGGAGAGATGCTGCTCAGTTGGGTCACTCTCATCAGCAGGTTCTTTCGTTCCCACCAGGGAGTCGGCAGTTCCACCTGCTGTACGCTCGGGGGTCTCTAGACCCTCCTGTGCCACAGCACTGCCTCCCTGCAGATCTTCTTCAGATGCTCTCTCTCCTTCCAAGCCAAAGGCCCCAGGTTCCTTCGGAGGGTGCAATGGAGTGCTCATGGCACACGGTGCCACGGACAAGCTCTCGTCCAAACTGGAATTACCAGACACCTCCAATGTATTTACCGGCGTCTGAACTGGGGTGGTTTGGGGCCCATTCAGCTCAAGAGTGTTCTTCTGTTTTGGCTGCTTTGGCTTTGTACCACAGCAATCACAGTTCCTTAGTTTTTTCACCCTTTTGCTTCTTTTCTGGGGACACTCAGGTATTTGCGAAGAGGAGAGATCACCACCTGAAGCATTTCCTCCTGGCACTTGTTCAGGCACAACAGCTGGACAACCGTCTTCTAAATTTGTTTGCTTCTCAACACGTTTGTTTTCCTCTGGTGCTTTCAAACCCAGATGAGATACACTGGGGCTGGAGAACGACTCCATCGATGTGTTGCTCTTTTGCTCCACATCTGCGTTCTGTGCACCAGGCGAATCCCCAGAGCTGGCAGACGCCACAACTTTGACAGGATCCACAGGCATTTCTTGGTGCCTCGGGTCACACACTTCGGATGTCAACCCAGCATCTGTGCTGACTTCAGGGCTTAGTTCACCTTCACTTGTTTCCAACACATTCTTCATTTCCTTTCCTTGGGAACACTCCTCATGGCTGTGGCTTCCTGGCTGTGGATCTTTCAATTTTCCTTCAAGAGAATCGCTTCTGTTCTTTGCTTTGGCCAATCTTTTCCTCCTTGTGCCTTCTTCCTTGGTCTCGGAGCCATCAGCTTCTGAGTTTTCTATGCTGGAAAGCAATCCTTGCGAAGCTCGTCTTGTGTGGTATCGCGGGCGTTCACTCCTCTTCTGACCTGCTGTGCTCGAGCTACTGTCCTGACCTTCCGTGTCAGTCAAGTTGTCTTCTAACCTCCTACTGCTCTTGTTCACTTCCTCATCAAGGCTCCCTGAAGCAGGAGACTCCTTTGAGCTCACGCCCTCTGCAGCAGTTCTCTCCAGGGGGTTGCTTTCTCTTTTATTCGTGTTTGTAGTTTTCACAGAAACTGCTTTCTGCCTTTGGGATACATCATCTTTAGCCTGCGCCACCTTCTTTTGCCCAGATTTTTCATCATCTTTACGTCTGTCTCTCTTTTGGTGGCCGTCTTCCTTATCTTGACTACCCGCTGTGCTTTCTGTGGTTTCTGACCGTCGTCTTGAAGAACGTCTTGGTATCTTCTGATTAGGAGACACGTGTGCAACCTGACTATCGTCCCCTGTTACCTGGTCAGGTGACACAGTCGTCTCCGGGGGTGTATTTTCTTTAGAATCCACATCCAACGCCCGGACCTTTTCCATTTCTGCTATTGTATCTTCAACTTTTTTAATTTCTTCTTCTGTCAAATGGAGAGCCTGGGACTGAGCATGGAGAACATGTTCCACGTCTTCTGCTGCAGAAGGGAGTTCAGGACTACCTTCCACACTGCTGGAAGCAAAACACTCCTGCATGCTTTTCTCTGGCTCTGACCTTAGCTTGGACTGCTTGTCTCCTTGGTGCTCCATTTTACTCTGCCTGCGAGTCAGCCTTCGTATTGCAGTAAATATTTGTTCAGGCTCAGATTTTGAAGGCTTTTTATCTTCTTCTCCAGATTTCTCTGGTTTAGCACCAGTCTTGCATACACTGGTGTTTTCCTGTTTCCCTGCCGCAGAAGCGCTTCCAGCCATCTCTGAGAAACTGTTTAGTGCTGAAAAGCTAAAGGGTCTGTTCTCTGAAGTACCAAATTTCTCTAAGGTAATAAAAGACTGCCGTCGGCTCACGGGCTGCGGTGTTCCGGAAATGATGTCACTTGACGTTGAGCTGCTGCTGACATTTGAAGTGTTCCCATTCCCTACTGAGGGCTCCTTTGAAGCTGTTTCCACAGTACTTTTTTCTAATCTCTTTCCAACTGATGGCTCCTCTGGAGCCACTTCAGCCGCGTCCCTTTGTGACTCCCCCTCACTGTTGGAACTTGAGCTGGTGCATCCATCACTCCTTGCATTTTCTTCCTGTCCCAAAAATATGGAAAGCAAAGGACTGTAGATTTGATATGAATATAATACAACAAACCAGCTCTGGTGGAATAGAAAACACCACACCCACAAGGTTTTTCAAGCCACCCTTCTTTCAATTTATTCTATTATCTGATCTTGTTAGTTACAAAAGCCATTTATCTCAAAACACGAAGAACTGCAACAACATTTTGGAGTTTTGCAAGAGATATAACAAACCTATTACTAAAACAATTTTTACGAAAAGCCTTCTATATTTTACCTACTGCCTGTTGAGCACTGCAGTGTCTCAAGCAAGCTGTGCAGCCAGCTCCTCTCCAAAATGGAACAGATCCACATTTAGGACTTACTGATATCTTAATTACCCTTAGACAAGGAGAAATTACCTGAGGCTTGGTTTTGGTATCTTCTTTTGCATTATCTATTACAGATGATTTTCCCCTAAAACAGAAGTTCCTTAGATTAGAAGCGTAGCAGAAAAGGGGGACACCTCTACTGTATATAGCGGCTGCCTTTACTTACAAAGAATCTTCCTGGCTTTGAGTATACTGAGAAAATAAGGTAGTATCTTGTGATGCGTCCAAATTGTTGTACATTGCAGGAATATCAACTCTGAAACAAACCCAGAAACGGTAAGGCAGATTCTTTTTATAAAAAACCATAAAAGGATAGGGTAGTGCAATGCATTTGTCATAAAAGAGCAGATATTTGTATGAAATGGACTGAACTTCAGGTAAAAAAACCCCTTTGATTTCAGTGATTCAAGAAAAATGACATCTTCCGTGTCACACTGCAAGTCAGAGTCACGATGTAAAAACGTTAACTCCAAATCACCAAACTCCAAACAGGTAACAAGTATATTCAATCAACACAGAAAACACTGATCAAAGATTAATTTGTTGCATTAAAATAGTACAGCAAGGAACTTCATTAGCTTTAAACTTTATAACTTGTCTGGAAGAGTAAGACTTAATTTGAGTTGCCTCTGGTAGTCTGAGATACAGGAATTGAAATGACGTCATTCCGATATGCTCACTGTAACAACTTTTCACATCAACTTTAAAACAATAAATTACAGACCTCTTTGACCTAAGCACTTCTTTTTGATGTTCGGTCAGTATTCTTTCCTTTGATTCTGGAGGAATAAACACAAAATCAACAGATTTCTCCTCTTCCAAAAGTATCTCGCTTTTAGTCTTCGAAGATGAAAATTCTAGTTTCAACTACAGAAAGGAAAAACAGAAACCCACCGGATTACAAACAAAACAGAGAAATTGGAGGTGTCTTCATAATTCAGGTACCCCCCAACACCACCCAGGAGATTCTGCAACCCCTCCCCCCTGCCCTGAAGTCAGCTTCTGCACTTCCAGAGGCCGAGACAGGTGAAGGTACCTCAACGCTCACGAGGGTTATTACCTCCTATTCTTCACCAAATCAATCATTCCTTAAGAACACACCCCCTGTTCCCCTCCTGCCAGTGCCAGACCGGAGCTTGCAGCACAGCTCTACCAAAACCAACATCCACCTCAGCACCTGAATTGGTGCCAACCTGCAACCAGACCGAGCCTCTGCCTGCCTCCCCTCACCCATCAAGCAGCCCCCCATCACCCCTCCTTAAAGCCCACCAACCCGTACGCTCAGCAGAGGATTGGTGTGCTGTGCAGCATGCGTTTGAAAGAAAAATACTCCAGCGTCACAAAACCCATTAATTTTGCCTGAGAATTTACAGCAGCATTCTAGATGTTGAGCTGCAGAACAGAACAGATGTGATTCTGTCACGCCTACCTGTAACCTTACCTTCGCAGGTGCTCCTTGCACAGTACTGGGCTTGTCCTTTACTTCGTTTTTCAGTTCACTGGTCTGCGCCAACATAGAGTCTCGTTTTTGACCCATCTTTACCTCCATTCCACTTATCTTTGCATCCAGCTGTGAATTTTCCATCTAGTCAAATAAAGATACATCAATGAAGATACGTGTATGAAGAAACTCCAAGCTAACAAACCCATCCTGAGACATATTAATTTCTACAACTAAATTGCCCTGCACTCCTATTTTCCTCTAAATTACATAGAGGACGACTTAAAAACTTAGTTACTTCAAACAAGCTAGCACAACCAAAAATTAAAAATGCATAAACTATTAAGAACCAGCTCAGTCTTCTGACATGCTCTCCCAGCGCAGTTTATCATTCCAATCGTGAAGCAAATGCAGGCCAGTCACAGTAAAAATCAAAACTGACCTACGTTCTACACCACAAAGCACCCGTTGGGGCCAACAAAATCCTTACCGCATCAGAGAACGGGCCGCTGTACTCTTCGGCTATCTCCATGCTTTCAAAACCAGGCAGCAAGAGTGGAATTTTCTTTTTGGCTTGGCTTAACACAGATCTGCTCAACAAAAAAGAAATTTAAACTTAGAGAGGAGGGGGAGAGGTACACAGCAGGACCAGCAGATATCCCAGCTTGCGCAAAAAGCAGAACCAGAACAGCATCAATTCATTCACGTATAACCCTAGATCCCTTCCTTTAAAAATAAATAAATATAAAAAAATATGTATATATTACTTTAACTGGTCAGGGTACGTTAACGACGTCGTCTTAGCGAATGTTGCGTTCCAGAAGTGGGCACACTGGTTGCGGATCTGTTTGCTCTTGTGCTGAAACATTACACAGAGCAAGGGCGAAAGCTGCGCTAGCAGGGGGCTGTCGTAAGAGCCAGTGCAGTGAGACTGTAAACACTGGATGATCTCGGCCAGGAGTTTTTCAAGCTGCGGGAGAGAAGAAACAATAGGGCATTTACTTAGAAGTTTAAAACGTCATTTAAAACATTATTATCCCCTAGAATAGTACGGCCCAAATAAACACGTTTAAGCGCCACACCACATGGAAACTCTAATAGCTAAGCCTAGCGGTCCTCCCCTTTGCTACCCTTTTAGTAAAAAATAAACCATTTGAAGACAAATCTCTACCTTAATTACTTTTTAAATACTTCCTTAGAATACAGGATGAATGGCAAAACTCTAACATCATACATTTTCCCAAACTCCAGCTATTTCTCAAGCAAATTTACCTTGTTGTTAAGATCACTGTATACTTTAGGTGCATCGGCAAGCCTGCCAAAACAAACAAAAAAAATTACATCTTGCTGTCTCACTTATCCCAAGTGCAAGAATTAAACACAAACCGCACTCGAGCACTGCACCCTAGTTTTAGTATACAACTCAATGAAATAATGTTGTGAAACAAGCCTCCCATTGGGCGATTAAAAAGTTTCCTGACGTAAATAGTTTCAAGTCAGCCTATGCTTTAACCCCCAGTGGTGCTCATATGCTAACTTGAAGAGAAATTAATGGAAAGATCAGTAGCAATTAGTACAAACTTAAAATTAAAAGCTTTCTTAGGAAGTAACTTCTGCCTTCTTTGTGTTGCTCTTAATCCTCTCCCTGAGCAGATTTCCCAGGCCCCACAAATATCCGCATCAAAAAGCTGAAGTACCACCTAAACTAAGTAATTTCGTGTCTATAAATCCCCAGGAACACACACCATCTGGAAGAGTGAGAGAAAACTGCATCTAGTCATTCATTTTATAAGCCTGCGACCTCCAGCCTGAAGAGGCTCCCAAACTTGTATTTGCTCGCATACGCCTCCCTTTAAAAATATATATTCAGCACTCACTTCTCCCTTTCAACGAATAATCCTACGAAAGACAATGCTCCAACAGCAGCAGATGTGATGGGAGATGGAGGGAGGTGGCCTTCAACTGAACCTTACACAAGAACAAGCGGATTCTTGCCCTCGAGACAGGGACTCCTGATGACTTTTACATTAGCGGTAATGCTCGAGAACGTTCACGGGCTGACTGGGTGCATCCTGCCCTACCCCACCCTCTCCTCCCAAAGTGTTCAAAGCCATGCTCCATCTCTTTTCCTCATCCTGAGCCAAGGGTACATCTCCTGCACCATCAACAAACCGGACACAAGCCTCTGCCAGCCCCCTCCCACCAAGCCCCTGATAACTCCATCCTGTCCTGGGAAGAGAAGCCTATTTAAAAAATAAAAAAGCAAAGCCATATAAAAAACCGCATAGCAACAGACAAATCTTTCTCAGTACTCCCCTCTGCTTAAAAACTTACAGGGTTTTAGTGCACTTCAAATAATTACAATTTCTCTTTTTCCTACAAAAATTTATGCAGTTCCTGCCCATTAGAAAACAAGTTACTGTTAGCATCTTCCCTGCAGTGAAAAAACCAAAACACTTGCAGAGATGAGAATACACTCACTCTAAAGAGACACCGATTTTCAGTACCGAGCTTTCGGAAGCCCTACAGGTTTCCCTTCCTGTATGACCAGGCCGTTTGGGTTTATTTCTAAAGCGGAGCAGGACAACGGAGACTGCCACTCAGCCGTGTGGGGTTTGGAGTCCCAGCAAACGCCCGGAGGCAGGGCTGCGATGCATCGGTTGGCAGCTCCCTGCAGCCACCCCAGCTCAGGCACCCCCCAGGCTCAGTCCCAGCACCCAGGTTTTTTGCAGGAACTGTAGAAAAGAACAAGTTCTGCCTTACAGACCCATTCTTTCCGCAGCGTCTGGGTGCACTACAAAAATAACACCTACTAACTAGGCTGAATCTGGTAAAATACATGGTGCTCTCAAGGCCAGAGGCTTGGCAGGCGTTGAAAATCCTTAGCATTAGTGCCAAAGGTCTGAAAAACCCTTAGCCATATTCAAATACACCACTTGCTACAAAGCACACAAAATGTCACCAATACGCATCAATACAACGAATCCAGTTTTCCAACCATTCTTCAAATACTCACTTTGTGTTTTCATAAAACATTGCCAGGGGTTTTGAAAAAATTGCAAACATAGTCCCAATCACTGAAGGCAATGAAACGTGGCTGATGATGTTGTGAAGAATAGCAATAATTGAAGGACCAACAGAGACCAATGTTTCTGAACAGATTTCTTTGGAACTGAACACATGGAAAGAGTTTAGTAACATCACCAGGAGTTTAAATAGAGAGGCAAGCTTTCCAAGGGGCTCCTTTTTCTTCTTAGACCAATCTGTAGGTGTCTGTGGAGCTAGCATTAAAAAAGAAAATAAATTAAGTCTTCTTCTTATTTAACCAACACATATAACAAAAGACATCTGAACTTTGTCTCCATGAGAAACAGAACTTGGATTCCCAAACTGCATCTACACATAAATAGTTTAAAAAACAGACCTAACAGAAGACATACATTTTAATGCATAATTTTATCATTCCACTACAGACGTGATTCCTATTCCTCTTATTTATATTTACGGTTGGTCATACAAATGACGGTGCTTTTAAGTATCTTTAATGCCTACTTGCAACAGGACAGCAACAACTCTACAGATACCGGCTGGTGCCCATAAAGTCCAGCACAGGTGAGGAGGGAAGGGCAAGTTCTCTTAGTTCATTTATTTATAAGTGAAGTTTCCATCGTGCTTTTCCTCACTAACATTTCCAATTAAAGCATTTCAGTCTTTCAGCAGTCCAACACAACACCATAATACTTCAACAAATTCATACGGGGCAGAGAAATACTTCGAGTTGTACACTGAATTATATTATTTTGTAAGTTATTTCTTTGGCTTTAGTAGTTTTATGCGGGAGAAGGAAACAAAACAAAGAACGTTTTACATACAATGACCTTTTGTCTTCTGTTAGACCTATTCTCAGCTATTTTATGCAAAGCGGCTTCAGGAGCAGTAGCTTTTCAAACATTATGTTCCCAGTTTACCATTGGCTTTAGGCAGGTATTACATATTTAGACTGTGGATTATGATCAAGCATTGCTGCTTGGGATTGCACCTGAACAAAGTCAAAGCAGCAGATTTCACATGCAAAAATGAAATCATAGCCAAAAGCGGCCTCACGGTTTACACCAATTTCACATGTACTTTGTCAGGCTGTGCAGTAACTACTCAACTGCCCAACTAGTAGGAGAGATCTGATATTCAAATATGTGTACTGGATGATATCTTTAGCTCCTTTTTATGATTTTTTTGTCAATCCCTTCAGTGCTTAGATGGTGTGTGTAGCATACACAGGCCACTGATACCCTGCAGCCATCACGTCTGCATCTACAACTCTAATTTTCAACTGACTGTGAAAGAAAGAGACAGAAATGCTCAACATTCAAGTATTTTCTTACATCTGTTTTTTGGCTGATATTTAGTACCATACGGTGCAAAGTTGATGCAGTCAACCATAACTGATATTATATGGGTGAGACCATCCATCATTGAAAACATCTGAAGAGGAAACAGAAGTCATCAGCAAGGCCCAAAAGAGCAACAGTGACAGAAAAAAACCAAGCTGGCCATTCAGCACAGCAAAGCAAGCAACGTTTAAATTCAAAAGTGGATGAAATTTGTCCGTATTATCAGGTAAGATTCAGAAAAGTTTACATTTCAAAATACAGTTACAGAAGCTGAAGATTTTGCCTTCCCACACTACACAAATAAACCATAAGCATCTACACTACCTGAAGCAGCAAAACAGCAACAGGCAGCTGCAAGGTGGTGTTAGGTTTGAGAAGACGCACCACAAGTATTCAGGTTCGAGGCATTAGCTGTCTAGCAAACCGTGTTACCAAATGCCAGTGTGTGCCTAAGTTCAGCTACTGCACAAAGCCTGATCTTCAGAAAAGTCACTGTAGGCACAACACTAAGGTTGTCATTAACATTCAGGAAGCACCATCCATTTGTAGGACATTCAAAAAGGCGGCTCAAGGGTGGGGTCACTGCCCCCCCAGTCCATCATAAAACAAAGATTGCTTTTAAAAGGAACATTGATATCGTGGGCCAAAAAAAGTTTAGTTTCAATACAGCTTACATACTGAAGCTCTAAATTTTTAAAGTCTGGCTTGCTTAATAATTATTAAGTTTTGAAAACTGAAGTTTATCATCAGGATACAGCAGCACTGGACATGAGTGAGAAAGAAACATGGAATCCGGAGGATTACACCTTTCTCATCTGTTTCTTATTTGTTCCTTTCACAGTATTTTTTCAAAAGACAGTCAACTTTGAAGCATGAAGGATTTTACACTCCAAAGCTCATGTTCACCGACACCTACAGACAGATAATGTAAAGCCTTCCTCTTTCAAAAGGTTACTTCTAAAGCTTTGTAAAAGAAAAATCTTTAAATTTTAGCCTACAAGGTTGACAGTACCAGGAACGTAGCAAGTTATGCTCTCTGAATGCTACAGTGCTACTCTATCCTCCTTCCCAATCAAATTGCTTGAGTTTGCAGTATTTCTTAATTCAACCTGCAGTTACTTTATATACACACACATTTCAACCAGACAAATACTTAACATGACACTGACTAAACCGTTACTACTTAAATAGTTAGAAGACAAATCCAAAGATTGCTTAACTGTTATTTTAATATTTAAGTTTATAATTATTTTTGCCCTCTTCTTCCAATCCATCTCCAGCTCAACTCCAACTCCTGTTAGCAAAAAGAATTTTGTTACAGCTTTAAGTCTCACCCAAAACACTTTAAGTTACAGAAAGTACTACATTAGACTTTAAAATAGGTTCTTATATCTAATTTAAAAATATATCTGCTAAAGTACTTATATAGTTCAATATTACTGGTTTATACTCACTACTGGAGTTTCACCTTCTAGCCCAGATATTATTTTGGCACAAAGTTCTTCACAGCACAGGTTTTCTTCTGCTGTTGCAACTAAAGCAGCACAGCGAGCAAATGCTCTGTACAGGTCTGACCAAGTGCGCAACAAGGATTTCATAGTTGGCTTTAACAACAGAAAGAAAAAGTTTATAAATATCAGTGTCTGTGCATAGAGATAAAAACTTGCTTTTAGTTTTCTGCTTCTGTCAAAACCTACGTAACTCAAGAATTCCAACCCTGGAGCAGTGGGCCAATGTATAAACATACTCATAGTAAACTACTCCACGACCATCAGATAGTACTTCATAGTTTATTTTGTAAACCCCACATTGTTTCTAGTCAACATTATGTACTCACTCTTACCTGCGGAAACTCCTTAATGGGGAAGATGTGCGATATTGGTAGCAACAATGCACTATAAACAGCACTGAAGTTGTGTTCCAGTGCATCACCCTGATTTACTTCGTTAGTCTGCAACAAGAAAACAATTTTCTGAGTAACGAAGCTGCAAAATTTAGACGACAAATGAGGCTGTTCAACAGCTCTGACATTACAGTCAATCTACTTCCAGTAAATAATCTGCAGAACCTGTTGAATATTATGTTTATATGGCTTTCATTAGAGCTTCCATTCAAAAAGTGTATCATCAGTAAGAAACACTGTTCTAATTACGTGCTAACTGTCACAACTTGGTATTTATTATATTGTCACATAAGGCAAAAAAGGCTCTTGGTATTTAAGAGTCCTGGAGAGCAGGTATCCATCCTCTGTAGCAGCAAGACTACACCAAGGAGCAAAGGCTTGAAGCCCATCTGAGACATGCTTGTAATCTTAGAAAAGGAGGAAAACATTCCCAACGCCGTACTTCAGAGCGATCATTCTTACTGACTGGAGTCACTTCAAAAGACACTCCGTATCACTACCCCACTACCGCCCTTCAGCCTACCTCTCCCCAAGTGTTCATACTCCCCTTAGGGACTCTTTAAAAAAGTGCTGCACATCTTCCAGTTTCACAAACACTACAAAGGCTTACTTAATTTTACTATCACTTCAAGACATGTAATTCCTAAAAATACATTAAGATAACAGAACACCACAAAGTTTTCCTGTGTTTTTTTGGGAGGGAGGATGAGGAAAAGAACAGAAAGCCACTATACCCGATTAATCCATTCGGTCAGCGGATTAACAACAATGCTCCACATTCTCCAAAGATGCTCCTTATTTTCCACTTGCTTTGCGCTCTGATTAAGAATGCCGATCACAGATTCACTGAAAGCCAGCGGAGATGTAGGCCCAGACAAAACAAAACCCACGAGCGTTGTTAGGATTACAAAGAATCTAGGGAAGAAAGAGAAACAAGTAAGATAATTTTTTCAGCTGAAGTTAGGAAAAGCTTCTGTGAAGTCTCCTATGGGAAGCTCATAACAAACACCCACCACCACATACCTCTCATCTGTTACACAGCATTCCAAGAGGTTACCGTGGAAAGGCAGCTGAATTAAGAATAGAGCTGGTGTTCCCTGGGAAGAGAAATGTAAGAGGTCAAAACAACATATACTGATCAAATCAACAGCTGGCTCACCCACGTGTGCTTATCTACATGTTACATTTAGCTCTAAGACAGAAATTTGCAATATTACAAATTTCATATTTCATTATTACAGGACTTTCAGCACATTCCTTTTTAGCTATAGGTGGTTAGATTACTCATCAGAAGTGAGAGCTGGAAACAAAGCCTGCATTCTGGAACAAGGAATAATACAGTTTCCTGAAAAGTCTGGATCTAATGACTTACGAACTGCTCTGTATGTTGGTGCAAAAATCCTAATATATTTCAGCATAAAGAAAGTTCTGGAATAAAATCAGACTTACGTTTAAAAGATCCATATCAGCAACCTGATAAGCTGGCGATCCCAATACTTTTGAAGGCAATTCCTTAACAGTAATATCAATGAGAGACTAAGTAGGGGAAAAGAGGAAAACATATGTAAACATTTTTTCCTGAGCGTCCTAATATTTTAAATAACACCACAAATAAAAGCAAAATGGTAACAATTGTTTCAGTTTAGTAGAAGAAAAAAAATCCACTGTAAAACTACTTGTCCTTGGAAGCAGAGGTTCTGGTACTAGAACCATATACCAAATTATGTGAACGTTGCTGATAAATCTGAAGAATTCTTAAAGAAAGAAACCCTTAAGCAAGACACTGCCATCTGATGAGAATTGCATAACTTAATTTACACCAAAGAAGTTGTTTCTCTTCAAGAGACGATTCTGGTAAGTTAGATGTAAATGCCTGCCACCAATCAGAATCTAGACCACCAAAAAGAAATGAGATTTACAAAACAAGACAAACCCACCCAACTTACCAGTATTTTCTGCACAGGAAGAGAATTTGATCTAACAGTATTTTTTAAGGCCTGGAGCAACATAGTCAGTATTTCTGACCCTTGCTTTTCTTTCTTATTTCCTAGAACAGAAAATAACCTGCAGTTAGAGCAGACCAAAGTAATGGTGACTCCGATCATCATTCAGAACTTAAACATAATGTACTGTAAGATAAAAAAAATAGCGTATGCTTATAAACATAGACCAAATACTTAATATATTTGGATTCCAAGTCTCTGCTCTGAAGCACGGTGTAACTGAAACTGAGAAGTTCAAATAAAAAGACCCCTGTTTCCCTAGTAAAATGGAAACACCTTTTTAACATTAACAACCTTAACTTTGACATGCTAGAAAAGTTGTGAAATTCTGTATTCATCCAAGCAATGCAAAATTAATTTCTTTTATGCTTTTCAGCTAGATCTTTCAACATTAAAGCTTCATCATTAAGAATATTCTGTTCTTTCAAAGCCTGTACAGAGTAATGTAGTTTTTTAAATAGGGAGCATCTTACTTTTCTAAATCTGTAAAGACACCATACTTTAAATTTTATTTCATAATAATTAAATAAAAAAGGTAGCTGCAATCACATAACAAAGACTTTGTACTTATTTGAGTAACACACTGAATGTCTCAATTTCTCAATACCAAAGATGAGGTGGAATTTTTTATTTTTTTTTGGAAATGGAAAGATGCCTTCAGCAAGAAAAGCCGTTAAAGCGCTTTCATGCCTTACTGCTACAAGCAATCCACTTGCAGAACTATACTACTCTGCCTACCCCACTGAGCCTCACTGGATCAGATCAGTAGGATGTTGTATTTGTCACACAAAGATGCAGGCATCATGCAAAATATCACTTGTTGCCTCAAAAACAACTATTGATGATGCCTAAAACCAAGTTTTACCAACAACGAAGCAAGTAATACTTAAGGTCTAGTCTTAAAAAACCCCTCTAACTGATCAGCAATGACAAATAAAAATAAAAAAACCCCCAAACCACACTTTTTACCTGATTCAATAGCCATTTTTACATATCCATTTATGTCCTTCCATATAATATTCAGCATACAATCTACAAAGTAACAAAATTTTTATTCAGTCTGTAATAAAAACACTAAACACAAATGCAGTTAAAATACAAGCTGTGTGAAACAACAGACATAAGCCCAAAGTGCCATAAGCTTTCAAACCAAGTCAGACCAGTCCTGTTTAATGGCAACACTGGAATTCTGCAGAAAGTGGTTAATTAGGTTTCCCTCCCCCACTTTATTTTCCAGAAAAGAAATCAAATTTCACCCCTAAGTTCTTACCAGGAACTTCTTTTCCAATTGCAATAAAGCCATCCTGAACTGCATTTATAAGAGTGCTGGCATGCTTACAAAAAAAAGAAGGGCTACTGATCAGTGGGTGCTGGAGAGGCTCTAGGAGAACAAAAAAACATGTTCTGTAAATCTGTTATTCTGCAGTCTACTGGCAAGATAAGTCTTAAAAAAAATTAATCAAGTATTTATGCGTACTTACACCATTTAACATAAAAGCTTCTAATATCAAAGATGACAACTAATGGTTTTAAATGTTTAAAGCACTTCACGCTAATAGACATCTTTAAATCCAGCAGTGTTGGCAATTTCAAGTTATGCAAAGTACTTAAAAAAAAAAAGTATAACTCACATACCTAAACTAAGTGCAAGTTTGTTTTGCTTCGCAAAATCTACAACTTCTGGTCCCATCAAGAAGTGAAGCAGCATTTCAATTCCCAAAAGCTGAATGGAAGGTATCACCACCACTCCTGCTGTACTAGAATTCAAGTTCATCCTTGGTGTGGCTGCACTTGCAAAGGGGTAAGGACCTAGAGGGAGGGGAGAAAAGTTACACTGTCTCATATTTCACCCGCAGTCAAGCAAAAGGAAAGATCCAATAGACCAAAATCCCAAAGTCAACATGAAAAGCACAAATCACAGAAAAGCATTGTCTAAAAGGGGCCTCTATCAGCCAGACAGGCATCTAGCACACACTCCTGTTAAGCAGGGTTTAACATCTCAGTCATAACCACGTATTTTGAAAGCTAAAATACCTATCTTCCAAAGATTGTAACGTCTCAGATGTCAAACTTTACGTTGGCAACAAAAGCCTCCATGGAAATTGTGGTTATAGAGCAAGTTACATGCTACACTACAGCCTAGTTGTATCGTAACTACAGCTGTGAAAGAGCTTCCATTAGAAACTTCTACACTGGCCACAAGTTTAAGAGGCCTCACGTGCAAACCTCAGTTACCATCTCACAGAGCTAAGATGAACTTTTTTTTAAAAAAAGGGCACAAATGAAGATCTAAACATCTAGAACACTTCCACAACGGACCTGAAGCTTCTAGTTAGAGCAGTCTACAATTACACAAGCTGTGAGCGCTAGGCTTTCCACGAAAAGAAAGAGGCAGTTCCGTATCTCAGGCGTTTAGCTCTAAAGCTCAAATAGGTGTGATTTCACATGTAGTTAAAGTATCAGAACTATTGATGTATTATGATCACTGATTACTGTTCAGGCAAAAATAAAAATGCTACAGAATTGAGAATGGCATATATAAATATTTTTTCATGTATTCATCTATGTGGTAGGTTTCAAACCAATGCTCCCTTGCAAAAAAGAACACAACTCAGGACATCAAAACTGGTCCTCAACACAATTTGACTAGCACAATTTTGTAAACTTGAAATACTGACTGCAACAGCCTAATTTTATCCAATGTAAGTCTCTGCCTCTGAGCTCTCCAATGAACACGCAGAAAAATGACTGTTTTCAATAATGATAAACTGCCAAAGAAAAAGCATAAACGTGTCAAATAGAACAGATTACTTGCTGTATCTAGAATGCAGCTGGAAACAGACTTGTACTTTAGTACCTGATTTCGGTGTAGGGGTTGCCAAGGCTAAACTTTGGTTGGCTGGTACACGCGAGGGAGTTCCTTGCAAGGGAGCAGAAGAATCTAAACTTAAAGTACTTTGGATTAACGGTACACAAACCTGCAAAGATATCAAACCGCAGGGAAAACAGGTATGACATAGAAGCCATAAGCCCCAAAGAACTACACATTGCAAACATCACACAGACTGCACTGTTGTTCACAGCATCAGTGTTTCAGAGTTTCTGGGTACTTTTAACATTTTTTTTAAGATGCTGTATAAAATATGCATAAAGACATGAATTAGAAATGGCTAGATTAAACAGTAACTCATGTTAGATTGATCCAACTGCACCACATCTAAAAGGGTAATTGTTTTTTTTCCCTTTACTCCCATCCTGAAGTTTAATTACATGAAATTCGCAAGCCAAATAGAAACTGTTCATTACAGTTAAAAAATGCACAGTAATGAAACACCTGGATCATTTTTCTCTCTATACATCTTTCTAAGTGTTTCCAAAGCATTCACTTGCACAGCGAAAGGATAAAGTAGTCCATATACAATGTGCTTATATTTACTATTGCTGTGCTCTCACCACAGGTTTTCACTGAGATGCTCACATGACACGCAGATTTGCCCTCAAATCTTGGAACTTTAAAGACTGCACATATAGTCTCAAGCACTCTTGCTATATACAACACACGTGCACAGCACGCAAACAGACAAGTCAGATTTGGTTCCTTAAGACAGTTCTGTTTTAATAATAAACTAGATAAGGACAAAGCAGGTACAGAGTAAGTTACAGCAACAAACTTGGCTTCCCACACTCCAGATAGGCTAACGATGCCATGACTATTCTCAGTTGTGTTACCTGTTCAAAGTTTGCAGGCAGCTGAGGTCCCAGCCTCATGAGCAAATACCACCAGACCTCCAGTTTTGTCAGTGCCAAAGCCTCTGTTCTCACATGGATCGAACTCAGGGGCTGCATTAGCAATTTCAGCCTTTTAGCACTGCACAGTATATCTCGAAGACCAAAAAAAGCGTATTTTTAAGCAACACAAATAATTAAACAACAGAACAACAAAAAAAAGGAAAATTTTTAAACCATAAAGTTTTTTCCTGATATATTTTAGCTTAAAATTCAATTAATGATTCACAAAACTAAAATACACAGTAGGTGCAGCAACCTTTCAGACTTACTTGACTGTGCTAACTGTTGTCTAGAGCCATCCTGGAAATAGCAAGTATTTTTTCCGAGTACCAAGACTGAAATGAAATCTACTGAACACCAACGTGAACAGGAGGAAATTCACTCTTGCTTGCTATGTTAGAGAGCCCTATCTGCCACAGCAGAAGAAAACCCAAACACTTCACATACACGTGTGTTACCACTGCATGAGAGTAGAACATCTTAAATAGAGTATTCTGAGGCTCAAATGATCATTCCCCACTGAAGCAGCTATAGCACAGTGTGTCTGGACACAACTTCACTCAAGCCTATGCAAGCGTTCAAAAAGAACAACAACTTTTAGCCAGTTCAGCAGCATCAGAACATGCCCACCTGCAATTCATAAGAAACTGCAGACAAAGACTGCTTTCACCATACTGGAACACACAGAGCAAATACTAGTTGTGCCAGGGATTTTATTTTCTGATAGAGTCAAATTCTTTTTAATTAATTTATGGGAAACAACGATCAGAACAAATGACCTGACAGGAAACAAATTAAAATGACAATTCAAGTTAAATTCAGCTCATCTAAGAAATGGCCACATTTAGCCTTCTCTTCAGGACACATAGTAAAGAGAAGCACAATCAAAGTGAAAAAAATAAGTATTGTGTGCTTTGACATGGGCTGCACTTAAAAGACTTTTTCAGGTCTCAGATACACCTTTAAATCAGGTTTTTTAACAACTCTAGAATCCTGAAGCATTGCTCTTCTCCAATTAATCCACAGAGTCCAAAATAAGATCTGCAGAATGTTTTAGTCTCTATTTCATTGCTGTTTGGGTCAGCTAAAGCATTGTAACAAACTCATTTCTCCTAGCAAAAAAATTAAGACAGAACTACTGATCAAACTATCACTTTTCCTTAAAAAAACCCAAACAACCTTGAATTTTACTTCTGTATATACACACAGTATACTCCACTGTGTACATACCACAGACACACTACAAGTATATCCAATGGTATGTACCGTAGTATTTACTATTATTAGACAGAATATTCTCTTCCACTTCTGTAAAGTGAAAGTAGTCAAAACAGTTCAGGTTAACTTTTTAAAATCTACCTGGATTTAGAGCAAAATTATCTATTAGACTCTTCCATGCAATGAAGGCTATTTTCTTTACCACTGGTGAGCCACTACGAAATCCAAGTTCCTCCAGTTGCAGCAATGAGTTGATAAAACTGCCACTACGATGCAGAGTCTGAAGACAGAGAAGTTCAGAATTAAGATATCTATGTTGTCAAAGAAATTCCTTCCCTAAAGATTCACGACTGTGAAGCTTACTGCTTTGCTGCTTACCTTTCCAAGTAATTTGACAAACAGCGGCCATAATTTTAGCACGTAAGTCTCATTTTTTGTAGAAAACAATTTCTGAAGTTCTGAAATTAATTTCTGCAGAGAGAAAGAAACATAATTTCTACAAGAAATATATTCAAAGTATTCTAAAAAACTACATACTCATACCAATGTCTGGAGACACAACCAACCTGGAACTATGCTATTTCTAGATTAAAAGGATTTAATTCCATACCGCACAACATTTGCTGGTAAATCAGTCCAATGTCTCTACCACCTCATTACACCTTCTTAGTTGAAGTTTATGGTTGGTGTCAATTATTCTGATAGTGGCAACCGACAAATCAAAATCCATTTCCTTAAATACTTGTAGTGTCTCTAACTCTTAAGTCAAAAACACACTGTGAGCCTAAAAAACCACCTTGTTTGTTTGGGTTTCTTTGTAAACATACTTCACTTCAGCAGTGAATAAGGCAATATAAGTAAGCTTACAGTTCTGGAAGTGAAAGGCAATGTAAAAAGCTTCATCAAAAATGCTCATGGAACAATGAGGTCACACTATTATTTCTTGAGAGGTCACTGCAACTGGTAAAGATGTCCAATGATGGGGCACAGCAAGACAAATTTTCTGCTCACTTCCAACAAAACAAAAAAACCACACCCAAAACCTTACACAAAACTCTGCAAAAGAGAGGATCTGGGAATCACAAGATAGCCACTCTTACTCCTGTGCTTGGAAAAATTATGGAGCAAATTCCCTTGGAAGCTATTTCTAGGCATATGGAAGAACAAGCCAGCAGAGTTTTACCATGGGCAAAACCCACTTTTCCAACCTCACCGACTTCTATGAGTAAAGGCCTTGTTTTGCAGATGCAAAGTCCAACTTTAGGAAGGCTTTTGACAGCCTCCTCTAGTGTCCTTGTAACCCAACTGGAGAAACACAAACTAGCTCAGATTACACGGTGTGTGGCTGGACTATTGGGCTCAGAGGCTGGTGGTCAGCAGTTCAGAGCACAGGTTATGTGTATGATTTATGAAGGGTCGACAAGGGCTGATACGATTTAACGCTGTCAGTGTTGGGGCAGGGCGGGGGGAAGCAGTGGTTGATATACTGGGGGACAGGGATTACCATTCATGGGGATCTTTACAAGCTTGAAAAACAGACTGACAGAAACCACAGAATTCAAAGACAGAGGCCTATATCTGGGACAGACAAACCCCATGTCCTGGTACCCACTGAGGACGCACAAGCTATGTAACACCTCTGCAGAAAAAGAGGTGATGGACAAGAATTCTGAAGTCAGGAATGTGCTCCTGCATACTGGATTGCACCAGCAAAAGCACAAGGACCAAGTCAGAAGAGCTGACCCCTCTACTTGGTACTCATCAGACCACCTCTTGCATACTGTGCCACACTGAAGTACCAGAGATACTGGCAAACTGGAGCAAATCCAGCAGAGGGTGACCACTAAGATGGTTAGGGGACAGAGCTCATGACAGAAGAGCTAGGCATGCGTGGCTTGGAGCGGGAGGAATATAATTGCAGCCTTCCACTACTTATTAGCTGGATTACAAGGAAGAAGCCAGATGCTTCAGAGAAGTACTGAAACGACTGGAGGCAACAGACACAAGTTTCAACAAGACAAATCCTATTTTTACCACGAGGGTGGTTAAGCAGTGGAACAAGCTGCCCAGACAGGCTGTAGAATCTCCATCCTTTAACATATTGAAACCTCAACTGGACAAGGCCCTGAGCAACCTGGCCTTAACTTTGAAGCTAGCCCTGTTTTGAGAAGGAAGTGCTAAGCTAGATGATGCGAGTTACTGCCACACCAAGTTCTGCTGATTCTAGTTTGGTAAGCAAATTCTCTTTAAGAGACAATAAAAGTTTAACAATGAGTTAATGCTATCAAGACAGGTCCATAAAGGTCATTTAAACAGCAAGTTATTTTCCTGATCAACAATTCCCGTCAGAAACTTAGTTTTGTTGGTTTTTTTATACAGTTGTCCTGTATTTACACTGCTGTTACATTCATTTTTTCTGTCAAAACTGGAGCCATCAAGAAGTTGCTGTCAATGCACAGTAGCTTTCTGCTGTCACCATCTACGCTGTAAATGAAATTAAGACACTCCCAACCAACCAAGAACCCTGATTACCGCTCCTGTTGCCACTAGAGAAATTGACTTTGCCTCTAGAAAAAACTTACTGTGGTCATTAGGTGCTCAGTGACAGCCGCCACCTCCTGCTGTTTCTGGAGCAGCAGTGGCATGCCCATCTCC
Organism: Rhinoptilus africanus; assembly: GCA_013400135.1. Classification (NCBI taxonomy): domain Eukaryota; kingdom Metazoa; phylum Chordata; class Aves; order Charadriiformes; family Glareolidae; genus Rhinoptilus; species Rhinoptilus africanus. The sequence goes on from VXBO01005468.1 coordinate 94,631, forward strand.
AGAGCAGTGGCACCTCGTAACTGCACCTTGTGAGCTGAATGGACGACCAGAGGGATGATCAGTTTTGCCCACCTCACAGCCTCCTCTCCCATCTGGGCCGGAGTTTGCTCCATTAAGCTAGATCCAAAAAACACATGTAAGTATTACAAATCTCCAACAGACAAACTGCTCAGACATTCAAAGATAATCTCAGTATCAACAATAAATGCTCTAATCCAACATAAGATTTACAGGAAACCATTATAAATATTTTTTTTTTTTCCTAAACAATTGTATTTTGACAGTTCACCGAAAACTGCAATTCTGAAGTGTTATTTCAGATAAACCTCTCCAAAAGCAGAGCAGACTGATATTTACAGTTGTCCTTTCCATTCCCTCACAACTTCTTGGGAAAATGAGCTGAGTTGAGAGCCTGAAGGAAGAACACCATAACTTCCTTATCAGTGACCAAGTACAAAGTTTGCATGTTAACCATCCCCTGCGTGTTCTCAGAGGTTCAGACCAGCTCTAACAGGCCATGTTTGCTGAAAACAATATATGCCCACTTTTGAAAAACTCCTCAAACCCTGAAGCAGCAGAGGTTTGCAGAGACTCAACGGACATTAGCCCAGTCAAGCGTTCTTATCTTATCCCTCTGTTCCTGAGCTCTTGGAGCACAGTATAACAAACAATTCCATATCTTCACACCATCACACATGGAAGCCAATGAGCTTAGAGAATGCTCAAATAAGAGTAAAGATATAAGATCAGCATATTGTTGTATTAATTGTAATGTAATGTAAAATATTAATAGAATATTTTGCAAATGAAGCGGTTCAGGAGAACCACTGGCAGAGACAGAAACAGAGACAGTAGTTCACACCATTTCACTGTTCTTTCTACTGACTAACACAAAACACTGTGGGGAAACAGTCTTGAACATAATGAACAATTCAAAGAACATTCAAAGAATTTTCTTTAGAATACTTCTTGCCACTAACATTTTGTTTCAATAGTTCCCTCCCAAAACTAAGCATCTATTTTAACAAAATTCAGTGCACGTACCGTATAATAACATTTAGTGCTTCGTATTCAACCACCATAGACTGTACATCTCCTTTAGTAAGTATCGTTTCCAGTGTAGAAATTATACTGGACACCTGAGGAAATAAGAGGACAGCAACAGAGTGAGCACCTAAATACAAGTATTTCCACGAGGAGCCAGAACTATGAAACTTTATTTCCTGGGACTCTGTCCTGTGTCTGGATTATGCTCGGTCTAGTTTTAAGGTTAGAGCAAGTCTGACCAAACTGGAGTATTCACAACATTTCTCCCCTATGCTGCCTCACTGGTTTCTAACAGAATTGCTCACACCACAGCTTCTCCTTCAAGAGAGGCAATAATTTGTTGGCTCTTTTCCCTCTGTAGCTGCCCTTAGAATTTTTCCAAGAATTTAGGCCCTGTACTTGGCTGTCAAATTTGACAGAAAACGATCTGCAGATTTAAAACCTACTGAGTGGAGTGACGAAGAGATTGCACAAGCCTCATCTCCTTAGGAAATCAGGCAACACAAAAAAAGGCAAAGGAACTTACCTCCTTTTTAACAATTTCAGAAGGAAACGCCTGCTTAGAGATCACCCAAAGTGCCCGAGTGCGAGTGTTTTTGTCTGAAGTTTTTAAAGCAACACTGTTCACCACTGAAAGCAAGTCTCGTATTTCCGTTGCTGAAAACAGAATGCACAGCACTCAAATTTTGTTCATTTAATTCTAATCAGCTTCTTAGCAAGTTTTGGGTCATTTTGCTCAGTTAACACTGCTAAAGATCCATTCAACTAGAAGTTGTTTTAAACTGAAAGAAGTAGATTCAGATTAGATATTACGAAGAAGTTCTTTGCTGTGAGGGGGGTGAGCCCCTGGCCCAGGTTGCCCAGAGAAGCTGTGGCTGCCCCATCCCTGGAGGGGTTCAAGGCCAGGTTGGACGGGGCTTGGAGCAGCCTGGGCTGGTGGGAGGTGTCCCTCCCCAGGGCAGGGGGGGCACTGGGGGGGCTTTGAGGTTCCTTCCAACCCAAATAATTCTATCATACTGTGATTTAACGTAATAACTAGGAATAACCAGGTAAAGTCTGGAAAACACCGAGACACACTACCACGCATACCCGAATTCCACAAACAAAAAAGCGTTCTTCATTCTTTTTCCACCTGGACGTATTTTTTTATTACTAATTCCACAAAATTAATTACAATACCTAACTGCTACTAAAGCATTTCGTGAAATTAGAAGTTAGTAAAACAGTATAACAGCATTAAAAAAACATTTTTTTTTGTACAAGATGGAAATAGTGAACTGATCATACTGTTCACAGTAGAGACAAAACCACTGCACCACTTGGGAATGGTAAACTTGGTCAAAATCAAAACATACGCTAAGAAAGTCATAAAGAACGCACTCTGATATATATATATATACACACACACACACAACCAGCATCCACAGTGAAGTTTGTCTGCTTACCAGATAATTCAGAGGTAACATTTGAATTAAAAACGCAGAATCCTAACGCCTGTAATGCTGCATTACTTAGCTCTGAGTTTTGACTACAAATGTGTGCCTGAAAAAAACAAATACACATAAAGTTTTGGTTTACAGAGGTAGCTGTGAAATATTGTCTTAATACCAAGGCTTCTGCTCAACAAAGTGAGAGCTGTCAAAAACTAGTACTTCATGAAAACTGCACCCATTTAGGAAACCCTTCCTGATTACATACACTCCAAATCAGTAAAACAGTTTGAGGTTCTGAAGACATTTTTGCTCTCTGTAATTTAGACATCTTTACTGAAGTAAGTTCTAAACATCCAAAGTTCTTTACTTCTTTGCTTGCTACATACTATCACTTCACTCCCCCATCACTTTTAAACATCTAAGACGGACAAGAACAGTCTCTACCTTAATGCCCCCCCCAAATTTGACATTGACAGCATATTCCAATTCAACAAAGTGTTTCTAAAGGCTGACAGAACACACTGTTTCTCTTCCAGCTGGAAGATCAGATCTGACTGCCTATAATGCTGCCAGAACGTATCCCAAGACCCTGTATTTTATTTTTTCTGTAGTATTTTCATGTAACATGGAAGATATATTTTGCCAACAAACCCTTACTGCTATGTCACTAGCTTGAGTTGTTATTAAATGAACTCGAATTCAAGTCTTTATAACGGACCCTGACCTTGACCACCTAAACAGTTCACTGAAGTGTAGAAAATTGAATGGAAAAGACATACCTTAAACACTTTGCAAAGTTGAGAAAAGTGTTTTCTGACATCTGCAGTGAATTCTTTGCCTTCCTCACCCGTCAAGCGACTTCAAGTTGCAGAAGGGAAAAAAAGCAATATTCATAGGTTAAACATGATATAATCGATGACTTTAAACTTCTATTCTAAACACAATTCATTACCTAGCAGAGAGACACTTCTTTCCTTACAAAGCTAAAATACAACGCTGAAGAAGTTAAAGAGCAAAAATGCCAGTCACCACAGTTAGTCTGACACATCAGTGAAATACTGTACCTACAAAGTACACATGTCCAGGCATACTGGAAAAAGTGAAGTCACTAATGACACATTTTGTGTCTTTGTAAAAAACATTGTGGGCTTTCACTTTTTATCACCTTTTATAAAAAGTTTTAAAAGTTAATATGCAAACTCTAAAGGACTACTGAAAACTAGGTATACTTTCCACAGAAATATATGAGCTTAAAAAAAGCACATTACCCAAAGCAGTTCTAGAGCGCAAGCTCCCCACTCTGGGAAAATTCTGGTTTGACAACTAACAGCAATGACTTTGCACATATCTGAAGAACACCCATACAGAAAAGCTGTACTGGCCCTATAAAACGTTAACTTATTAGTTGCACAGAGCAAAAACCCAATCATACTAATTGCAATCATCCAGAAGACAACTTGGGAAATCTGTTGCTTAATACCATCTTATAGTTATACTGGGTTTTTCTGGCAGTTACTACTAGAAGACTGTAAAATCTTACAGTGTGATCAGTATCACTGATATCTAAGCAGGCAGAACCTTAAAAGTCACTACAGAACTGGAAGACAGGAACTGAAAGACAGGGGCACTCTCATAGAAAGAGTTAATGCCTTTGCACATAGCACCTCATGGTTAAGAGGTACCTTCCAGAAAGAAATGCAATTAAGAAAGGACGTGATCATTCCAAAACGCTAAAAACACAACAAACCTAACCTTATCAATCATATAGCTGACATACAAGTCTTCTTTCAGTAGGAAGTTATTACTTCCCACTATCTTCGCAGTTTCCCCAGGAAAAGTAAGAGGAGGCTCTCGGATGAGCAGTCACGCAGAAGACGCGCCCCCTTCCCTCCTCCTTCCCCCCTCCATGCCGGCACATTTCCCGCGACCTCCAGCCGGAGGCCATGTAGCCCCGAGCCCTGCAGCCCTCCCCACCGTCCGAATTTCAGGCCGGGCAGAGGCTTCCCTGCCTGCCCCGCCGCGGCACCAGCGCCTGCCGGGGCTCCCTCTCCCCTACCGCGGCCCGGGCAACGTGGGCCCAGCCCACCGGCCCGGCCATGCACACCGTCCCCCCCCCGTCCGCGCTGTCGGGGGGCCACCCAGGCTGAGGGCGGCCGCCGTCCCCTCAGGCGGCGCGGGCCTCCCCGGTCCCCTCACGCTGCGGGAGGCGGCGCCGGCGGCCCGCACTCACTTGGCGATAGTGAGGTGCGCGTCAGTGAGGTCCCCCAGCGGGGCGGCCGGGTCCTCCAGGGTCTCCAGCAGGGGCTGCAGGCCGGGGCAG
>VXBO01005468.1:99795-123615 GCA_013400135.1 Rhinoptilus africanus
TGCAGCCCAGGCTGTGGGGGGGTTTCTGGGCTGCCAGCGCACGTTGATGGCTCATGTTGAGCTTCTCATCAATAAACACCCCCAAGTCCTTCTCTCCATCCATTCTCCAGCCTGGATTTGTGCTTGGGATTGCCCTGACCCATGTGCAGGACCTTGCGCTTGGCCTGGTTGAACTCCATGAGGTTGGCATGCCCCCCCCCCCTCAAGCCAAATCATTTATTTGTGACTGGAACATAATCTCTGGGCTCCCAGAGCTGCTCAGTGGCTAGAGTGGAGCTCAAGCTCTGCAGAAACCGCCCGCAGCCGTTTCCAGTTGGGTTTTTTTTAGTCCCTGAGTAGGTGCAGGTTTTCCGAATGCCAGGGAAAAGTGTTCTCGGGTCTTTGCTCCCCGCCATGGCTGCAGCACCACACGCTGCCCAACATCTCCTGCCATCGTCTCGGAGTGGGAGACGTTAGTGCCTGGCTGTGCACAGTAATCCCCACCTCGCCTCCGAGAGGCGACAAGCGACAGATACGTGGTGAATTACCGCAGGGCGTTTGTGGCTGTAGTACGAAATAACTGCAGTGGCATCAAATCTGAAGTCCAGAGAAGCCCAATTTCTCAGGGGTAGTGGTAGGCCTGAGCACTCATGTCAATGGCTGAGTCTTTGCATCGGATATGCAGATATTCCCTGTACACCCCTTGGTTCTGATCCATACCTGTTGAAGACCTGTTGCTTCTCAACTAAAGAAAAATCAGAACAACTCCAAAACCAATGAAAAAACCATCCTAAGTCATTAAAAAACCATGTCAACAGTTCTCTTCATGTGTTTTCCCTGTTAACAAACACTTTTGCTGATTTTGGAGAACTGGAATGACATTTTATAACGGGAGGATGTGAACAGGTTTATTCAGTCCACCTGGTGGCAGGATTAAAAAGCCCCAGTAGATTTTGGGTACAGCTTGATCCCATTAAACCTAGCGATACAAACTTTGTTTCCTGGCGCTCACGTGAAGCATTAATAAAGTCTTGGAAACCACAGGGAGAGAAGCTGCAGCACAAGCTGCCGTATTGTTCTCCATTACAACCGGGAAGCGGGATCGTATTCCCAGTGAAATTACAACAATAAAATCTCAAAGATGAAATTTAAAGAACTGAGAATTAGAATAAGTAAAGCAAAGATGGGTCTTACTAGCCTAAGATTCTCCTCCTTTTGTGCAAAACTCTGGGGAATTCACAGTTATCCAAACAAAAAGAGAGTTCACAGGGAGATTTTCAGCGGGCATTAGATTTACAGCAGATCTGGGGTCAGGAAACCATTTAGAGCGAAAGAAAGAAACTCTTAAAACTTATTTACTGCTTTAAATCAAGAAGAATGTTTTAAAGTCTGAAAAGTTCTCAAGAAATAAAAAGAATTCATTGGAAACTCAGGACACGATTAAAACAGAGGTAGCTTTAATGCTGCTTCAGACTGAGGAATTTAAACCGCAGTTAAAAACATACGGAGAATGATTTATGTTCATCGATTCAAAATAGTACAGTCTTCTTAAAACCCGTGTAAACAACATACAGCATCTCGACAGGATCTTCTGAACGGATTTGCTGGTACTCGATTAGCAATTGCTTCTGATGCTCCACCTCAGCAGTTTTATTATCATTACCAAGTCTTTCGTTTGATTCTTTACCAAGTGAAATCAGAGAAGTAAAAGGACTTGAACATCTCTTCTTTGGATGAGGAAACCCTGACAAAATTCGTTGAGTAGTTTCCGATTAATCTCACAACAAAATTGTCATGATAATATAATGGATTCTGTGCTTTTCATGCTGCTTCCCAATCTTCTGACTTCAGGCAATCACGTGGGTGGCTGCTAGGCCGTCCACAAGATGAATTTATGTATTTAAAAATAAGCTTACTCCAAAGGAAAATAAGGATAGAACAGCAAATTAAATTTAAAAACAATTGAAACAGTCATACAAAAATTTGGTTCAAATGGCGCAAGAAATGTGGAAAAGGAGCAGTTTATATAGAAAAATACTTTAAAAATCTTTGGTAACAATGAATTCTTCAGATTTTTACAGTACTTGTAATGAAAAAATAGTCTCCTATTATTCATGTAAGTATATTTTATAATTTATTTCCTAGTATACTTTATTAACAAAACTTATGTAAAAGCAGAAAATAAAAAGTCAGAAAGATATGAAGAAAATGTCTTATCTGAAGAAACAGGTATCTGAATTGGGTTCTAAAACATGTTTCTTAAGGAGTGTATTTCATTACTCTGCTCACATAATACCAAATTTCCCAGATAAGAAGTTTGTTTTTCCTTGGGATGTTGTATTCTTTCCATCACTGGACTTTGAAGGCATGTCCATAGTCATATATCTAATTTGAAAACCACCGGCAGTCACTGAGGCATCTGTCAAAAACTTCAAGGTCATAACATTGCCTGGGACAAGAAAAAGAAACACAAAGGTTAGGTTTTCGGGCGGCATATTTCAGGGTTATTTTCAAAGTGCTCTTTCTTGCTTGCTTCTGAGAGCTTTAGAGCAATCCACCTGGTCTGTCTACTTCCCAGCTGTGGCCTGGGCGGATTCTGCTTCCATGGAAAACCAGGCAGATCCTCATCAGTTTTCTTTGTTTGCAGAGCCCAGAGGCTGATAAAGTTTTGCCATACCCAGTGCTTTCTGCAAAGCATTTCCCATGCTTTAAAATGCTGCTGTGCTTCGCTCTACCCGTGAAACGTCACGCTTCAGGCGTGAGACACGGCTGGCGCAGAGCCGCAGGCACCCCGAGGTGACACAGGGGTGAGGTCCCTGCATCGCTCCCCCGTGAGTGTCGTCTGCTCGTCTCCACCAGGAATCGGGGAGATCAAGGGCGGCACAATTCAACTTTTCTATTCTCTTTCCGCTGATCGCAGCTGTGGCTGGAGCGTGGTAACACGAGTTTCGGCACAGACTCTCCCCAGACTGTCCCAGGGAACGTGGCTCCATCCCTGCACGGGTGGCTCGCCTCACATCTGTGCTACAGCGACTTTGCGAGGCTTGAGCAAAGAGAGGTAAAAGTGGCTTCGATTTACGTGTCATCAGGCGTTGACCTGCTGTTTAAACATACACAAAGAATAATGTCTCTAACTGGCTTTGGGACTGGTCTGGCAATCCTTGCTCTTGAAACGGGAAGAGCTGGTGCATGAAGATCGTGTGCACGGATAGGGCTCCGTTACTCATTACAGATCTGCTGTGCGAAAACTCAGTAACGAGCGCAGATGTACTGCCTCTGCCAGGCCAGCAGGATGCACCCTGGTTATGTCCCAAGTAGAGTATTTTTACTTTTCCCTTTATTTAGAAGTAATTGCATTGATGAAAGAGCACGCTGGCAGTTTTGAAAAGCATTTTCTGACATGAAGCAGAGATTGTGTCTTTGGGCATCTTAACCATGTATTATTAGAAAGCAGGGAGAAAAGGTGCTTTTGGCTGATTTTTTTTTTTTAACCATTAGGAGCGCAAATATATTACCTGTGCTAATGATGTCATCTGGCAACTCATCTCCACAAAACCTGGAAAAAAATATAAATGGTCATGACTAAATGACCCAGGAAATATATATGGGGCCCTGGTGGCTCGCAGGCTGTACCCTGCTTTGGAGCTGTGGCTCACAGGGCTAAAGTGGTTACAGGTACGCAGTGCGTGTAATTCTTTGCTCTACGTTAAAGCAATTGCCTAAAGAATTTTTGTCATCTTATAGTAAGGTTTAGGGGAGAGAAAAATGCAGAAAACATTTTTCAATATATGCAGGAAGTAAATGATGCAAAACAAGAGAAAGAGCAAGTTAACAAGGCGCTAAGGGAAGGAACAATGGCCCAAGGCTAAGGAGAGAAGAACGTTGTCAAATTTATCTGCAAAGGCAAAACAAATGGACTATATCCTTGCTTTGCTACACATGATTTGTAGGGAGGATGTGAAAACTGGCAGGAACTGGGAAGTGGTTTTTATCACTTTTTCTGATTTACTTTTTGTTCTGGAAAATCGAGGTACTTCGTACCCAAATACGACTCCTAAAGAACAAGCAGAAAGATGACATCCAAGAAAAGAAAGTGAGAATTAAGCAAAGAGGGAAACTAAATCTAGTAAGAGAGATAATATAACAGTTATTCTGTTCTGATTTTGTTAGAAAATATTATGCTTCGGTAGCAAATAGTAAGGTAAATGAAATGCATTTTTGCCAACAGTTTAAGATCCGGCCTCCCTCCTTTCAGTTAAAATACTGTCTGAGATTGCTAGGAGTTACTCCTGTATAATGATAGCGAATTATGATAAGCAGTTAAGTAAAAAGTCTCGCAGCTTGCTTTCAGGTAATTTAACAAAGCAGAAGAGGGCAAAGTGCAATTCTCTGAAACTCTTTACAGGCCTGTGTTAATGACGGTAAATTGCCAGGAAAGGTAAGTCGGGTGCTATTGCTACAAGTGTTATGGGCGTATCAGAGGTGGTAATGGGATAAGGCAATACAGTGTTCTTCTGAAGTAATGTTCTGGGGAAAAAAAATGAAATCATTTGATTCTTTCAGTATTAAAGCTGGAATTGCTTTACCTGCCCACAAAGCCATTGATATCATCATAGCTATCATAGACCTCCAAGAAATCAGCCATACAAGCAGTGTCGTCTTCAACATCGAACTCTAGAAACTGTAGATGAATACGTTGTCCATACTTTACTCTAATATGCCAGTAGCAAATTTGGTCATTTTCGTACTCATTTGGGTAGCCCGGTGACTTAAAAACATGTTTTGAATCTGTGAAGACTCCACCACATTCTTTTCCTAAGAGAAAAATAAAAACATCAGAACTTAAGTAATCATTCTGGATATGGCTATGGTTTAAATCTTTGCACAGTTTGACCCCGATGATCCCTAGAAAATCACATAGGAACACCTACGGTGACAGCATTTTTCATATATTTAAGCACCCAGCATTCACAAGAAATGTCAGTCATTGCTAGCTTTTGGGAGCTGGTATCTTGGAAACAAGAGGCATGATCCAAAACTCACTTAATTCAGGAGAAAAGCTTTCACGGACTTCAGTGGACTTTGGGCCAGACCTAAGTGTTTGATGTAAAAGGCATTTGGGGTTTCTGGCTATGTCAATCTGTAGGCTTCTCAGCTGTACTTCCAAGTCATTGTTTCATCCTTTCTTCTTCAAAAACCTCTCGGAAGTGTGTATTTCCCAAGACAATGTATAAAGGCTAGTTATCACACACATTGCATTGTGCTCCTGTTATTGCTGCAGCTCTTCACTCCCTTTGGAATGTCTCCTTTGGGACGAAAAACACTCATTCTGGTTTGATTCAGTGGCCATTTGAACTCTAACAGCTCCCTGACGGTGGGACTAACCAGTGTGGGGACCTCACACAGCCTGACTGTGGGCTTTGTCATAGTTGCTGAAGTTCAGACCTGGGGGAGAGGGAGGTACTTTCTAAGGGTGATTCGGGGCTCCCGAGTCAGGTCCCTTAGGCTGGATAGTGTGATTAAACCTCAGGCTGTACGTTGTCCTGTACTTTTCATCCACAGATCATTGCTAGGCTGGATGTAGATTTCAAACACACAAGCAGTTCCACAAGTTCCTCTTGATGTCTTTAGCATCCTAGAGAAGAGCACCGGCGCAGTTCAAGCAGGCATTTCTCTTTGTTCCCCGAAGGCTGCTCATCTCCCACCTGCAAAGCAGACAGCTCTGCCAGGCTTTGTTTTTAGCAGGCTGTCCATCGAGCGTGGATATATATATCCTTCACCGGGGTGACTCAAGCTGCTGAGTGTTGGCAGTTCTGGATTCCTTTTGTCCTCTAAGCGAAGAGCGCATTTGGAAAAGTAAGTCCCTCTCAGCCCAGAGCAGGAGGCTGACACAGGAGAAAGTCGGGCTGACAGCTCACATGCGCCCACAGCCAATGCAGTGGTCTCTCCTGCCCTTCTCTTTGTACGCTGAACATCTGTGCGCGTCCCCCACCCCGCAGAGCTATTTGATTAACAACTGCCCCGCTAACATAAACAAGCTCAGGCCCTCTGAGCACAAACAAAACGCGCACAGCTGTACAGACCTCAGGGGCAGCTCCGGCTCTTGGCTCTGCCGGGCTCGGAGGCGCGGGAGAGCCAAGCAGCGCAGAGAGCTGACACACACACTCCCACACCGACACACACACACCCCCCCACGCCTGCTGGGAGCGGGGACTGTCAGGTATTTCAGTCCCAGACATAGCATGCGGTTCCAAAAGTTGCTCTGTCTCAGGCACAAGAAAGAAGGAATAAGCGTTAACGCTGCATTTGGCCTGTTTACAGGAAAAACATCTGGAAAACGATTCCCACGTTAAGCAATTCAGATTATTTAAATGAAATTGTAGGCTAAATGTAAACACTCTTATAGAAAGCAAGACATTCACACATCACATCATAGGAAATATTACTTACCTTTTTAATCAACACCAGCATATCACTGTATTTTTATTTCTGAAAGGACTTTGCTAAGGCCCAGCTCTACGTGGTGCAATGCAGCGCAGAGGGTCAGCTGCGGTAACGGCAGAGGGGGCTTGGTGCAAAGCTCCGAACACATTTCTACCAACACGCCCCCCTCCTCAGACAGCACATTTATGGCACTGAAGCTAATTCATGCAGAGCCGGCGCGCCTTTGTGCAGCCACATAGCATGGCGTGTAGTCACAACCTCAGACCCGAAGAGCAATGGGTTGTTTTCAAACACACCGTTAGGGTTGTAGCAGTAGGCGTCCCATCTCTCGCTTCTGTTGAGGCGAAAGCCGTAATCAACAATACCCGTTTTTCCAAAGCCACAGTTGGCCCCAGCTTTTACTATGGGATAACCAACTCTGCCCTTTGCCATCCAGCCAGCAGCACACACATGGAAACCTGCAACAGGGAGAAAACGCAGCATGGATGTGATAAATGGGTCCTAGGCAAGAAACTCTGTTTTTATTCAAGTAAGTAAAGCCTTAGTCAAGCTGATCAATGACTTGGGTGTAACTGGCCTAATATAAATTGAACTACGGGAACGAACAGTACTTTGAGAGGATAATTTTAAACACAGAATATAAAACTGCATCGCGTTCTCCACGATATGATTATTGGTTCTTCATTTGAGAACAGAGATCACATGCAGATGGACTATATAGTTTCCCGGGTAGTGAGTTTTAAGTGCCGTGCCAGCATTTGTAATCAAATTATATATTGGATGGGTTGTATAACTGTGTTCTTTGGCTCCCTTTTGAAGTCATTGTATCTCGAGAGTTTGCAGCATTAAGCTCTGAGAGTGAATAAAATACTACATACAAAAGAGAGCTGAGAAAACAAAGGTTTTACTTAAAACACTCTAAATTTAAATACCTGAAATACCTCAAGTATTTCTTGCTAAACAAAAAGATCCTGTTAATGCATTTTGTGGCTGAGAACTTAACAACAATAGCCAAAGAATGCAATGTTATTTGCTGTCTGATAGAGACCAGTTCAATGTTTTCACGGAGACAGACTGGAACATATTTGTGGCGCCCTAGGACTATGAGCTACTCAGAAAAGACAAAAGTACCCTTTTTACATGTGTGCTGGTGCTGAGAGCCAGCTTCTGACTCAACGGCGAGGCCTGCAGATTTCTAGAGCGGAGGATATTTTCCTTTGTTTTCCCAATGCTCTGAATAAATTAATAATTTCTTATTAGGAATGACATAGGAATACAGTAGAGCCCTCACTCAGCTCCGCTTTTCACTTCAAGGATACCACTCTCTCTCAGAGCAAATATGGCTGGAATAAACATTATGACAACATCTTGACTGCTGATATGAAAAATAGCTGTAGAAGCTCCCTGGGGATAAACGCCTTCCCCTGCAGCCCCCGGCAGCCCCCAGGTGCTGTACCTGGGGAGGTACCGTTGCTTCCCAGCTCAGCCAGACAGCTCTCTGCTGGGTGGTACTGGTTCTGGGACGGCGCTGCACCCGGAGCTCAGGGGCATGCAGCGTGCGCAGGCGTTATCCCCGACAGGTAGCGCAGTCGTGCTCTGTTACTGAGGGGGGAATTTGCATGCAACTTGGGCAAAAATCCAGGGAGTTTACAAGTCTCCCAGCCCCAGAGTTCATAACGCTCATGAAAATACAAGACCGGCAACGTTATGAATGAGTGAGGTGCAAAGCAAACAGCCGTGATTTTTTTCCAACCTATTTTTCTTGCTGCCTCCAGCTGCTGATAGGTGGCTAGGTGTCCTCCCTCGTATTCGCAGACGGCTTTTGCTTCTGCGTAGGTGAGCTGGTACTTCCCAGAGCGTGCCTCCCTGTGGTACACTCCCGCTGCTCGTTCTGCGGGACCAAAGCAATAAATGATTTCAGCATTGCATCCCAGCAGGCCCACCCCCACCAGCAGTTCCCCCCAGACCTGTACTTTGGGCTGCTGCCCAGGTGAGAGGAGAAACAAAATGTTGAGCTAGTGGCTGTGCCACTTGGAAAGTGTCAGGAAAATATGTCCCTCCCAATCCAAAGACATGCTTTTGCAACCCAAAGGTACGGGGGTTTTTTTTGGAAAAGTTTTGAACAACAGAGCGAGTCAGAGCTTGGTGAGTTTTTGAACAACAGAAAATCAACAAACGCAGGGAAGGACTCCCCTAGGACTACTCAGGAGGCAGTAGTTATGGGAACGATCGGCTGGTGTCAGCATCACTAGTCCTGTGTGTCCCGACTCAGGGGAAGCTCCTTCTGGACTGCTATCACAGCATTCTTTTGGAAGTGCCTTTGTAGGATGAATCAGAGCTTTGTTTTGAATCTCCAGAGAAGTTAAATCAGAGCTACTTGGATAGAGGAGAGGCAGAAACTGAAGGGAATAAAAATGTGAAATAAAAATATCTGAGCTTGTGTCACAAAGGGCAGGACCAGAACAATTGCTGGCTGACATTTTTGCTGCACAGAAAATTAATACACTTTCTTCATTATTTTTTTCTTTGCTGTTGCAAGTACAATATAAAGCAGCTTTCCAGGGAAACCTAGAAACTGTCAGTACTACCGCAAGTTTTATAATCTTTTTGTGTTTCACTTGTCTGATGCCGCATGTATGGAAATCTCTCTCAGAACCAATCTGCGTATCTAATCTGAATGGCATTTTTGTTTAGATGTTTCTTATGTTGAGTATAATCTGAGAGAAATGGCTGTCTGTAGCTATCGCTAGTCAAAATGACTGAAAAAAGACACAAAACAGGAAGCATTTTTCACGGTAGCTATTTGTATCATGGGAAAAAAAGAATGTCTTTTCTAGGGACATAGTTAGAGTCAGTAGTTTTGGCTAGGGTAGGATATTTTTTTTTAAAAAAATAGTCACCACTGAATTGTGGTTAGCAATGGTGAGAACCCTTGCTAGATACAGAATGACGTTTGCCAGTGTATTTTCTGGACCCACACAGTCACTGGCCTCGTGCCCAGGGAAGTAAATGATATTGCTGACGAGAGTCTCGGAAGACTGAGAGCTGCTTTCTGGAACATCACTGGGAATGTCACTGGCATGGGCATAGGGTAACATACAGTCCCTGGAAAAATCCTTCTGAAGAAGCCAGCTCCATTGCAAAGAAGACTCACAACAACTAACAGCTGTGGAATAATGGTATGTTATATTAAGAAAAGAATCTGTTTTAATTAAAAAATTATTCATAGAAAGTATTCTTTTTCATTCACTCAATCGTCTATCATGTCCAACCTGGTAAATCCACTCACTGCTCCTTTGCAGTGCGCTTGTACTGGATTCAGTGTGCCTGAACTGAGAATCTGAGTGCTGCAGAAGAGAGCGCAGCATTGAGCGCACTGCACACGCCGGGCACAGCCGGGGGCTGGCACTCTTGATCGCCGCAGCTCGTGGGAAGTGAACCGAAAGGAGAACTGAGAAATAGTCCTTGGGATTCACTGAGCTGCCCCACCTACACCGAGCCAAAGAGTAAGGGGCATTTGTCACCTTTGCACAGGCGGCCAGTTACAGCCAAAGCAAGAGCAGTCTTAAAGCTTACTGTCGGTGATGCTTGCTGGTAAAAGCCCCCATCGCTCTGGCGGCCACCTTTGGGAGATCCACCCTGTTCCTGCCCCAGGACTGCTGCTGGATTTGCCTCTGCCCAGACTCATCACTCCTGGAGCTGACAATAAAAACTTCTCCTTTTCAGTTGTTCTCCTGACTTTTTCACCTGGCAATATTGTTCCCAAATCTTATCCCTCAAAAGGTGGATACCCCCACTTTTTGACACTAAAACATCACTGTGGACAGGCGTCACGTTTTACGGAGTATTGCTGGAGAGATATGCTCTCCCCAGCGTCTGCAAGGGCTGCTCTCCCAACAGCAGCACCGCTGGGTCTTCCTGCGAGGCCCTGGTGGGTGGCGTTATCCTGCTGGGAGCAGTCACCAATCTCTATCGCTCTCACTCCTTTGTGAAGCGACAAAAGCAGCCTTTGGAAAGATACAGACCGCACACACGTACTCTGCCAAGCTTTGCGATTTGATGCCGGCGCGGTGTGTCCCAGTTTAATGATACAGTATTCCCTAACAGTAAATCCTAATTAACTGATCAGATCTTTCACAGGCATTTTTTTCCCCCTCCCTCTTAATCACATTAGGGGCTGTGCAGAAAGATAAACTGCATCAGCAAAAACAGACCTAGGTCACAGAATCACAGAATCATAGGGTTGGAAGGGATGGTCAAAGCATTGCACTTATTAACAATTAATACAGATTCACATATTTATATATCTGTATATGCATATATACAAATATTCACAGTCATACATGAACATACACACACACACAAGTTAGTATTAGTCTTTATGGACGTGATACCATGGCCGTGGAGATAAACCTGCATGAAATGCTGTTTCCACTGGCGAGCCCAAGCGCATGCCCAGCGCTGTAAATGCAGTAACCCTTCATACACCGCGGAGTAACCCTTCATACACCGCGGGGCCAGCGCCACAGAGTGTCCCAGCCTCAGCTCCGCATCTTCTCTGGTGAGGGACTCTGCTGGAAGGCTGCTCTCTTTATCTGACCTGCCTGAAATCTCCTCCTGGGCAACAGGGAGAACTTTCAGCCAAGTTCATTCTTTGCCTGAAAACCTGCATATTGGGACTATTGTCTCTGGGATTTCTCCACCCACTTTTCTTCTTTGGCTCTTACTCAAAAGATCATGGGTTACCTGGCTGACAGGGCATGTTTCTTCCAACTCACATTTCTTAAAATCTCTTCTTGAAGACCAGAGACAGCAGGATCCTGCAAGGACAGTGACCCTCTACTCACCCACAGCGTGGGAGATGGTAATATGTACCCAATCTCTTCTGCACAAACACAGTAAGAATGAGTTTTGGCCTAATACCGTTCCCTCAATACGCACGACACAAATACAAAATAAAAATAAATATTTCATTTTTAAGTGGAGGATGGCCACGTAGAGTTACCGGGACGGGTCTCTGAACGAAGAATGGGGTAGTCACAGCCCCTAAACTGCACTGACACATGGGGTGTGAACAGGGATGAAATTCTGAGCACAGAAAGCACGGAAGCTGTCCTGGGAAACCCACTTTGTGGCACTAAGAACTGGCACTCGACTAAAAATATGAGCATATTTGGGCAAGACTGCTCCGATCCTCTCATCAGTTTACAATAAACCTTCGGTTATAATACGCTTGTGTCAAAAATGAGCAACAATAAAGTTCCATTCACACAGGAAAGACACTAACAGGAAGGCGATAGTCAGCTGCAGCAGAGCTGCATGCATGCCGAGAAAACAAAAGATGCTTTGTAATAAGAAAAAAAGTAAAAGACATGAGCATTTCTGAGTGGCATTGATTGAAGATTTTATATTTGTGCTAACGATTTGCTGAGGAAGAAAGGTAAAATGGAAAACTCCCTTCATTTTCAGTTTGGCCTTGACAATGCTTTATCAGAAGAAGAGGAGATAAGCAAAGCTCAGTGCACATTCCTAGATTTTATTCAGGGGAGAGGGTCTTGCTTTAATACTTATGCATGGTGAGTAGGAGATTGGGGTTACTTCTTTTATTGTTCAAGTTACGCCTTGTCTTTTTTTTAAATACAAAGATGCATAAATTGCATGGCTGTGATTTTGCCATTTTTTTCTTCCTTCGTATATAATGTCACTGAATTCCATTGGTAATTCAATTATCTACCTTTTGAGCTTTGTTTCAATAACTTTATTGCTGTAGTTACACTTGAAGGTACATTTCTAAAGGAGCTTCAAGAGAGTCCTGGAGATGAGAAAGCAGAGTGGTTATTTCAAAGTCCCACGCTGTGCTTCCAGATTTTGCATGTGTTTGTTTAGTTAGAACAAGTCATCAGTTTTGACCCCAAGGTTTCTTTGTATTTACTCTCATGGTAAATGCTAAAGGTGTAGCCAAGCATAATTTTATTATGCATTCCAGTTAGCACTCTGTTTCTTCATTTTGAAGAAATAGCAATTTTTTTCTTCAAATTGGCTTCAATTCATAAAACTGCTTAAATGAACACTGTTATCACAAATTCACATTTATGTTATAAAAGCCCCTAAAGGCGACACCCAGAGTGTCTGGGTGCAGGGCTCATGAGGATATTTGCAAATAAAACGCCCAGGCCCCATTCTCTGGCCATGAGCGCAAGTGTCACGGCGTGTGCCTGAGCTCTCTTCCCCACCATCCAGGTGGTCTCATCCAGCGACAGTCCATGGTCCAGCTCTCCCTGGCGCTGCCCCGGAGCACTCTCTAGCAGACCAGGGGCTGGCTCAGAGCAAAACTGCGCCAGGGAGCGTGGGGAGGGTTAAACCACAGACGGGACCTGTGCACGGCCACGTACGCTTCTCTACGAATCACAGAATCATAGCATTGTCTAGGTTGGTTGGGACCTTTCAGATCCTCAACTCCAACTGCTTGTGCAGGGACAGCCTGTACCAGCTACAGGAAAACCGTGGCCTGACCCAGCAAGCCCTTTGCTTATGCTCCTTCTACACGAGAACACCCATCACAGCCTCTGTGAAATTCAACCTGCCGGCTCCTGCTATCAGGGCTTAACACAGCCTCAGTCCTACTTATCTTCTGTGGCTCTTTCCTGTTATTCCAGCCAAAAACACAAGCTTTGCTCGTTTCTCGCACAAACCTCTGTCATCGTTTTTTTTGAATAGCAGCCCCTGGAGGTGGGGGTGCGTGAAGCTGCCAAGCTGTCCTCCCTCCGAGCTCTCGCCTACCTGAGCACCTTCAGCAACTATGGGACGCAGCAGGCGCGTTCCGAGTTTAGAGGGAAAGAGAAGTCATTAAAAATGTGCAGTCAAATGGAAAACAATATAGACCAGTTCTCCTTCTCATTTATGTTCCTGTTAGTTTACATGGTCCTCTGAGAAGGGACCGGAGTCACGTGGATGCTGCACCAGCTAATAGAGCATGGCCCCAGTCCCTCATGAAACATCTCTAAGCACAACAGAAACAGCACCGGCTGCAGGAGCTCCTTAAAATCCTTAAAGAAATACACAGCATCCCAGGGAGAAAAAAAGAAGCTTGCAAATATTTGGCTATAAACTGGAGCACTCAGTGTGGTTTTGTTTTGGCATCCTTTATGTGACTCTATTCTGGATATGGTTTTCTGTTGCATTGGGTAATTATAAAGATCTATAAAGGAACTCTAAGAGCTATTTAAACCCACTTAAGTATAAGAAACTATTCCCACAGCATTTTCTATAGCCCTTTTGGAATATTCTCTCCAGTGTTTAATGATGCGAACAAACCAACGGCCAAAACATATACATTTCTGTGCTTTCCTAGAAACCTAGGAAGTATTATCGCTATTATTTCCAGATCATTTAGTTTCATATGTAGGACCCCAGGCATTTGAACTATGTTCATGCAGAAAGTAATTCAGTCCTTTGGCAAATGTTTCTTTTCATACTCATTTTCCTTCATTAGAAGCAACTACTATTTAATGCTGTTTTCACTTTACCTCATTCTGCAGGAAAATACATTCAGATGAAATATTCCATAACTACTTCTCCCTGCACTTCAGAGAAATAGTAAAAATAGTAAGCTCATAAGGACAAAACTTACAGTCGCTACTCAGATAAAATGAGAAAATAACAAAAGGATTTTGCTAATATTAATGCAGGATTCAATTTCATACTGCTAGGTGCTCAGCTTTATACTGTTAGGCAAACACAGTGACTTTTGCAGCAAAACATTCATGATTAAATGATTTCTTACCTAACCAAATAGAGTTATGCAGCACTCCATCCTTGAATCCCCATGCTTGAGCCTTGTCCCACAGCAGGGCAGAAACGAAAATTAGTGCAATCATCTCTTCCGAACTATTAGGCTGTAAATATTCCCTGTTAAAACACTCAGGGTAACCTCTGCTAGCTGCTGGCTAGATCCTATTGGAACATCTGGTAGCCAGATCTTAAATAGCGCTTTCAGCTGTGAGGTCAGCAAGCCTGCTCCAATTGTGCTTGCTATAGTATTATTACACAATTAAATGTGATGTCTGCAGTCGTCCATGTGACTCACTTTTGGCTCCCTCGATTCCCAGCATGTCCAAGAAACCATTCTATCCCTCACTACTGCAGCACACATGAACACTTTGCAAGCCAAAGTCTGTTCATTCTTCAGCACTCATTGTCTTCAAATTCCATAAAACAATAAAACTAATAACCAGTCTATGTGCTTACAGCGTTTCTAGTCACACCGTTTACAGGACTGAAGAGAATCACATATACTACCTCTTATTTTCATTTAAGCATTCTATTCTTTCATTTATTATTTGAATTTAATTTCACAGTGACCTAATCAACGAAAAAATGTAAGGAGAATATTTTGCATTGGCTATCTGAATTGAGTTTCCCGACATGGAATCTGTTAATTGCAAGTCAAACCCCCAGATCAGCATAAAACTGCAAGTGTCAAAAACAGATGCTCTTTGTTCTGCAAGTGGGAAATAAAGCTCAGATCTTCCCCTCCAAACCACAGTTTAAAATCTGATTCATAGCGTGACAGCTGTCTGCCTGTCTTCCCTTCTGGCTGAAAGTGCATACTGCAGCTGCTCCTTGTGGATGAGTGGGAGAGCAGAAAGGGGGAAAGATGAGAGTATGGAAAACGGTCTGGTGCTCCACGCTCCTGAGCAGCCATTGGAAGACTCTGCTCTCCAGTTCTGATAACATTCGTTAACTTCTGAGTCAGGAGCTATAGAAGAAGTTGTGCTCATGACCATGAAGACAATCAAATTAAAATAAATGAAAAGGAAAGGGCGGAGGACTCTGTGCCTACTCAAAAATATTTTACATAGATGACTGTTGTACCAGTGAGGAAGCTATTCTTCACCACCCCAGTCTGACCGTAAAGTGATGGATGCCTGGCTACGCCACAAACACAGACACCCACACACGCGGTCCTCCCACCTACAGCTCAGGCAGATGCTGAAGGGGAGAGCTGTGGGGAAGCGGAGTTGAGAGGGAGCCTTTCCACCTTCCACCAAAGTACCGATGTCTCGACCTGTCACTCTTCAGCACTCACTGGTGAGAGCAAACCCGTTCTGCCAATAAAGTTCACCTACCGTGCATTCCTGCTGTGCACACCTATGCCGTACCCCTTCGGTTTGAACCTGGGGTGTGCAGCAGTAGGTGTACAATCTATACATGTCTTCCCACTCCCGGCAAAGCTCATGTGCACTCTGATGTCAAGGCCTGGCACTGGGACTTTCCACTCAGGTATCCCAGAAAGCTGATGGAAGCCTGCTGGTTCCCTCTGACCAGCCTGGGACATTCAGGGCTTAGTGGCATATTGTCCTCTTTCCTGTGCTGGTGAGCTCCCACTGAGCGGGATGCTGGGATGTTACCTGACAGTTTGTTCACCAGTATCTGCCAAACCAATGGTCCCACCACACTGCTTGTCCCGCCGCATGTTAGAGCTCCTCTGTCACCAAAACGAGAAAGCACTTCAGAGATTTAGAATCACAGAATCGCCTGGGTTGGAAGGGACCTTTCAGGTCATCGGGTCCAACCATCAACCCAGCACTGACAAAACCACCACTAACCCACGTCCCTCAGCACCACGTCTGCCCGGCTTTTAATTACTTTCAGGGATGACAATTCCACCACTTGTCTGCTCAGCTTGTTCCACTGCTTGATAACCATTTCAGTGTAAAAATTTTTCCTAATATCTAATCTAAACCTGCCCTGGCACAACTTGAGGCCACTTCCTCCTGTCCTAATGACTTGACTCATTGCATAGAGGTAGGACCCCTGCTCTGTTTCTTCTTTCTAGTTACAAGGCTTGGTGCTTTATTTATACTTGTTTTCTACCATAATGCCCAAGAGATAAGAGTCCAAGCTTTTTGAATGAGACCTAATTGAACATTATTCTGTGAAAGCGTATCGGTAGAAGTCTGTTGCTTTCTAAGCGTCAATATCCCAGGCATGTATCTGAGGTTACCTGGGCTAGGAGTTGTGAAGATGGCAGTATAAACTTATGGGGTGGTGATGAATGGAGGAGACAGTGCTGAGTGTGTTGCCCTGGAGCATTCGTTTCTCATTAGCTGAAGGAGACTGGCACTTGTCCTTTGCTGGTTTGGAGTTGTGACATATTCATGGTATCTTCTGGGAACCTAGAAACAATAAAGAGGCATGAGGGAAGCAATGGAAACCAAAGGAAAGTGAAAATCCAACAGCAATATAATTCACTGGTAATCTAAAAAGACAAATTGTTGATTCAGATGAAGAGAATCCTCTTAGACTGATGCAAAGATTTCTCTTTCTGAAAGAAGTATGATGTGGATGTCTTTCTCTGCACAGGCCACCTTTTCTCACTGCCATTCCATGTAAATTCCTCTGGATGATATTGCAATGTGAGTTGATCGCTTAACGATCTTCTGTCAGAGACAGATGTCCACACCACAGGGGATTGTTCTGTTCTCTGGTAGGCAGGTCCCAAACCCACAAGATCACAAAAATGTGTTAGTAGTGACTAACTCATAAAAGCAAGGAGAGAACACCAACTTGGAGATGATTTGTGATAGACTACCACACTGAAATCCTTGAGAAAGACACTCATGCAATAATGAATTAAAAAATATTTTTTTTACTGAAGTTAACTGCTAATGGTGGAAGGCTTCAATTAGAAAAAGCAACTTAATAACTAAAGGACATAAAGTAACAAACAGTTCTAATAACGACAGCACCTGACAGCATCTCTTGATTTGTACAAGGTCTAATGTTTGAATGAATACATACACCCCTGGAGGAACAAAACTATCTAATAATTACAAAGATATACACTGGCTTATGAATCACAGTATCACTAAATAACTGAGTCTGCAAGGGATCACGAGAAGTGAGTCTTGAAGTCAGAATTCAGATGTCTATTACAATATCCTCAGAATAACCCCTCAAATTAACGAACTTCATCTTTGTGGGACAGTAACAAAAGCTCTGCAGGTTTCAGTAGACGTTTTATCGTGATGAGTAATTGGGTATGGTGAATATTTTCATACCTGAGGAAACAACTTGATGTTTGCTATTGTGTTACATGAACATTAGACGTATGCTCCAGATTCAGCCCAGGCATACGTCTGTGCAACTTGCAGCGTCAATAAAGTAACACGTTCAGGCTTTCAGTCCTACACATCTGCCTCCCAAGTGAGCTGGACAGGAAAGTTTTCATCTGCAAATCCTAGCAGAACCTCTCACCAAGAAGCAGATATTCCACAGCTGTACACGGGCACTTCCAGACATTCATCTGACAGTATTTTCTTACGTTTTCTTCCAAGTTTTCCACATTTAAATATATCCCAGACAAATCTCATATAAATTGTGGGGGGAGAGGGAGATGGCTTTCCTTAACTCTTTCCATACACACATATGTTAAGAAATACTGTTTGAGAGTTGTTCTGTGGTTTTGACTAGTGTTCGAAGTGAAGACCTAACTTTGGTAGTTCTCAAACTGTGGTGGGAAGCCCGCAGCGATATAAAACTAATTGCAATGACACAAAGGAAAAACAAAACAGTAGCTTAATGGATGAACGACTGAGGATGAAGGAACTGAAAAAAAACCAAACCCCAAAACAGTAGTGTATGTGGGTCACGAATCTCTTTTGCATTAATTTAAATATGAACGACCTAAACTTTTCACTTTTACATTCCTAAATGCACAAAAATGGTGAAAATATGTCTAGCTTTTGTATTCTATGATTCATATATTACTATCAGTGGTACTGAATACATTACAGTTGTATTGTTTATAGCTTTGAGAATGACACCAAGAATGATGTATTTAAGTGGAAAGGCATGCAGCGAAGAGCCTTTCATTGGGAGGGTTTTTTTGCAAGAAACTGTAACCTCATTCAGAAAAAATTACTTGGAAAGTGTAGGAAAAAAGAGTGCAGGGAAAAAGATAGCAAAACAATTTAAGCTAGGTTTTTCTTATGAGAAAGAACTGATGTGAAAGGGGGAATGTGACTACACTGACTGAATTTACTTTCTGGGAAACCTGAGAATGGAAGAAGAGCTATTTAACCTAAAGAAAGGAAAACGTTAGCCCAACAACATCATCCCATCCCGTCCCATAGAGAGTTAAATTTAGGCTGCAAAGCAGAAGTCAGTTTCGAACTGTAAGACCAGAGCGGCTTCAGAACAGCCAAACAAACAGAACACTTGACTTATTTTGAGATGATGTTTGAGCAGGAGCTTGGATGGGATGTTCTTTGAAAGAAGCCCACTCCCAGTGCTATGTTATTTGTAGGTAATTTTAAATAAATCTTATCTTATTTTAAACTTTTTTTTTTTTCATGAACTGAAGCTGTCAAGGTACAAGTTGAAGGATTGTCCCATGCTCCAGAACCTCCATGGAGACCTTAAGAACCATCAGATCCCAACCATCTGCCACATGGCAGAAATAATTACACCTGAATTATTCTTGGCAGATACTTGTGTAGCCTGTTCTTACGGACCCGCAGCAGTGGCAATTCCACAGCCTCCTGGGGCTTAATTCTTCCTAACATTTTAAATGCCACCCTTAATCAAAACATCTTGTATTAATTAAAATCTTTCCTGCTGCAGCTTTAGACTATTTCTTCTTTTTGCTTCAGCAGACTAAAGTCAGGGATTCTTTATCCCCCCTTTGTAGCAGGAAAGTTATGTTACAACCGTTACTCCATCTTGCTTCAGGTCCCTCCTGAAAAATAAACAGGCCGTTCTTCTCATCTCTCCTGTAGCTCCTATTTTCTAGACTCTTGATCATTCTTGTTCCTCTCCCCTGTACTCCTTCCAGGTGGCCTGCGTCCTTCTTGAAGTGTCATGCCAAAACTAAACATAATACTCCAACAAAAGACTCTGCCGTGTCAGATAGCGCAGAATTGCGTCATATATTTTCCAGATGACATTTTGGTTTATACAAAATCCTAGTTTGACATTTGCCGCTAGTGAAATTTCCTTTAAAAATAACTATTTTTTTAAAGACACCTATTTAGCATAAAATGCCTTTGAAAAGAAGATGCTCTAAGTATGAAAATGCATCCAAAACGAAAGGAACCAATGAGATTCGGTAGGCCTACCTGAGTATATCAATCCGCTCTTTCCCTTTTCCAATCTCTCTTTTCTTGTATGCTTTCTGCTCAAGTGAAAGCTCAAAAGTGTTACAGAAATGGTGTGTTGCCGAAAAGAGTTGAGGGGACTCTAACATTTATGTTTTGGACTAGTGAGAAACTCTCCTCACGATGAATTTACAATACAAAACAGGTTTTCTAAATTGTCACGCATTTGTTGCATGGAAGACGCAAGGAATTTCTAATGAAATTTCCTAACTTTTTCTCTCCCCTATATGCTTCAGATGATGCAATTTTAGAAGAATTTTATCATGTGAGAACTTATTCGGCCAATGATTTTACTATTTATTGTCACAGTGCTAAGTTAATCTTTCAGAAAGTATTTTGCCTTTTAACTATTTCAAAACTTACTCTCCTTTCTAATGCTCATTGAAATCGATGCCCATTTTTATCAGCATATCAATGAGATAAGAAACAACAGTGCTGGGTAATGGTGCTTTAGTTAAAAAAAAAAGCAAACAAAAAACTTCATGTGAAAGTGGAACAAACCAAAAACATTTGGGATTATTAAAAGCAGATGTTAGGAGAGTATAATGGATTCACTTATAAAAAATCTGAACATTTGCCAAGTTAAAATATTTGTCAGTTGAAATCCTATAGTGACAGTAATTCTAAATAAAACAGTCGAACCTATCAAAATTAAAAATATATACAGATACAAAATTTACAAGTGTCTCATGGATGTTCTTCTATGTTTACCTTTTAAAACTACACAAATATATTTAAAAATCACAAAATGTTGTAAACACAGTTTTTAGAATCTGATACTGAAGAAGGGGTAATATGGTAGGGGGACGCCAAGACAAACAGGCTCCAAAGATTGCCAAGAAACTCCTAAAAGAAAAAATACCTTGCAACTCCAGCCATCGCAAAGCAAACTGCAACAACTTTTGGGGTGTATGTGTGTGTGTATGTGAAAATATTAATATTCAATTGCAAAATTAATGTATGCAAAGAGTCAGATGTACAGAATTTGGTCCCTTAGGACCACAGTTAAGGCACTTGAGTTTTTTCCACTGAATACCACATATCAAACAGCCAATGTAGTAAAAAACACGGCCCAGGCCTTGTTCTTCCAGCGTTCTTAGAAGAATGCTTTTCTCCTCCTCTTGGACACAAGGAGTGTTTAGTTTTCTAACCAAAGTGGAGCAGCTTTAAAGGGAAACACTAAGAGAGAGTTACCACAATACATCTAGGGGCTGCTGACTGGCACACGCCCTTTGCGGCTGAGCTGTGTAGGTTCAAATATCCTCAAGCAGATGAAAACATTGAACCTATGTTTCGGAAGCTGTTATCCAGCGGTGCCAGTACAGAAAAGTCTTCCTGCCTGCTGGGAAACGGAACTTGCTTCAGAGGAGGGTCCCAGGGAGGGCTCACCGGACGAACCACAGGTAGGGACAGAGACCTGCTGCTCCGTGTTCCTGCAGCTGGGCACGCTGAAGTCACGTCTGACCTCAAAAGACAAACAGTTCGGTTCCCAGAAGAAAAGCTGCCCACCAAAATGCTGCTTTATCCCATCGTCTCAGCATTTGTGCTGTGCTGAGCACCAGGATGTGCTCAGAAGATTTTAAGGATCCCTACGTGCCTATAATACGCACATAGAAGAGCCAATAATCAGAGGTTCAAAAGATTATGGGCTTCTTTTTAGTAAGCATGTCCATAAAAATACTAGTGTCTGGCAAACTTATATGAAACATCTAGTATTTGCACTACAAGGCATTTTAAAAACATTGTATATTAAGTATTTTTACATTGGTGAAAGCAAGATGAGAGCCAAATCGCTGGTGCTCATTCAACCACATGGAGACAATTTTTGGAAGAAAGACTTTGCGATCAAGCAGTTCGGGGAAATAAACATTCCTGTAAGCTTATTTGCTTTAAAAAATGGGTAATTCTAAGAAATCCTACCATGTGTGAAATAGCAGGGATTATTATTTATGCCTACCAAGGGCAGTTAATAAGTTGCAGTGAATAATTACTTCAGCAAAAAGGAAAAAATGTTTTTTCTCTCTGCCAGTTTATGTATCTACAGTAATTATGGGACTATTCAGTTTTGTGGCACTGTGAGAATGATCTCTGTCCTGGCAACAGTGAAAATACACCAAGTGGACACAATGAACTAATAACTAAATTAAAGAGCACAGCAAAAATTCATGTTACTCACATTACATTTTCAGTGAGATATTGCATAATTGCAAATAGGTTGTTGCAAAATTGAGAGTATTGCCTACAAAGACAACACTTATTGTCACTGTTTTAATTATTTTTTCCTCGTAATTAAAGTAAATAAGCATTCATAAGGGCTTGTTTTAGTCTCCTCTAATTATTTCATTGGCTTACAATACAGCACAGGTATTCACACTATCTAACTCTAAGCATCTAATTTAAGTGTGTGAATTAAGAGCCTTCCATTAAGTGAGCCTCTAACGGGCATTCAGAGCATATACACGCTGAATATCTGACCACTGCTTTTCACCCGTTTTACTTTAAACCCCATTCATTTGTCCATCTCATAACATCTTAGATCTTCAAAGTTGTTGTCAAACCCTACAACATATACATAGGCAAGCAGTGAATTTTCAGAAGCAAAATACTCCCATGAGTTTGTGCACAAATACTTGTGAAAATCTTGTCAGCTCCCTAAATACTTCGGAAAAATTGGCCTTATAAGCGGTCATCAAAATGTCTCCGGCTCTGGGTTCGTAATGCATTGTTTCTGATCGATAGTCCTGGTAGATAGATTTAAAAAGGAATTTATTAGACCCAGGGTGGAACTGAAGTGAATAGCCCAGAATTGCATCACTCCTCCCTAAACTCAGCACTTTGGAAAACCTGGAGGCCACCGAACTCGTCATGCGTTTTATCTGGTGGCTACAGAATTACAGCTATGTAAAACGCATAGAGAGTCTCGGGAAGGGCATGGAATCCAGGGCAATGGGAAAATCCCTAATTCACTAGGGGCTACCTGTTCAGGCTCTGTCTTCCACTGTTTCCTTCAGATTCCTTGAGGCTAATGCCTTCTTGCTGCCCCGGGTTGCAGCATTACCGCACCACCAGCAGCTCTTTCCACCAAAACCAGGCTAAGGTCTGCTTTCCTCTCCAGGAGCTCGCCTTCCTGTGCCCAGCGTGTCCACCCACACTGCGAATCCCAACTGGACAGAGGTCGAAAGCTTAGAACAGCAGACCAGTGCCCTAGGTCTGGAAAAGGATGTTTATGGTTTGGGACAAACCTCTCCCCACGCTGTGTCCCAGGCTGGTGTCCCAGGAAGCCCATCACCAGGCTCCCCAGGCACTGGTATTCCCTTCAGATACGCGCTGGACTCAAACCCCGTCTCTCATCTGGACAGCTTCAGCATTCCGCACTTTCCTGTTTCCAAAAGCCATCATTACTGCTTCTCCCTCAATTACTTGTCATTTGCTTTCTTATTACCTCGCTCCTCATTTTGTGCGGTATGTCAGATTTTCTAATTGAATACAGAGATGCCCTTTGGTAAACCAAATGTTAGCTCACCGTCCTGGGCACTGGCACAGCAGTGCCAGAATCTGCCCTTGGTCTTACAGGCGCCTTGTTAGCTCCAGGGCAGCGCCTCCGGTCCCATAAAAGCTAACCATACACATTAATCTGCTTTGCGGAATTATGCTAAATTCCTTTCTGAAACCCAGATAGATGAATACGGTGATAACATACTCAGTGGATTAGTCTCAGCAGTCATTGCTTAAGATGTCCCTTTATGTCTGCAACACTCATTTCCTACCCCACTGCACATTCATTTTCTCTCCTCCCTCCTGCTGTCTGCTGCATCTTCTGAGGAAATCAATTTTCTCTCTTTTCCTAATGCCATGGTGACTCAGTATTTTATCAGCTGCTTTTCTGTGTTTTATTTTATTTCATTTAGGATGATGTATTAGATCTCTGTCACCTATTTTCTAACCTTCCGTGGAGAGTTAGGCTGTGGATCTGCTTATATGCGGGGGCACTGTTCACATCCTGTGAGCTCAAGAGAAACAAGCTGGTGTCTCTGATCATTGCCTTACGCATGCAATACCATGATTACAGCAGTCAGTACGGTGCTAACTAATATTCTTGCCATTGCACCATAATCCTGGAAATGCCCAGTTGCACAAGTTGGCTGGAAATTATTTTATAATGGTATGGATTATTCCTACTGCTTCTGAAATGACAACACTTGGAGTCATAGAATCATAGAATGGTTTGGGTTGGAAG
>VXBO01005468.1:123680-133682 GCA_013400135.1 Rhinoptilus africanus
GCACGTTGATGGCTCATGTTGAGCTTCTCATCAATCAACACCCTCAAGTCCTTCTCCCCAGGGCTGCTCTCCATCCGTTCTCCTCCCACCCTGGATTTGTGCTTGGGATTGCCCTGACCCACGTGCAGGACCTTGCACTTGGCCTGGTTGAACTTCATGAGGTCTGCACAGGCCCACATCCCCAGCCTGTCCAGGTTCCTCTGGATGGCATCCGTCCCCTCCAGCATGTCGACGGCTCCACTCAGCTTGGTGGTATCAGCAAACACGCTGAGGGTGCACTCGATCCCACTGTCCACGTCGCCAACAAAGACATTAACCAGAGTCTTTCCTCTAGGTAATTAGTGACAATCACCTTCAGCATCTTTGTTAACGAATGATCTGCGAGCAGCTTAGCCCTATGAGAGGCAATCCCCAGCATTTGCCCCGGGTGTACAATGCTACCAAGGAAGTTATTTGCTGTGGAAAACATCTCACTTCCCTCTTCTAATCATTCGGTGTTTTATACAGTTATTTATTTCCTGTGGCTGTGAGCCACTGTCTCCTTCCCAGATTATTTTGATGTATGTGTGTTTTTATGGAATTGGTATTCCCTTTGCTTTGCTTCTTTATTTAGGGTATATTTTCTTTGTCATCTTTCTCATTATGAAAGAAAATGGACTATCCGATCGCATAGTAACATCTCTCCATTAAGTCATTTTTACATGATTGTGGTCTCAACCTCCTCCTCTTTACGTGTTTATGAAAGTGCCCTTTTGCTTTGTTCGCGTACTTGGCAGATTGTGACTTATCAAATTTATTTTGACAGTATTTATTTGTCCTTGTTTTTCATGCTCTGACTGTGCTTCTATTATTCTGCCAGCTCCCAGTTTTAGGCCATCTAGCACACCATTAGAATACTTCACTCCTAAATAACAGCTCAAATAGCCAAAGCAATCCCTTTCAGAGACGATTAATTGAATTGTACAAATACGTCTATGAACTATAGTTCTTTTAAACCAAAATCACATACAATGTGTCAAAAATAAAGATAACCCAGCTAATTGCTGTTAAACACCCTTAGTCATTCTGGGGCTTCAGCAACATTATAACTGCTGCTGCATTTCCCTGCTATTTACAATATAATTTATTGATATTCATTTGATATTTATCTTGCTAAGAAAAAAACAACAGTAAATATTACTAAATGCCACTCCAAGCGCTGCAGAAAAAATATCAAAACAGGAATATAAATGGAAAATTAGAATTTCTTGCCACTTGAAGATGAAAAGGAAAAAAGGGATTTCTTGCAAATCTAATGAATAAGTCAGAAAGATTTTTTTCCTCAGTGTAAGGAGTCTTTAAATAGTCCTACAGAAAGTGCCCTACTGGATTACGAATTTCTGCACTTCGAGATGTATACACATGAGTATAAAATTTTAGAAAACCTTTGTACTATCACAAACCTGGTATAGCTGATTCAAGTGATAAAACTGTCATCTGTGCCTCGGCCAAAAGCAAGATGAATCTTCAGTCTATAATTCAGCATCTTTAAGTATACAAATTCAGCCTGCGGGGAAAAAAAATAATCAAAGGCTGTGCTTGATAGCGTTGCCACAATGGATTACCTTAATGAAAATTATGTTAATTTTTGTTTGTTTTTTTGTTACCCAAGGTTTCCTCATTTTTTTCATAGATGTGCTTCCATACAAGTGGAATATGTCTGGGTTTTGATACTCAGTGGTTTGCAGAACAGCTCCAGGTGTCTTATAGGAATCCCAGCCTAAATTTAGCACCATATTTTAAAAGCTGTGAAGCTGGCAGTGTAAGCAGAAGGACTGCTGGCTGTTATTCCAGAAACTCCATGCTCTGTCCTCTCTGAATATTAACAGCTGCATCAAATAAAAAAACCCAGTATCCCAAATTTAGAGCACTGTGATGAAGCTGTAGAGCTGAATGAATCATCTTTCCCCAAAAGCTAGGATGATACAAATCTTACCGAAATTTTACTGCATGTTGAATATCCTACACTTTGATGCCAGACTGTTATTGCCTGCACACTCATACTGGGAAAGGTAATTACTGAGAAACATTGGTGCAGAGAGCCAAGTAAAGAAATAAACCCCATGAATTTTCAATTTGCTGGCCAAACACAAAGAAGAAAAGATAGAAAGGAATAAATTTGTCTGTTATTTCAAAATAGAAAGTGATTTTTTAGTGAAACATGCTGATTTTGGGTCAAGTTTTACATTTTGTTTGATTTAAAGTACTTTAAATTTCAGGTTTTAAAAAAATGTAATTAGGATATATGGCTATTTTCCAAAATGTCTGAAATGAAAAATCAAATGGTTACATTTTGAAAGAGCTGAAACAAATATTTGAGCTCCTTCAACATATTTTCTTTCTTGCCATNAACCTGGCAGGCCTGCCTGTGGCGATATTTCTGTGGAGAAGGCCGTGGGATTTTTACAGAAGAGTAAGAGGCAGCCATTAGTCAATCCTTGGCTTCACATTGAGCCTTTCAATAAAAAAACGGGTAAAAGAAAATGAAGCACATGCAAATATCTGCAGGCAGTCTATTCAGTGTTCTGCGACTTGGGCTCTGACAAAAGACGTAAGGACAGAGGCAGAAGTTGGAAAGAGAAGCTGCATTCTCTAAAAATGAGAGCTTTTATTTTTACTTACTTAACAATTTTCCCAATTTGGTTACATCTAATAAAGCTTCCAGAAGATAAGACTTGGAATATCAGTATATAATTTATTAAATCCTAGGGTTTGTCTGAACTGTGGATTGAGATGAACTAACCAAAACAGTAGTGTTAATAAACAAAACCTAATACAGCCAATTCTCAGTTTTCCAGGCTGTTATGGTTTAACCCCAGCTGGCAACTAAGCCCCCCACAGCCGCTCGCTCCCTCCCGCTACAGCAGGATGCGGGAGAGAATCAGAAGGGTACAGTGAGAAAACTCGTGGGTTGAGATAAAGGCAGTTTAATAAGTAAAGCAAAAGCCACGCACACAAGCAAAGCAAAACAAGGAATTCATTCCCTGCTCCCCATGGGACGGCAGGTGCTCAGCCATCCCCGGGAAAGCCGGGCTCCATCACACCTAACGGTGACTTGGGAAGACAAACACCATCGCTCCAAACATCCCCCTCTTCCTCCTTCTTCCCCCAGGTTTCTGNTAATTAGGATATATGGCTATTTTCCAAAATGTCTGAAATGAAAAATCAAATGGTTACATTTTGAAAGAGCTGAAACAAATATTTGAGCTCCTTCAACATATTTTCTTTCTTGCCATGACTGTTTTTTACCCAAATCAATTAATAGTATTCTCCTCCCTAAAACTGTTAAGTCAGTTTTCCGTGATGAAATAATAAAAATACAAATTAATTCACTGTATCCTAAGGCTGCCTTCAACAGTGAATAACATCACACTAGACATTTTTAACATTGGTTTAACATGTAAACATGATGACTTGTCAGATCTGAGTATCAGGGAATATGAGACACTTATTTGAGAGTTAGACACAGCAAAATAACTTCAGCCAGAATTAGTGCCATAAAAACCTCATGTTTTAAAAAAAACCCTGCAAAAACTAAACAGTGCTCTTAAGAGTTAGTAACACTTCACTTGGAAATGAGCTGGGCTAACAGCTGTTGTGTCTTTATCTTCAAAAGAGTGCTTTATGTGCATGAGCACAGGAAGAAACTGAAATCCAAGTTCATCCAAAACAATTAAACCCCAGGTTATTTTGAAGGAAAAGGAAAATGAAAAGGAAAATAAAATAAAAAGAAAATGAAAAAGAAAAAAAGAAGTAAAAAATAAAATAAAAAAAATAAAAATAAAAATAAGAAAAAGAAAAATAAAAAGAAAAAGAAAAAGAAAAAGAAAAAGAAAAAGAAAAAGAAAAAGAAAAAGAAAAAGAAAAAGGCAAACCTGGCAGGCCTGCCTGTGGCGATATTTCTGTGGAGAAGGCCGTGGGATTTTTACAGAAGAGTAAGAGGCAGCCATTAGTCAATCCTTGGCTTCACATTGAGCCTTTCAATAAAAAAACGGGTAAAAGAAAATGAAGCACATGCAAATATCTGCAGGCAGTCTATTCAGTGTTCTGCGACTTGGGCTCTGACAAAAGACGTAAGGACAGAGGCAGAAGTTGGAAAGAGAAGCTGCATTCTCTAAAAATGAGAGCTTTTATTTTTACTTACTTAACAATTTTCCCAATTTGGTTACATCTAATAAAGCTTCCAGAAGATAAGACTTGGAATATCAGTATATAATTTATTAAATCCTAGGGTTTGTCTGAACTGTGGATTGAGATGAACTAACCAAAACAGTAGTGTTAATAAACAAAACCTAATACAGCCAATTCTCAGTTTTCCAGGCTGTTATGGTTTAACCCCAGCTGGCAACTAAGCCCCCCACAGCCGCTCGCTCCCTCCCGCTACAGCAGGATGCGGGAGAGAATCAGAAGGGTACAGTGAGAAAACTCGTGGGTTGAGATAAAGGCAGTTTAATAAGTAAAGCAAAAGCCACGCACACAAGCAAAGCAAAACAAGGAATTCATTCCCTGCTCCCCATGGGACGGCAGGTGCTCAGCCATCCCCGGGAAAGCCGGGCTCCATCACACCTAACGGTGACTTGGGAAGACAAACACCATCGCTCCAAACAACCCGCTCTTCCTCCTTCTTCCCCCAGGTTTCTGCGCTGAGCACGATGCCATGTGGGATGGAACATCCCTGTGGCCAGTTGGGGTCAGCTCTCCTGGCTGTGTCCCCTCCCAGCTCCGTGTGCCCCCCAGCTTGCTTGCTGGTGGGGGGAGGAGCAGAAAAGGCCTTGAGGCTGTGTAAATGCTGCCCAGCAGTAACTAAAACATCCCTGGATTATCAATGCTGTTTCCAGCATAAATCCCAAACAGCCCCATACTCGCTTCTGTGAAGAAAATTAACTCTATCCCAGCCAAAACCAGCCCACAGGCAAAGTGACCTCCCTTCACCATTGAGAGTTCCGAGTTTTTCCAGTAATATGTCAAAGCCAAAGCTATATAATACTGGGATTATTTTAGTTCCCAGAGATATCCTCTACATAAGCAATTCTCATGTTTTAACTTAGAAATATTTACTTTTTAATTTGTCTCAGCTGTACCATAGCTTTCAGTTTAAGATAGGGCCTTATATGCTTTACACTCAGTAAATGTTTCTTTCATGAAGAATGGTATGTAATTAAATAATTTTTGGAAATTAAAAAAAGGCGGTAACTTCACAATCTCTTTCGAAAAGCGTTTCCAGAGACTAAGGCACTTATTTAAACATTCCCCAAAAGATTATCTTGATAGAGTATTCATTCAGAAGTCCTGCTGAGTACAAAGTTTGGCAAGAATCAGAAAAGATCTTTTTTTTCCATATGGACAATTTCAGAATCTGTCATTCAGGTCAGAGCCAGACCAAAGAAGCATTTTGTCCTCTCTTACAGTCTATGCTATGGCCAGTGGTTACTCTGGGACACACCTGGGATTTTCAGTGCAATGTTTTTTATTCCTAAGGAATACAAACAATCGATTTCTCTTCATTCATCATATAAAATAATAGACTAATGCTATCGACAGGCACATCTCCTCCACCCCTTCTCCTGCTCTCCCTTCCCTCTCATTTATGCCTTCTCAAATGGCCTGCACGCTAGAATTTATTCTGCCTATATAAACCAATAACCCTCACTGAAACACTAACACTGTTATTCGAAAGAAGTCTTTCATTAACATGCAGTGATTTATAGCCAAAGGACTGGAATGTGATTCAAGCCTAACAACGTGCATCTTAGATGATTTCTGCTTCATTGTTTGCTTTCTAGCGGTCGTGCTGGGACTGTTTACTGAGCCACTGCATTGCCTCATAGCGCTGTGTTCTGGGACACGCATCTTAGGGAAGCTGAAACATTCCCAAGTCTTGCTGGACACATTTCAGAATCCTTGCTGTAAAAAATGTAGATTGGTATAGAGTATTTATTTCATAATTCTGCTTGTGTTGGAAATGGACTTGTATGTTTATAAGAGGCAGATATTTGACATCTAAAGGTGCTGGATGTTGTCAGGTATATTTTTCTCTCCTGCCTTGCTAGAAAAAAGGACTGAAAAAAGGACTGTATTTTGTGATGCCTAAAATGTAGGTGCCTTGAAACAAAATCTGGAATCCCCTCTATGGCACTGAGGCACCCTATACCACACCGGACAATGAGGCTGTATTTTGACTGGTGCTTTAAGCCATGTACTCTGGCACCACCACCAAAACAAGCTTTTATTCACCCCCTCTGAGCCTACCAACCCTGCTGCCCCCTCCTGGGATGGCACACTGGTTTTTGACCACAGGATGAACTGGGCTGGAGAAAGGAGCCAGCTAAAAACAACTTTGTTCTGGGTTAGTTTTTAAGCTGGTTCGTTTCCCAGTCAAGATTGCCATGTGGCCAGGAGAAATAGGGGACTGGGAGGTTGATAGGACATTTTCTTTAAGGACACCCCCATCTGTGTGTTCTTGGCATCTCTTTGACGTCAAGGTCTGATGAACTGCGGACTTTGGTATCTCAGCAGTGAGATCCAGAACTATCATCATGGTGATTTTCGATGCTGCTTAGAAGTCTGCACACTGCGTAAGGTACCACCTACAGTTACTAAGAATACAATAAATTTAAGATTCAGATCTGCTCCTCTCCAGGGCCTGGCATTGCACCAAGGATAGAAAGAAGAAATTTCTGTTTGCCCATGGTTTGTAGGTTGGGTTTTTTTCCAATAACTGAGTAGAGACCACTAAGGATGGGAGGTGGTACAGCAATCACCATTCCCTTTAGGCAGGCTAGCTGCTGGACAAAGTGCAAAGGATTGGGACACCGAAGAGAAGTCAAACCCACTTCTCCCAGTTGCTGGAACAGTGCTCTGACCACACGATACTGGTTGCTCTGGAACATGGAGTCCCTGTTCTCTCTCTCAGAATGTGTGAAGACTTCTCAAAGAACACTGGACAAAAAACACTGATAAACAGGAATCATGATTGTAACCTCTGATTAAGGAATGCATTTGTGTGATAATGTGCTGACAGAATACATGAGCAGGTCCTTAAAGAAGAACACGAAATTTTATTTCCTTTTTTTCAAGCACTAATATTCTACAAAAGCATGCACGATTTTCCAGACTCTGCAAATCTTGAAGACAAGCAGGGAAGGCATCGCTAGCCTCTGTTGGCCAGGTTTTGAAAGAAAGCACAGAAAAAACTGGAATGCCATGGAACATGATTCGGTTGGAGTGTGAAAGTACCATATGTGCCATCAGAACACCTCAGTGGTTGAACGGGGCTTCTAAGCTTTATGAGACTAAAG
The DNA here is from genome assembly GCA_013400135.1 of Rhinoptilus africanus. Classification (NCBI taxonomy): domain Eukaryota; kingdom Metazoa; phylum Chordata; class Aves; order Charadriiformes; family Glareolidae; genus Rhinoptilus; species Rhinoptilus africanus. The sequence continues at coordinate 131,018 of VXBO01005468.1, forward strand.
CATTCAGAGCTGCCAACATTCAGGTGATAGTAGACCTGTCTGGAGAACAAGGCTCCTTTGCAGCCGGGGTACCTCAAGGATCAGATGGGCACTGAGCAGGGTTTTCATTACGGCAGTTATGATCTAAGCACCTAAATTCCATTTACTTCCTTCTTTGGACGTGGTCTAACTTTAAAAGAATACTCTCCCTCTGAGGGCAATGCCATGAGATTCTCAACAGTTACTGTCCAGAAGCTGAGTTGTGGTCAAATTGTTTTGGTACCAATAAAAGGCAAGCTTATGGCTGTAAACCTTCTTCCAGCTTAATCAGAGTATTTCCTGATGTAGAGAAGTCCTAATCCTACGCTGCCAAAAGGGTCATGGTTTTCTTTTAAAGTTTCCAGTTCAGCTTTCTGGGCTTATCAGGAGTTTTTCAGACTGCTGAAGAACAAGTTTGCTATCAATGACAACTGCTCAGAGAACTCTTGAGAGTTTTAAGGCTTCTTGTACTCTTACGCTATATTTTACTCCTTGATTTTCCCCTTTAGCTAGACTCTTGTAAAGTTATGAAATCAATGCTTTTCCCTTTACTCTGATTCATATGTGGTTAACGCTATAAACTCACAACAAATACAAATTGATGAACATATCAACTCCAAGTCAACTCCATTTCAGTTAAGGAACTGTGGCCAGTTCATTATCTCCAATAAATTTCCTTCACCAAACAAACACACTGTTCTGCTCAAATCCCAAAGCAGGCCGTGTAAACAGACTGGTGTTGCTGCGTTCCCCGGAGTTTAGAAAAATAAGCCACTTTCAGATCAGCAATGACTTCCCAACATGACCATGGTTACTGGAGAGCAGCCTGCCACTCTGACATTTAAATCTGAAATCTGATGTACTTAGGTCATAACATAATCACCTCCTCCTCCCTGGCTACTCCAGCTAAACCTCTCCCTTTTACTCATCTCATTAGTAACCAACTTTGTGTTTATAAAGCAATAGTAAACATAGTTATCCATTGTCAAGGCAGAAAATAATTAAAAAAATATCTCAAGTACAGGGTCATAGTTTCATCAACTTATCTTAAAAAACAGATTAACCACATTTGAAACTGCTATAACAATTACCCCATGGGTAAACTCCCACTGAATTCAGTGGCACAAGGTGATTGCTGTCCAAGCAGGGTGCAATCCGGGATGCCCTTTGTATAGCCAATGAAAGCAAAAGTTCTGAAAACCTTGATCTGGCTGCTCTTGTGCGGGCCTCCTCAAGTGTGCATGTGGAGCCCAACCAATTTCACTGCGATGCTCCGCTGCTACACAGCTCCTCCCGCTTTCCTCTGAAAGTAGAAGTCCACATCTGCTAAGTGGCAAAGTCATCTCTTTCTCCAGCTATCTGACATATTTTAAATTTTTGAGGATTAATTTCTTTAACAGTCAGTGCTGACTGACTGCTAAGCATACAAAATACTTCGGCCAATGAGTACAAGTCTGTTTCCAATTTTGAGGGTGACATTTAAAAGATCAGTTAGTTTTAAAGGAAACCTGAAAGCAACTCTATGAATATGCTTTCTTTTCTTTTTGGTCTGGGACACAGACATCGCACACATTTAGTTCATGACTGAAATGCATCTACTATGAGTATCTAAACAGACAGTAAATCTTGAATTCAATCAGCTGTGTCTGGCTGCTTGGCTACAATCTTGGATGCAACGTCTGCTCCTGAATCCAAGTGAAAGATGCGTGTGGTACTTTTCTTTCACCCACCCACGTGCTTAAGCACACGCACACTTTATACCTGCCACCTGACAGCTCCTGTCAGGAGAAATCCAGTCTGTCCTAGCAACATAATCTGCATGACAAAGTGAGTCATACCAGCGCGCTCCGGATCCATAAGAGACTCTTCCCTTTCGTTACCCACATGAAGAAGGATCATTCAGTCACCAAAGCCTTTTACCCTCCCCTTCAAGGAGGAGACAGTGCATTTTCTTCCTCAAACTGATCATCATGGAAATCTAAGCCTGTCTTTCCCAGAAAAAGCTCTTCCCTGAAATCTCTTTAGAAAATGAGCTCCCGCTGGCTAGCACAGTGGATGTTTGCAACTATCAGTCACTTCACACCAGTCCACATTTCATGACTTCTCTGAACTGACTTATACGTGTGCTGAAGCTCTCCTCCCCTTCTTCCCCTGTGCTGGCATTAGCACTTGTCATCACGGACCTGGGAACGGATGGGGCTTTTTTGTGAGGGGCAAAAAGGAGGTAGCTGTTGGATTGGTGCTCCAATCCAACTCACCAAGCACACACTATGGCCAGGCAAAGGACTTGAAAAAACCTCAGAGACCTTAAACACTCACCACAGAATGAAGCTGGCATTGCACATCAATGGCTTTGCTGCCCAGTTCTAGGTGTGTCTGCCATGGATCATTGTAATGAATCTATACACGTAAGATATTTATAAATCAAACACAGTTATAAAATCAGCCATGTGCCTCTAGGACAGAGGATGAAGCCCTCTGCTTGATGAGAGGTGGCTGCCACCCCCTTCCCCAGGGCCCTACCTCATCCCCCTGACCCAAGATGGGGGGCTCCCTCAGAGATGGGGAGGGCTCCCTCAGAGATGGGGGGGCTCCTCAGAGATGGGGAGGGCTCCCTCAGAGATGGGGGGGCTCCTCAGAGATGGGG